>JAODAL010002032.1:0-208787 GCA_025379985.1 Phyllomedusa bahiana
AAGGAGATGAGCACTAAAAACGGGAATAGGGGGGAAGGCAGTATGATTTTTTTTTTAGTCTTACAGGGGCTACATGAGCTGTTAGTATGATTTTTTTAAAGAGGTGGACAACCCTTTTTAATATAATTCTATGAACCCATGGTGCACAGCGGGGAGGGTAGACATGCTGTCTCTGCTTACCTCTATATCTTATTGGTTTATGCTGATGCACATATCATTGAAAAGAAATTGTTTTTGGGTTTTTAACTTCAAATTATATATTATATATATATACTTATATATAATATTTATATATTAATATATAATAATATATATATTTATATATTTTTATATATATATATTATATTTAACAACCTCACCACCCACTTTATTAGGTACACCTGTCCAACTGCTCGTTAACACTTAATTTCAAATCAGCCAATACATGGGCAACTCAGTGCATTTAGGCATGTAGACATGGTCAAGACAATCTCCTGCAGTTCAAAACCGAGCTTCAGTATGGGGAAGAAAGGTGATTTGAGTGCCTTTGAACGTGGCATGCTTGTTGGTGCCAAAAGGGGCTGGTCTGAGTATTTCGAAAACTGCTGATCTCCTGGGATTTTCACACCCCAACCATCTCTAGGGTTTACAGAAAAATGGTCCGAAAAAAAAAAACTTTCCAGTGAGCGGCCCAGCCCTGTGAGCGGAAATGCCTTGTTGATGCCAGAGATCAAAGGAGAATGGGCGGGACTGGTTCGAGCTGATAGAAAGGCAACAGTGACTCAAATAGCCACCCCGTTACAACCAAGGTAGGCAGAAGAGCATCTCTGAACGCACAGTACGGCGAACTTTGAGGCAGAGGGCTACAGCAGCAGAAGACTACACCGGGTGCCACTCCTTTCAGCTGGGAACAGGAAATGAGGCTCCAATTTGCCCAAGCTCATCGAAAATTGGACAGTAGAAGTTGGAAAAAAACGTTGCCTGGTCTGATGAGTCTCGATTTCTGCGAGACATTCGGGGTGGTAGGGTCAGAATTTTTTCATCAACAACATGAAAGCATGGATCCATCCTGCCTTGTATCAACGGTTCAGGCTGGTGGTGGTGGGTGTCATGGTGTGGGGAATATTTTCTTGGCACTCTTTGGTACCAATTGAGCATCGTTGCAACGCCACAGCCTACCTGAGTATTGTTGCTGACCATGTCCATCCCTTTATGACCACAATGTTTCCCAACATTGATGGTACTTTCAGCAGGATAATGCGCCCTGTTTATAAAGCTGGAATCATCTCAGACTGGTTTCTTGAACATGAGGAATGCTTTCCAGCACCTTGTTGAATTTTATGCCACGAAGAAATTGAGGCAGTTCTGAAGGGAAAAGTGGGGTCCAAACCGTTACTAAACATGGTTTTACCTAATAAAGTGGCCCGGGGAGTGTATATATATATATATATATATATATATATATATATTTTTTTTTTTTTTTCAGAAATATATTGCTGCCATGTGTGTTCCATACTCACACTATGACTAAGATCCGTCGAGTGTGAGACGCGTCAGCGGTACAATAAGTCTCCCATATTTTGTCTCGTGAAGTAGCTGAATTAGAAACATTTTTGAAGCTATGGACGACACCTGCAGAGTGATTCTGTGCAACTTCACAAGTACAAAATTTTTTTTGTACCATGTATTCTATTGGTCATGTACTGTATAAGATAAAATACGCCAGAATTAATTCACATGGAACACAAGTATTTACTAAAACAGACATGTCAGAAATAGCCACACATCCTATATACATCTAACCAGGGAAATCATCTATATGGAGTTTATTGTTTCTGTGCTTGAGTGGATTTTCTTCTATTACTTTATGTTCCCTAAAGGAATATAGAAATAAGATTGTGAGCCCCACTAGAGGCAGTTACTAAAGCGAAAGATGACCAGTGCTGTGGAATACATGGATACTGAGTAAGCAAATAGAAATAAATAAATGATGTAGTTTTAAATGCATTTGTAATAGAATTATCCAATGACACCAAGAGAGTTATTTCTCCGCATAGAATATTTAATACGTTAATGCTAAAGGATTAAACTCTTGTTTGACTGGGTGAAAGTGGCTCACAAGTGAAGCATGTACCGTAGTCAGTGAGAATTATGAAGAAGATAACATTTTTCAGGTAACATGTTTCATTACACCACATATTAAAAGCAGTCATCCATTAGAAAGTCCCAGTTCTCTTTTATTTGGACTTTATATTGGATATGCCTTCTGATCACAAGCTATTCTGCATTATCAGAATATGAAAATCCTTTATTGGTAAAATATTCTAAGCTCGTTCAACTATATAGAGTTTTCATTATGATTCTGATCGAAATTTAGCCAGTGATATGTTTAATTATATACTAAGAATCATGGTGCCTCATTCAGTGGCCAATTGCATCTTGCTATGTAACAATTTGAAGATTAAAATGACATTAGGTTAAGTTGTTTTCTTAGACAGTGCAATTTTCTTGCAGTTTACTCCACAGTGACCTTCCAAGGAGAATCATGCATCACTGGTTGGCTCAACAAACATCAGCATACAATAGACTGACAGCCTTCATAGAAACACAAAAATATATCATGCATGTGATTAAATGCCTTAAAGGGGTATTCCCATCACATTGATTAGATTTAAACATGTAGGCAAAAGTAAATAAAGGTTATTATTACATGCATTGCTGTTCTGATTCTGCTTCACTTCACAGTTCTTATCTCTTACTTGCTTACAGAAGGTTTTCTGAGTTGATGACCATTTCTGTCTGCTCTATCAGTGGTTGGGCAGGTATTGTTATTCCATGCTGCATCTTATCACCAGCACAGGAGCTTGGTTATCTTTCTTACTGGCAAACTTTAATCCATTAGAGCTCTAAAACCTTGAGCCCTGCTGTTAAAACCCCTCTGACATCAGAGTAACTCTTATAGGCTCAGCTAGGAAGAGCAGAGCTGATATGCCAATCACTGCTATAGAACCACTGACTCCCCTAACAGAAAGTGGGAGTCTGAAGCTGAATGAGAAGAGCAGGCTCTGTGACACAGGCAAATGGGAAAAATCCTTTAAGAATGGCAGATAACAATCTAGGTGGCTTTTATTAATTTTTAATATATGTATTTTTCTTATTAATTTTTAATATAGTAAATCTCTGACACACTGGAATGCACAGGGCTACCAGATATCTGATCCAATAATATTCTAGATTTATTATGTAAAAAAGGCAAAAAAGAAAACCAATAAGACTTTTAATGGAAAATATAGCAAAACAATGAGTTAGTTTACACAGTATATTTTTTCATGTACCTACAACATGAAAGGGTTATATTGATCAGATCTTAAATATATATCTTAAAGGTAGAGGCTTGTCTGCTGGAAATCTCATTTATTAGACCCCCAGAAAAGTCAAAATAATCAGCTGATTTTGATCTTAGATTGTAAAATCCATGTGAGAATATAAGGTTGTTGTTTATCCCTGCATACTACAATGGAGAGTGCTTAACATGAAAATTAGACAAAAGTGTCATACAGAAGAAGACAACTAAAGGGAAATTTATTAGAATAGGGTCAAAGTCAAATTCAATTTCGGTGATTTAATTTAAATTTTCTATAATCAAATTTTGTTGAATATCTACACTTACAATTTTCCAACCTCCATCTCTCCCCTTAGAGAACATCTGGGGAAACCTTGGGTAAGAGTCAAATTTAGGGTTAGTGCAACCCTAACCCTAACTTAAATCCTAACGTTTACTCTGGATTTCCCCAGATGTGACTAAGACATTTCCCAGATGTGAGGTGGTGTTCCTATGCTATATGAAGGCATTTGGTTGCTGCAGGTGCTTTATAGAGGCCAGGAAATGCGTGCAGAATGTTTTTGCCATAGAGCTTAATAGTATTCTGTTTCAAGATGCCCCATATCCGAATATTGTGACAAATTTGGCTGAACTGCTCTCACACTGAAAAAAAAAAGCTATATGAGCAATACTAGGGTGCAAAAAGAACAATACAAAATTAAAATTTCACCAGCCCTGGAGGTTAACTATTTGTAGAGCATGTGTAGAAATATTGTACAGTATGTCCAACATAATTTTTCCATCTCATGACTGGCTGCTGTAAGCATATTTTGTAAGTATTTTCCTTTAATGCTTATTGAGTTGAGTGGACCCTTCCTGGTGGGATATCTGTCATTATTTTGCTGTGGTTTTCTAGTGCTCAAACATCCCATAGAACTGTGTACTCAGAGAAATCAAATGCTTCTCTTTCATATTATATAGTTTCAAAGACAAATAGAGAAAAAGAGAACAGCAGTAGCTGCAACACTGCAGTGCCACCACCCTTCCCCCATTTTACTGCAGATGATTTTTAGGAATGAGGGGGAAAAGAGAAAGTACTAGTGGTTGAATTTTGAGGAAGATGCTACTATTCTATAATATTATTAGTATATATATATACCACTGATTTCTGAAAAGAAAAAAACATTAAAGATAAAATGTTACTATTATGAATGTGTTTTCTTGTATTTTGCACTTTGCTCTTTTCAGTATTGCTATTTTTCAATTGAACATTTCACAACCTCTGTCATGAATTCTCTGCTATGAAAAGCTCTTTTAGCACTTACATTAAAATTTGTATATAATATATGGTATATGCTCCAATCCACAGTTTTGATTGAGCAAACAAAGTAAATTCAATATATCTTGATTCCAACATTAGTAATAGAAACATAGGGGGACATGTATGAAAATTGTCTAGTTCTAACACTTATTTTTTGCCCATAACAACCCGTGCTGTCCCAGCTAGGTTCACAATTGGGACCCATTCATTTATTACATTGAATTCAATGTTATAGCTTTTTTATGCCAGGTTTGGTGTGTTATGATGCCATCCTCTGGCTATTGTTTGTGAGTGGTTGTGCTGGATATTGATGATACAATTCCCATATGTCTTTGCTTTTCTGTTACTCTTCCTGTTCTGTGAGGTCACATCTTGTTTTTTCCATTTTGACCAGACATGCTGCACAGAGCTGGAGAGGAGAATTCGTTTTTACCTCTACATGTCATCTGTCAATTTACAGTCAATAAACTTCCTTAAACACAACCATTGTATCTTCCTCACTGGAACTCCACTTGCACTGGTAAATGGGATTGAATATAATGAGTTCACAGTCTACCATACGCTTGCACAGAGATTGTGCTCCACACTCATCAGGGACTTTTCTAACATACATCAGTGGCAGAATACAACCGATCAGAGCTCCCCTTTCATTTTTTCAGAGCAATATATGAAATTAAAGGGGAGCTCTGAGTGGTTGATATGGGCAACAAAGAGTCTTATACCTAGACAATTTATACATATTTAAGTCCAAGTTCTCTGGTTGATCTTTTGGAGGTCTTTTATTTCACAACTTACTGATTGAAACAAACAACCAGTGCCCCTTAAAAAGCTTGTACGCAAAACACTGAGTCGGGCATAGCCACAGAGAAAATGCTTTTGAGTTTTGCCCATGCTTGATTGTATCTATGTTTGTAAGTATGATAAAACGACTATACATTTTTAACTTCATATACAGTCTGCTACAGGTTTTTTTTTTTGGCTGTCATCAATTATAATTTGTGTGTTCTGATCATAAAGTTGTGAAATAAAAGAAATGTGAAAAAAAATCAACCAGAGAACTTGGACTATATATATTTGTCATGGCCTTTATTTGTACAGTCACTTGTGAACTACCTTGCATTCGCCATGTGTTTTTTTCTGTTTGGCCATGCTATATGCACCATGCGGCCACTTCTGATCATCCTGGCTTGTAGAGGAGGCACTTCCTCATCCTGTTGCTATTTATTCTTTTGTTGCTATTTATCCCCTCCACATGTGGCTGTATCAAGCAGTCTCTCCCACACTTCTGGGCCTGATTCTTGTGCTTAGCATGTTGTTCTTGCATTATGTGCTTTGCATTGGATTTGTCATCTAGTCTTGTCTTGTGTCATGTTTATGTCTGTCTTCTTTGTTTGTTCATAGCGTCATGTTTATGTATGTGTTCCTTGTTTGTTCTCAGCCAAAGTTCTTAACCATTGTTTTTAGCAATAGTTCTTTGCCTTAGTCCTAGCCATAGTTCCTGTTATGCCCTGTCTATCTATCTATTCCTTCTTCATG
Organism: Phyllomedusa bahiana; assembly: GCA_025379985.1. Lineage (NCBI taxonomy): Eukaryota > Metazoa > Chordata > Amphibia > Anura > Hylidae > Phyllomedusa > Phyllomedusa bahiana. Next base: position 6,159 of record JAODAL010002032.1, read on the forward strand.
CTTACATTGTCTAATTCTACCATGTATTTTGTCAAGTCTAGCTCCTTGCCTAGTCTCAAATTCCTATGTCTTGACTTTGAAATGGATGGACAGACTTCATTTCATATTCTTCCAGCTGTCATGGCCTCACATGATGCAGTTTGACAATTGCCTTCGCCAAAAGACTGCTATAGATGAGCTGGATAATGCTGTTTCTCTTTTCTTGGGAAATCTTCTTCATGGCTGCTCCTCAATTCGAACCAGTGACTCCACAGCCCTGGTTCCCATGTAGGCACTTCTGATCTGTCCAGTTCAGTTGCCAATGCCAGAGGCTTCTTAGTTGTGTCTCCTCAGGGCAAGCCTGGCAGTGGCACTATGGGTCCACTACCCGCCATTGAAATCATGACAATATTATTGATGTTGTAGAATTGGAGTTGTTGTATACTATATTTATATTACTAACATTAAAATTTGAGACCATAGTAAATATTATAATAGTATATCTTTCATGGAGGCCATTGGCAAAATTTCAAGAAGCTAGCAGGTCCTTCCACATTTGGGATTTTTGCTATTGTCCTGTATGGGGTATGGAAGGCAAAACATATGGTGAGAGTTTTATTTGCATTTTACATAGCAGATATATCATGGATAGACATCTAAGGCTACATGTCCCATTAGGGCTGCACCATTTTTTGGGGTGTATTTTGCACCAAAAAACTGTTGATGCCCTATTCTCTATATATATGACCCGTTCATACACTAAAACTAGGTGCATTATGCGCAGGACAAGACACTTTTGAATGCACCGAATTTAGGCGCATCAAATATGCTAGCAATGATATGCTATGCACCTTTTTTTTTTCTATGCACCTAAATTAGGCACCTCAAATATTCTATACAGGGTATATCACCTGCCAGATTTTTAACAGGTTAATTCATTCAGATGCACTATACACTCATTTAATGCACCTTAAAACTGGCATGGCGGCACCTCTTTTCTGACATGTCGCCCCTAGTCTTCTTAACATTTCTTTGCAGCATAAAGCTATTAGAAAAATCTTGTAGCATTTTTGCTAGAATGGTTTTGCATAAATGAAAATAAAGATCCATGCAAACCTTCAGTAGAAACTGAACATCGGTACAAAAATAGGTAATCTTCAAATGACTCGCTTATGCACAATACATCCTGCTACACATTCAATGTAAATTTTTCCTTTTCAGAAAGTGAACAATCTGTCATTCTTGAGTATTACTTAATTAAAGGATTTAGAAGAGTAAAAATATCTATCTAGTTGCATTTACTGTATAGTAGAGTGCATATATAGACAAATATAGTCTATTGTCATGTATTCAAGGGATTGTACATGTCCTTTTCTTTAATTTCAGCTGCTGTCATAATAAAAAAAAAATAAAAAATCATGTTGCCAGTCACCAATATTCCAGCGCTGCCGCCACCCGCGGTGTGCTTTGGTCTTATGTTTATATCTGGCTTCCAGTGGCTGGCACTGATTGACTACAGCAGTCACATGTCATTGCCTAACACAAAAATTTGGAGGATAATGGCTCTGAGTGGAGACATCACGCAATGGCAAATGACCTCAGCAGCCAATTTGACATGGTTGCTAGAAAACTCAGCTTTGCTCCTCTTTTCTACAAATTTTTGTAAAAGTTGAAACCATAACGTACTATACAAGCCCACATCTGGACGCAGCCATATGGATGCAGTTGTCCTGACTCAGGGAGACCACCTAGAATGAGGTGGTGGGGGAGACCAAAAAATATTCAAAATTACTCACCATTGAGAACAAGAACAACAGTACATAACCAGGCAAGATCACGCTTATCCAAGGCTCCTCCATTTTTCTCAGTTACTGCATGGCAGTTAAAAAAAAACAAGAAAAAACTTTTTTTCCCCCATGCAATAAAGCTAGCAGGAGAAGGTTAGCCAGAGTATGCAAATCAGGCACCCTTCTAGCAGGCAAGAAGCACCCCAGACTCCAAGCAGTCTGTTTTTCAATCTCAAAAGAAGGCCCCAGCAAGCTGCATCATGCAAAAATTGATTGTTCTCTTGGCTCATGGAGACCTCCTAGTTGACCATGAGCGGGCCTCCAGCAGCAAAATGTAAAGAGAAATTTGGGGGGACACCACCGGTGGTGCTGAAATGGTGGTGGGTGACAAGGTATGAATTTCTTTTTTGCAGCAGCAGCTGAAATTTATTAAAGAAGAAAGACATAGGCAGCCCTTAGAATTAATGCTAAATAAGTCCAATGTCAGCTAATATCTAATTATGAAAAATATTTATTATACTGATTATACAGTAATATGACAGGTTTTATGTAAATTGAAACAGTAATAATGTGCTAGCCATTTATCATTTTTTATTATTTAGAATCACTGAAATTTTTATATATCTATGCCTTACTCATTGTTCCAGTAATTATGAGTAGTAAAATATAAGTTTATACTAAGCAACATGTTACCTTGACAAGTTAATATAATGTTTGCATGCAGGAAAACCCAGACTATTTCAGTTTGTTTTATAATGAGAGATTTTATAATGTGTCAAAAAAGTTCCATCAGTAGGTATCCTGCAGCTTTCTTGTGCACATTGGAGATGTGGCAATGAAGGTGCAATTAGAGGCCAATTACGTAAGTTGGACATCTTTAAATCGAAAATCTTTTAAGTAAATGTGAGTCCTTGAACAACAGTTTTTTTTCAAATGGTTAAGAACCCGAATATTTTAAAGCTAAATGACCACGGAAAATGTAATCAATTTTGCTTTGTGCCACTTTATTAAATAAAACTCCTCAAGTAAATGAAGTCTTCGAATTGGAAATAATTTTAAATGCTTTAATATAAAGGGATACATTAATATAACTTCTAACTACTTGCATACCACCCATTGACTATATACATCTAGGGAATGGATTTTTACCTCTATCAGGACGTTCCTGAATGGTGATCTTGTAGCTGCAAGAGTGAAGAGCTGGCTGTCAGTGGCTGATAGGATCTCCAGAGAGAAGGTGGAGATGGTTTATTACTATCCCTGCCTTCTCAATCACTGTGTACACAGTGCTAAATAAGTGCTGTATATACAGAACAGCAGGCAGTCTTCAGGCTTCCTGTCCTTGGCAATCACATGATCGCGGAACTTGGTGAATGCAGATGCTGCTGGGCTTTAACAGACCCATATATGCTCTGCAGTGAATTTTGAGGCATGTGTTTCCTATGTAACTAGAGATAATATATATCAACACCAGTTATAGGGGAAAAAGTTATATAAAAATACCCCCAGATGACCTTATGGGGAACACAATATGTAAAATAAATACTAAAAAATAAAAAGAAAATAATGATGAACCTACGTTGGACATGTATGAAAATTATCATGTCTAAGACTTTTTTGCTGCCTGTTGCAACCAATCATTTCATATAGTACTCTGAAAAAATGAAATGGGAGCTCGCTGTGGGCAATATGGAAAATCTTAGACCTAGACAGTTTTCTTACATGTGGTCCCACAATTTTTAGCCCTGTCTCTGATTTATAAATATATTTTAGGTGTAGGTATATATACAGCATCTCACAAAAGCAAGTCACATTTTTGTAAATATTGTATTATATTGTTTATTGAAACAACACTGAAATTATAACATTTTGATACAATGTAAAGTAGTCAGTGTGCAGCTTGTATAACAGTGTAAATTTTGTGTGCCCTCAAAATAACTCAACACAGCCATCAATGTCTAAACCGCTGGCAACAAAAGTGAATACACCCTTAAGCCCTTAAGGGAAAATGGACAACTTGTGCCCAATTTGCCATTTTACCTCCGCGGTGTCATGTGACTCGTTAGTGATACAAGGCCTCAGGTGTGAATGGGGAGCAGATGTGCTAAATTTGGTGTTATCACTCTCACATACTGGTCACTGGAAGTTCAACCTGGCAAAGAACTGTCTGAGGATCTGAAAAAATAATTGTTGCTCTATATGGAGATGGCCTAGGATATAAGAAGATAGCCAACACCATGAAACTGAGCTGCAGCACGGTGGCCAAGACCATACAATGTATTATCAAGACAGGTTCTCCGCAGGCCATGGCCGATCAAAGAAGTTGAGTGCACATGCTCAGCATCATATCCAGAGATTGTCTTTTAAAAAGAGATTTATGGGTGCTGCCAGCATTGCTGCAGAGGCTAAAGGGATGGGGGATCAGACTAAATGCCGCACCTTGATGAGACCAAGATAAATTAATTTGGTTCAGATGGTGTCAAACATATTTGGCGGCAACCAGGTGAGGAGTACATAGACAATTGTGTCTTTCCTACAGTCAAGCATGGTGTTAGGAGTGTCATGGTTTGGAGCTGCATGAGTCCTGCCAGCTGTGGGGTGCTATAGTTCATTGAGGGAACCATGAATGTCAACATGTACTGTGACATACTGAAGCAGAGCATAATCCTCTCCATTTGAAAACTGGGCCACAGGTCAGAATGCCAACATAATAATGACCCCAAATACATTTCCAAGAAGACCACTGCCTTGGTAAAGAAATGGAGGGTAAAAGTTCTGAACTGGACCAAGCATGTCTCCAAACCTAAATGCTATTGAGCATCTGTGTGGAATCCTGAAACAGAAGTTGGAGGAGTGTGACGTCTCTAACATCCACCATATCCGTGGTGTTGTCATGGAGGAGTGGAAGAGGATTCCAGTGGAAACTTGTGAAGCTCTAGTGAACTCAATGCCCAAGGAAGTTAAGGCAGTGCTGGAAAATAATGGTGGTCACACGAAATATTGCCACTTTGGGCACAATTTGTCCAATTGCACTTAGGGGTGCACTCAGTTTGTTACCAGCGGTTTAGACATTGATAGCTGTGTGTTGAGTTATTTTGAGTGCACCCCAAATTTACTCTGTTATACAAGCTGTAGACCGACTACATTACGTTGTACCAAAGTGTCATATCTTCAGTGTTGTCTCATGAAAGATATAATACAATATTTACAAAAATGTGAGGGATGTACTTACTTTTGTGAGATATTGTATATTGGAATCACCAAAATAATCTGCATTGTTTGAATATTTTTTTTTTCTATTTTCTATTATCCCCTCACAGCTAAGTAGTAGTCTTAACTTGTGGAACACCCATTTGCCTATGAAATGTTATGTTACTTCTTACTAAACAGGTATTCAGTCGTATACTTTAGTGTTTCCACTCGATTTGTATTTATGGTACGTGCTCAGTATCATAGATCATGTCTTTTTATTTTTTAAAGCATTTTCTGTCCTCCTTTAAAATTACAAACCTTTCATGGAGAAGATCATCCAGGAAGCAGTTTGAATATTGTGAACAAAGCATGTGCAAAGCATTTTCCATTCATGTTTAAAATGATTGTAATAAGTTCGGGCACAGTCACCTTCATCTTCACTATACTGTAAATGGTTTTAAACTTTTACCATCTGTTGTTTCCAATCATTGTGCTCTGTAATGGTGATAAAAGATCTTTAGGTTTTTCTTCTGTTCTCTTTTAAGACAGTAGTTATAAAAATGTGCTCTGTGGGTTGTTTGAAAAGTGGTGATTAGATCCTTCTGCTTTTTTACAGTCTTGCCTTTCTCATCTGTAACACAATCTTGTAAGTCAATTACTGTATTATGGTCCATATAATCATCTTATTTTTCTAGCTTTTAAGTATTGAAATGTAAAATGGATAATACATTGAGAGGTCATTTTTCTGAAAGTACTAAGAATTATTCATTTTTACATGATTGTTGGCATTCATATAAAGCATTTTTGTAACTGTTTATTTGTGCCTGCTTGTGATCCAACTTCAAGTAAAGTTATACTCATAATTATGATTATTTTACAGACAGATCTATATTTAATGTAACATTAATTAACTAGTATTATGAATTAGAAGGATTTACCAGGATTTTGAAACACCATGTCAGATAGTATTGCTATAGAGATATGAAGGCAATGTGCTTTTTATGAGCTGCCATATTGCTTTCTTTATGTACCACTACTAACCTATAGCTGCTGTAGACTTGCCGACCTTTTAAACTATAAGACAGTAGATTTTAACCATGCTACTAGGAACAGCCATTACTCTCAACTAATACTCCCAGAAGTGCTCCTGAAACAGCAGCTTAAGGTGGGGTTTCATTTGCAACCAGGTTTCTGGGAGACTCCTGGAATAATTAAGATAGTTTGCAAGTATGTCTTCAGCTCATTATCTAAGCTCTGAAGTGTACACCCTCTCTTATAAACAAAAAGATCCACTGCACAACGTTTCAAGAATGATTGGTACAAAAAAATCCCTACCTCAATCCCAATTTCAACGTGTGCAACGGATTGTACAAAATTCAGACACAGATAAAGTGATGTTAGATGAAATGACCTAATGCTTTAGAGAACGAGGCTACACCACACAATTACTAAGACAAAATGTATCTACTCTACCTTCGACAGAGACACCTAGGGCCCCCGATGCTACCAGTATTCCTCGTATCCCGCTAGTTATTAAATACCACCCTTTCATTTCAAAGGTTCAACAGATAATACGCAAACACTGGTCCATACTGTCTCGATCTTATCCACAGATAAGAGAGTTCTAGAACCCACCCCTACAATGCGATAAAAGAGACAGAAACCTTAGAGACCATTTAGTCAGAGCTGATTTTGGCTCATCACGTACTAAGACGCAACAGATGACCTTATCCACACCAAAACAAGGCACATTCCCATGCCTCGGATGTGCACAATGTTCCTCTGTGACGGGACACAACTTTCCTATTAAGGGCTTTTTCACCTGCCACTCTAACTTTTTCATTTACCTCCTTAAATGTCCCTGTGGACTTGCCTACGTGGGCCAGACCACTCAAGCTATAAACGACTGTGTATCGACAATTCAATGCAAGGAAACCATGTTACCAATACCGGCACATCTTGCGGAATTTAACCATCATCCATCCCAGCTCCGATTCCAAGTCATTGAGCAGGTCCCACCGCTTCGTTGAGGGGAATCAAACGGCCTTATTATTAAAAAGGGAAAGGTTCTGGATCCACACCCTGGGTACCTTGGAACCCGGGGGGGCTAAACCGAGATTACGATATACGCTTCTAGGGTTTTATCCAAAATTTTAGGTTCTCTTGTTTAGACACTGTATTTTCTATGTTATCTGCTATTCTATTATATGTACAACTTCCAATGGACACAGTTGGTACTATATATGCGTTTTTGTCCAGATTTTTTGTCCAGATTAGTGTTGAGCGATTAGATTGGCCATCGACATCGGTCGATGGTCGATAGTCGACCATCATCGACAAGATACAGATAGTGGTTGGTTCGGTGGTAGATTATGATCGTGGACCTTTAAGTCTATGACGAGAGCAACAAACATTTCATTCGCTCACTCACAAACAGGGCTGGAGAAGCTGGAAATTAACATCCACACACAGTCAAATGGATACGTGCTACAATCTTAGGCAAACACTTAGTTTATATAGCCACAGAAAAAACTCACACCATTCACTATCCTGATCTTGCACCACTGCATTGACCCTATAAACCTGCATGACCCACAAATTAAAAGTGCCAGAAGGCAGTATGATTTGAACCATCATTTTACTTGAACTGGACATTGAACTATCCCTGTCATGCGAGCGCAGCATGAACCCCAACCTGCATGATCCCCCGATTTAAAACGTGCGGAAAAAGGAGTCTTCCAACAACCATTTTAGTTGATGGACATTGACTATTACCTGTCCTGGACGCGTATGACATCTTAAACAAAAAATCACTGTCTGACCCAAATTAAATGTGATGGAAAAAGATGTAGTCTATTGAACCACATTTTAGTTTCACGTGACATTGACTTTCCTGTCTCTGGGCCACAGCATGAGCCCAAATGATGACCCAGATTAAAAAAGTGTCGGGAAAAGGGTCTTTCAACCACATTTTAGGTTTCACTGGACATTATACTGTCCCTGTCTGGGTGTAGCGATTGACAATCTGTATGAGTGCGGACACAATTGAGCTTCATTGAAATACTGGTGGTTACTACGCTCCTGTTCCCTCCAGCTGCTCTTCTTTTTTTCTTGGCATTCTTTTTCTCATTTTATAAAGTGCTGGAAGGAAATTGTCTCTGTACTTTGATCTCTGTCCGTGCTACATACTCCATGTCTTCTGACATAACCTACATCTGGTCAAGTTTTCTGTACCCTCCTTTAAATTCAGAGGAATTTTTTTACCAGGATTTTGTACATGCAGTGTTTTTTGAGTAGTTTAATTCTAGTGAAAACACCTTTGTAAATAGGAGGAATCCCACATGTCTTTGTTTCTCTTTTTTTAATTTTATTAAATTGGTTGTCTCATTACTCTGGGAATTGATAGCTCTGTTTAAAGATCTTGTCAAGACATGTCAATTTGCATATGTGACCATTAACAGTGTCCTACTTATACTGATTTCTGACAGACCATCTACCCTTGTGCCACTTTGAAATTGTGAAGAACAAATGTCGTTAGAAACATAACATTTTTTATAATAGGACCTGTAGTGTATAGCCTGCCACTGTCACAGCAAACTGACCCACAAAATTCAAAAACTGGTAACCCTATGAGCCACTTTTGATAATTGTGAAAAAGAACAAATGTCATCGTTTAGAAAACAACATTTTTTTTTTTTTTTACAATAGGACCTGTAGTATTGCTGCATGTCACAGCAAATGCCCCAAATCAAAGGATGACCCTTGAGCCTCTTTGGACAATTGTGGAAGGAACAAATGTCTGTTAGAAACAACTTTGTTTATAATAGGACCTGTAGTAATAGCTGCATGTCACAAAAATCAATGCCCCCAAAAATTCTCAAGCATGACCTTGAGCCACTTTTGCGAAATTGTGAAGAACAAAATGTCTAGTTTGAAACAACATTTTTTTTATAATAGGACATGTAGTATAGTGCATTTCAAAGCAGCATGACCCAAAAAATTATAAATGACTTCTCAGCACTGTTAAAATTGTGATGGCAGAAAGTGGCACTTTGAAAGCCCCATTTCTGTTCAAAGGACCATGATTATTGCTGTATCTACAGCAACATGACCCCCCCCCCAAAAATAAATTAAAAAGTATGACTAATCAGCCACTATTAAAGTTGAGAGGAGAAATGCCACTTAAAAGCCACATCACATTTTGTTTCCAAATGCGGAACTTGATTATTGTCATGTATTCACATGCTCAATATGACCCTCAAAAAATTATAAATATGACTTCTCAGCTCACTATTAAAAATTGTGAGTGTGAAGAAATGGCAATCTTTATAAAGCACATTTCTGTTCCAAATGACCATAATTTATAGTGTATCTCAACAGCAACATGACCTCAAACCATTGACCAATGCGAAAATTCTAAGATAAAGTAGTAAATGGAACACGGTGTTGTCATGAAACCTTTTTTGTCTTATACAGTCTCCTACAAGCTAAAACAGCAAAAGAGACTGTTGGGAAAAGAGAATAAAAATTGCAGTAAGAAATGATCATTTAAAAAAAAGTTCTAGAGGACCATTTCTGTTTTGAGAGGAATTGTGAAGTAGACGGCATATATTGGTCGAGACGGCATTTGGGGCCACAAACATCATCAGAGATCTATGCTGATCGTATCCTCATGATAAAGCGCAGCTCGACGCCTCATATATCTGTGAAAAGCCGGATCTGGTTTGTCTGAATTGACTCTCCAGCTGTGATGAAGGTTCCGCTCGCTAGATATGAGCTTGTGGGCTGCTGGGAGGGAAAACTCTTATGGGGTGGCGAGCGAGCTGGCATTCGTTCATTTTGATACCATGGAAGTCTGTTGGGTCGGAACACATACAAAAACATCGGTGTTGAGACGCAGATAGTCGTACACATGATCTTAGCTGGTCTCTGTGTATTGGATGTGTTGCCCTGCATTGCATGCATTGGTGAGGTGGTAAATAAAGATTGCCGAGGTACCATTAGGTTCTGACAACTAGCTTGGCCATTGATGCGCTTGGTACTGGCACTCTACTGACTGTCATGTCGTGATGTGTTCCAACGTTACATTTGGGGAACCGCGAAGCAGAGCAAAAGGATTGTCTCCAGTTGATCAATCAGCCTCTCGCGCGCTCACATATTTCCACTCGCATTTTACTCTTATTTTGGGTGGGTGGAAAGGGAAAGTGCTGAGTTTTGTTTTGTCCGGGGATCAGGAGGGTGGCCACCCAGTACTGTTGTTCATTTTGATTGGCCTTAATGCAGAGGATCATGTTATGGAGGAAATGAAGCATCCAAGCACTCATAAGTGAGGGATGGAGCTTGATTTCCCAAGCCTCTAGGTCGAGGCGGATAGAAAACTGATCTTCATATCATCTTCCTCCTCCGCCTTAAATTCGCGCAACCTCTTTCCAAGCAGGGAGTCGGTTGTCTAGGAATACTCCTCCTCTCCTCGCTTCCTCCGGCCAGCTTAACACAGCCTGACTTGCTGAGATGATGCACTCTGAGAAGCTGATGGCCACCTTGCACTAGCCCTGGACCCCGAACCATGCCTATGAAGACCGATGATATTTTGAAAATGTCGGGGCCTTGTCGGATAATTTGACGGAGACAGAGGGCTCCTGTGTCCGCGTCGCGCACGCACCCTCACTGTATACGCCCCGCCCCCCCCCGGGATCACTGTTGTTCGTTTCTCGCGCTGTCCAAACGTTTCGGTCTTCTAGGAACTAGGATCACCACAATGCTCATGTGACAAGGGCATTATCCACACATGACCATTTTGGCTGGTTTTTCAAAAACTGGCACAAGGATGGTGCTGCAGAGTCTTTCAACCTGCCTCCATCTCGGTGGCTCAAACCCGAGTTCCGCATACGCTGTCCTTGTGTCAGGTATGGTCATTCGTACTGCGTAATGGCATTGCGCTGCTGCCACAATCGCTGGAGATGGGGAGGGTGGAATTCCACCGTGTGCACGTCAACAATGAGACGGTTGAGCGGGGAAGGCCGAGCTGACGCTGCAACGCAGCCAGGTGGGTCGACGCAGTGGTGGGACGGCGGAGTGCTGAGCTGTAGACTTCGAGCTTCCTAACAGGCAGTCCAGACCCGGGTTAGCTCTTAGAAATTTCTGGACGGACATGGTCATGACTTGTGCCAGGCAAGGGTGTGCTCTAGCCTACCGATCTTAAAGGCAGCCAGCAGATTTTGCCCTGTTATCGCACACCACTTATCCTGGCATCATAGGTTTGTCACCCAGCCAGCGGCTCGGTCTCGTTTGAGGAGAGCGTCACAGCTCCTGACTGTGTGTGTGACCGGGTCTCCAAGACAGATTAAGTTTTCAACATGGCCTGGTTCTTGGGCATGTTATCCACAGAGTGAACTTGGGGGAAAGGTACCCTGCACCATCCCTGCGGTTTTTGAAGAGCGTGCGCCGGAGCCTGAGGCCACCGTCACCCCCAGGAGACATACACCCAGCTTCACCCAGTTGAGCTGTACACCGAGATATAGCAGCCTTGCGTGCTTACTAGTCCATGTGTCGGTGGTCAGATGACTTTACCGTGCCACCACGAGCTGAGACACCTGCGCTTGAAATTTTAGTATGGCACGTGGACTGGCCAGGGCTAGGGGGGGGGGGGGGGGGATGGCCTTTTCTGCGAAAGAAATGCCTGCTAGGCATCTGGTATTGGGGGCAGGCGAGGGAAGACGAGGCGGAACCCATCTGTGTCACCAGACGGAAATGGCAACATTTCAAATAGGCAAAAGCCTGGCCCCTGCGACATTCAGGCTTTTGGCGTTTGGGATGGTTTGGGTTAAAGTGTTTCTTTGCTCCAAACGCTGAGTAAGACAGAAGGCTGGCTGTCTTGGATCTGGCCATTGTATCGCGTGCAGGTCATCAACTGGCGGAGAGAAGGGGTTGGATGGGGTCTCTGGTGGTTGGTTGTTGGTGGAACCGTGGCGACGGTGGAGGCTGAATGCAGAGGTGAGTCCTGATCATGACTTGAGGACTCGATGGGCAGTCTGAGGATCGCTGGGTGGGCGGCGGAAGGAGGAGGCGGCATGGTGGACAGTACAGAGGGTTGACATTGTTGGAGGCCTGGCGTCGGTCGCTCCTTCTGTCCTTTTTTGGCCAAGTGTTGCCTCCATTTCAACGCATGCATTCGTGCATGTGACTAGACTGTTGGTGGTGGTTAACTCACTACGGTTCTTGCCTCTACTTATGCGTTTACGGCAAAGGCGGCATATGACACTGTGGGTGAATCAGAGGTGTTTGCTCAAAGAAGCCCAGGCTTGTAGAGGTCCTGACTGTTTTTGCTGGCGATAAGAGAGGAGCGGGTTTGCGCTGACGGGGTGGCGGAATAAGATCAGTGACTTCTGCGACTGCCTCTCCCATTTTTGCAGGCGGGACCCGTTTACTGACACTATTCCCCATCGTCTTCCACCTCGTCCATTGATGAAGCGCTCGCAAGCAAATTCTGCTGAAAAGACCACCTTGGATCCGCAATGTCTTGTCTCATCATCAACCACGGTGACTTCGTCTGTCCTGACAAGTCTGCATCAGGAGCTGCGGGCTACAAGCAAGAGGGACTGCATAGGCTAGTTGCCGACGCCCGGAGGTGTGTTTGCCGATTGACCGGTTCCTTCTCGCACTTGTGTTCTGATGAACCACCCTCATCTACTGGGCGTCAGAGAGAGAAAATCATACTCTTTGGCTCTGGATCTTATAAATGCCTTTCTGACCCAACCACATTTTGTCACAAAGAGGTTTCTGAAAATGGATTATCACAGTGGTGGGTACACGATGTTGACATTTGGCTGCTTTCATGTTGGAGGATGTGAATGATGCTGATGAGACATTTGTGGTCCGTGGATTGGGAGGACGAGGAGGTGAAGCACTGCCCTGGATGCAGGTATGCATTAACCATGAAGGAAGATTGGCGGCTTTCGTTATGAGTTCACAGGGCTGACAGAGATGAATGCCTGACGGTCTGCAATGACGATCCGCTGGCATGGTGTGTCGCCCAGCACTGGAAGGAAGCACCTTCTCCTTATGGTTACCTCCTACTCCATATCTACCCTCTATGCTCGCCTTACACCTGAATTCGCTCCATGTTCAGAAATATAAAAATTTGGAAGGTATGAGAGTTTTGGGAAAGTCTCTTATTAAAAGATGGCCAAATCAAGTATTAATCACTCTCAGAGTATACGCAAATCCAAAAACCAAAAAATCTCGCTGGATTCCAAACTTCTTATAACTCGCCAAAGTAGATCTATTCATCAAAACTGGCTCAGCGCCAAAGTGAAAAAAAACTAGTTCTGAATGTATTGGATTAATAAAGGTATTATTATGGCTCCTTTCTCAATTCACCGTGTGGTGACTGCAAAATTGCTTGTATTCACATTTAAGTGCAGGTGCTCATTGAAACAAAGCTGTAGTGCGCCCAAGAAGTGAAAAAAAACAGTATCTGTATGTATTGGATAATAAAGGTAGTTTTTTGGCACTATCATTCACCTGTGGTGACTACAAAATTGCTGTATTCAAATTTACCGGCAAAGTAGATTATCAACAAAGCTGGCTGCGCAAATGTGAAAAAAACAGTATCTGAAATGTTATTCGGATAATAAATGGAGTATTTTTGACCTTTCAATTCACTGGGTTGTTGAACTACAAATTGCTGTATTCACATTTAAGTGCAAGGTGCTTAATGAACAAAGCTTGAAGTGCGCCAAGTGAAAAAAACACGTATCTGTAATGTATTCGGATATAAAAGTATTTTATCGGCACTATCAATTCTACCTGTGGTAAACTACACAATGTGCTGATTCAATTTTAACATGGCAAGGTGGCTCTATAACAAATCGGGACTGGGCAGCATGAGCACCCAAAGCATGATGAACCCCAGTATTTAAAAAAGTGCGGAAAAAGGAGTCTTTAAACCAATTTTAGTATTCACTGGACGTTGACTATCCCCGGTCTAGGGCAACAGCATGTGCCCCAAACCTGCATGAACCCAGGATTAAAAAGTGCCGGAAAAAAAGGTGTCTTTAAACACCATTTTAGTTTACTGGACATTGACTATACCTGTCCTGGCCACAAGCATGAGCCAACCTGCTAATTGACCCCAGATTTAAAAAGTGCGGAAAAGGAGTCTTTCAACCACATTTTAGTTTCATGTGACATTGCACCTATCCTGTCCTGGGCCAACTAGATGAGCCCCAAACTGCATGGGACCCCAGATTAAAAAGTTGCGGAAAAAGGAGTTTTCAATCGCACCCATCTTTTAGTTTCTAAGCGGATCATTGACTATACATGTTCCTGGGGCACAGCATGAGCCCCCAAACCTGCATGAATCCCCCAGATTTAATAATAGTGCCGGGAAAAAAGGAGTCTTTTCATACCACATTTTAGTTTCACTGGACATTGACTATCCTGTCCTGGGCATCGACGCATGAGCCCAAACCTGCATGACCCAGATAAAAAGTGACGGAAAAAGGAGTCTTTCGCAAATCACCATTTTTAGTTTCACTGGACATATACTGTCACTCGTCCCTGGGGTAGTAGCTAATGCCTCCGTATCGAAGTGCGGACCCAATTGAGCTTCACTTGGGAACTATGGTGGTTTAACGCTCCTGTTTCCACCCAGGTGCCCTTTTTTATTGGCATTTCTTTTCCATTTTATCAACGGGATGGAGGAAATTGTTCTGTTCTTTGTTCTCTGTCCGTATTCCAATACTCCATGTCCTCTGAATACCTAACATCTGGGTCAAGTCTTTCCTGTACCTCCGCCTTGTACAATTCAGAAGGAATTTTTTTACAGCTATTTTGTACATTGCAAGTTTTTTAGTAGTTAGTTCTAGAAAACACATTTTTAAAATAGGGATGGACTCCCACCATTGTCTTTTGTTTCTCTTTTTTAATTGTATTAAAAGGGTATGTCTCACTACAGGGATTGATAGCTCTGTTAAAGATCTTGCAAAACAATTATTTTTGCATAGGTGTCCATTAACAGTGTATACTATTCCTGTTTCTGTCATCACCATCACCTTGAGGCACTTTGACAATTGTGAGGAACAAATGTCTGTTAGAAACAACATTTTTTTATAATAGGACCTGTAGTATAGCTGCATGTCACAGCCAAATGACCAAAAGTGAAAAAAAACAGTTTATCATGAAAAAGTATTCGGATAATAAAAGTATTTTTGGCACTTCCAAATTCACCTGTGGTGGACTACAAAATTGCTGTATTCAATTTAAGTGCAAGGTGCCTAATGAACAAAGTTGTAGTGCGCCAAAGTGAAAAAAACCACGTATCTCCTGTAATGTATTCTGGATAATAAAAGGTATTTTTTGGACTATCAATTCACCTGTGGGTTGATCTACAGAAAATATGCTGTATTCAATTTAAAGTGCAAGGATGCCTCAATGAACAAAGTTTGTTATTGTGCCGCAAAAGTGAAAACAAACACGTATCTGTAATGTTATTCGGATAATAAATGGTATTTTTTGGCACCTATCAATTCCACTGTGGTGACTACAAAATTGCTGTATTCACAATTTATAACTGCCAAAGTAGATTCTTATCAACAATAGCTGGCCTGCGCCAAAGCTGAAAAAAAATAACACGTATCTGAATTGTATTTCGGATAAATAAAATGGGTATTTTTGGCACCTTTAATTCACTGTGGTGACTACAAAATTGCTGTATTCACATTTAAGTGCTAGTTGGTTATGCTGCTTCAATGAACAAAGCTGTGTAGCGCCAAAGTGAAACAAAAGTATCTTTAATGTTTTCGGTATAAAAGTATTTTTGGTCACCTATCAATTCACCTAGTGTTAATACACAATTGTGGATTCAAATTTATACTGCAAGTGGCCTCTTTTAACAAATCTGGACTGGGCTCAAGCTATGAGCCCAAACCTGCAGGACCCCAGGATTTAAAAAGTGCGGAAAAAAGGAGTCTTTAAACCACCATTTTAGTTACTGCGACGTTGTCTATACCTGTCTGGGCCCAGCTTGAGCCCCAAACCTGCATGACCCTATGAGTTAAAAAGTGCCGGAAAAAAGGAGTCTTTTAAACCACCATTTTAGTTTCACTGGACATTGACTATTACTGTCTATGGGCCACCGAAGTGCCCCAAACCTGCATGACCCCAGATTTAAAAAGTGCCGGAAAAAGGAGTCCTTTCAACACCATTTTAGTTTCAATGGACATTGAATATCCTGTCTGGGCCCACAGCATGAGCCCATACCTGCTTGACCCAGATTTTAAAAAGTGCGAAAAAGGAGTCTTTCAATCACATTTTAGTTTCACTGGACATTGACTATACCTTGTCCTGGGGGAACAGCATGAGCCCCAAACCTGCATGACCCCCTGATTTAAAAACGTGCGGAAAAAAGGAGTTCTTTCAACCACATTTTGTTTCACTGGACATGATATCCCTGTCTGGGCCCAACAGCATGAGCCCAAACTCGGCATGACCCAGATTAAAAAGTGCCGGAAAAGGAGGTCTTTCAACTACCATTTTAGTTTCACTGGAATATACTGTCCTGTCCTGTGGTAGTGCTGTGCCCCTCCGTATGATGCGGGATCCAATTGAGTCTTCACTTGAATTCTGGTGTTTAACGCTCGTGTTCCAATCCCAGGTGCCCTTTTTCTTGGCATTTTTTTCCTATTTTTTACTCAAGTGCTGGAGGAAATTTCTCTGTTCTTTGTTCTTCTGGTCCGTATTCCTTTACTCCATGTCCTCTGAATTACCTACATCGGGTCAAGTCTTCCTGGTACCTCCCTTGTACAATTCAGAGGAATTATTTAACAGCTTTGTTGTACATGCAAGTTTTTTAGTAGTTTAATTCTAGAAAACACATTTTTTAAAATAGGATTGGAAATCCCCATGTCTTTGTTTTCTATTTTTATTGTATTATAATGGGTTGTCTCAATACCACGGGATTGATAGCTCTGTTAAAGATCTTGCCAAAAACAAGTCATTTTGAAAATAGGTGGTCTAGTAACAGTGGTACTACCTATTCCTGTTTCTGATCTGCACCATCACCCTTGAGCCACTCTTGACAATTGTGAGGGAACAAAATGTCTGTTAGTAGGAAACAACATTTCTTTTATAATAGGACCTGTAGGTATAGCTGCATCGTCACAGCAAATGACCAAAGTGAAAAAAAAAACACGTATCAGAAAGTTATTCGGATAATAAAAGGTTATTTTTGGCACATTTTCAATTCTCAATGATGTGTGGTGGACTACAAAATTTGCTTTATTCAATTTAAGTGCAAGGTGCTCAATGACAAAGTTGGTAGTGCGCCATAAGTGAAAAACAGTATCTGGATTGTATTGGATTTAATAAAGGTATTTTTTGGCACCTATCAATTCACCTGTGGTGACTCAAAATTGCTGTATTCAATTTAAGTGCATGGTGCTAAATGAACAAAGTGTATGCGCAAAATGTGAAAAAACACGTATCTGTAATGCTTTCGGACTAATTGAAAAGTTTTTTGGCACATATCAATTCACTGTGGTGATGTACAAATTGCTGTATTCACCTTTAAGTACAAGTTGCCTCATATGAACAAAGCTGTAGTGACGCCAAAGTGAAAAAACTAACGTTATCTGAAACTAATTTGTTAGATACTACAAGGAATTTTTGGCACCTATCAACTGTGACTGACGTCAAAAATTGCGGATTTAATTTAACTGCTAAGGTGGATATATCACAAAGGTGAATCGGGCAAAATTGAAAATGAACACTATTGAAATGTATACTGATATTAAAGGTGAGTTTGCACCTAACAAAGAGACCGGCAGTTACTCAGACAAAGAGGGTGTATCCTAATATAAGTTCTGGCTGCAAATAATCCAGGAAATATAGTGCCAATGTAGTGCAATGTTCACTAAGTCTTGGTTGAACTTTATCCCAGATTATTTCTTTGATAGAGATTGTCTGTTGTCTGCGCCCGTGGCCCCCCCCCCCCCCCCGCTCCCTCCGTGACTTTACAGCGGTAGATGGCTCCTTTAAAAATTCTTCTACCTAACTATATAAATCTTCAATCTCTAATATATCTAAGTTGTTGTAAGGATCAAGCTAACAGTAGAGTTTCTCTGTGAGAGGAATAGATAATTTCACTGTAGCTGGTTGGACACAGCAGACGCGCACGTTTTCTACTACTATGAGATGCTGAGAGACACTGAGGCCTGACACTCTAGGAAGGGATTGTTCTATGTTGAAAAACGGGATCTTGTGATTTTTCCAAGCCTAATCGCAACCATACACAGTCCAGTATGACGTCGCACAAACATTCACCCTGCTCTTTTCTGTATGCTGATTTGCTGGCCGCAAAAATGACGGATTCTCGAGGGAGGAAGCGCCCCGAAAATGGGCGCGCATTTTTTTAATAGATTGATTGACAGATTTTTACCTAATTAGGCGCATGATTAAAAATTTGGTATCAACATAAAAAGTCCGATTTCAACTTTGTCGATAAAAATCGCTCAACACTAATTCTGAGCACAGTGAAACCAGGTTTTACCTGATCTTTTATGCTGTCACAGGAGGTTGGATGTGTTACAGTATCAAGCAATCCGTGATAGGGAGGTCAGTGCATGACCTACAATTGTTTTTTTTTTTTTGTAGAGGCTAATATCTTATTCTCCCACTAAAAATAAGCTGGGCAACCCGCTCTATCGAATAGTAAGGGCATCATTAATTGGTTGTAAGCTAGCATGCTGCACCACACATAAACATATCACTGGCACCCTTTATCAGCCTTATCTATGTGTGGTTGTAATTTTAACTATTACCCCTCTCAAGGATAGTAGGTGGGTAAGTGATTGTTCATCAGTATTTTTGCATCTGTGCGATCTCTGCCGTATAATACTGTGGTTTTCTGCATACTGGTATGAACTGGTTCTTATCTAATGTGTATTTTGTTTTTCTTATGTTGCACTGGAGCTAATATTGCCTCCTGCTGGGAATGTTTTTTGTCCAGCTTTGGAGCTGTGAATATCGCCTTGTGTCTTTGTTTTTAAGTAAATTATGTCCCATTTTTATGTGATTTTCTAAAGCATATATTTGCAACTAAAAAAAAAAGATATTGGGTCAAAGTTAGGGCAAGACTCTTAATCCTTGCCCAATTTTGGCAATGTTACAATTTATGCTTTTCTCGGACACAGCCTTGTCAAAAATGGCAATTAAACAAGGAATCATATATCTCCATTTTTTTGTAGCCGCCATTTAAAACTAATAGGAAATTTAAACATTTAAGAAAGCAGATTACCCAAGAAATTTCTACCTGTGACAATGTGCAGAAATTTGTAACAATTGCTTAGGCAAAAGACCCAGAAATGTGATGTGTGATAAAAAGGAAACAATTTCAACTATAGCTGGTTGTTGGGCATCTTTATCATCTTTAACATTATAAAGAGACTGGTAAACGTAAACAATATTATTAGCAATTGGTTGGCTTTTGTTGTTCGTGGGTAATTTTGCTCCCCACATTGTTAGTGAGGAACACAAAAAATATTTTTGGAACATTTTAGCTATGTGTTGTTTAGCTAGGAAAGTTCCAGGGCAATTATCATCATTAACTTAAAATGCATTGTCATGTTTTGAAATAAAGATACAATCTGATTTGTGAGAACAGAAGCAACATGACTTTAATTTTGACATTGTCATTAGTATATGGGATTTTTTAATGTGTAATCCTATCTGTTGGATAACCTTTTTTATTCTTGACAAGTTGTAAGGGACCCAGGACCTGGATAGAAAGGCAGGGAAAGACAGACAGTTAGCCCTAATGCTAGGACCCCCCAAAACTGACCCTGCCTACTTGCCAGCCTGACCCTAGGTGGTCAGCGAAAACTGTGCGATATTCCCTACACTGGGCAAGTAAAAGACAGAACACAACAGGACAAACAAACACAAAGGAATGGTCAGGAAGATACAAGTCAAACTGGAGATAGCATAAAGGATACAAAAACGGCAGGCAAAAGTCGAGGTCAAGACGACAGGCAAGAGGTCAGTCATCCAAGGAATATAATCCAATGTGAAACTCCAGCTCAAGCTACAAGAGACTATTGTGGGCAATGTTCAAGAGCACAAGTGGTCTTAACCCTTTACCGACATTTGACATACACATATGTCATGGTAGGGAAGGGGTTCTCGCATTTGACATATGAGTATGTCATGAAGATCTTGCAAGCTCCAATTGTGAGCTCGCAAGATCTCCATGACATACCTATATGTATATTCCTGCTGGCTTCATGCCACATCATCCGTGGCTGGAGTGTGCTCCGGCCGCGGGTGATTAACCCTTTAGCTGCCGTAATTTTTTTTTTTTTGATCGCCTCAGCTAAGACAATGACAGAAGGAGTGAGCTCCTTCTGCCTTTTCTCGATGCAGGATCCCACTACAAAGCCCCTTATGGGCACTGGGACTTAAGTTGACGTCCAGTGTCGTTAAGGGAAAAAGCCTTTTAGGATACGCTTTTAGATGCATGTTTGAATCCATGTTTCGGACCCTAAATGGACCCAAACACGCATCTAACAATGTGCAGCGTGATTTTACATTGCTTTCAATGTAAAACACACATTGGCGTTCAGACGAGTGATTGCCGATACATGTTTTACATGCATCTTTATGATATGTCTTTCGAATCCCTTCAAAGAATTGTCATATCCATTCTTGATCCATTTGACGCAGCAGGTGCCCCATTTAAAAACGCATCCCAACACATACATTTTTCGGATCCAAAAAATGTATTCAGAACGCCGTGTGAACATCCCCTATCTGTTGAGTCCTTTTGCATTAATTAAACAAAATACTCTTGACATAGTGAATGAGGATAAAGAATACTTGACAATTTTCTCTGTATAATAGCATAAATGTTAGCTACTGTCACACCATCTATTTGCTTATATACAAAGAATAGGTTTAGAAAGAATTCAAGTAAAAGAAAAATTCAACAAAAGATAATTTTTGTAAACAATATAACAGTCAAAACATAAAGAAGGAAACTAAAAAAGAGAGCTCTAAGTCAAGATATGCACTGATAACAAATGTAGTGGAAGTAAAACTACAAATTAAGTCATGAGTTCTGGCTCGTAACAAAAAGAGGTGAATTAAGTCTCCAGGAACAAGATAGAAAGTGTCTATTGCTCTTGTCTTCTTTTGTCTACTCTTGAGAAATATGAATGGGATTTGTGATAGGAAGACTCTAGGAGGTCATCTACCTCTGCCCACCCCTCGTCCTGGCTCTGGGGAAAGTAGTAGCTCTTTACTGGCCCTGTGGACCATGGTTCGGATCTTTAAAGCAGCAGTAAAGAAATTGATAAGGCGGGGATTGGATGTGCTGTCCAGCATCTTGTAAGTACGCAACATCAAAATTGACATCCCATATTGGCAAATATGGAATATTAAAGGCAGTTCCCAACAGAATACAGAAAAACAAACAGTACACTGATGGAGAGATTGGACAAGTGCAAAATGCTGGTATAACAGCCTTCTCTTTTCACTCTCTTAAGAGAATGAATGACATTAACTTTGCAAATAAATAGGCTTCTATGGGATGCTAGACATGTATCATATGTTATACACTAAGTTACAGACATCCCAAACTCCCCAATATCAAACGGCCAGACTGCATGTTGAAAAAATATCAAACATGAGGTATTTGTTGATATTTTGGCCAAAATACGCAAGCTCGTAACCCCCATCAAGGTTCCCCATGGTCTTTCCCTATGCTATGCTATTTAAAAAATATAACAGAAGAACTGTGACAAGAATTAAGTACAAATCAAAGAATATATTCCGAAAAAAAATCTGGGGGGTCAGCTCTTACTCTTAACTACATAGTAGCTTATGTAGTTGGGGCCAATACTGTTAACCCTTTAATGACCATGGACGAATAAGTACATCCTAGGGTCGCTAAGTGGCTTTGTAGCAAGATTGCGTCACCATCTCGATACATAGTTGGTGGGTGTTAGCTACTAATTGCAGCTAATATCCGGCAGTTACAGCGTGAGATGGTGCCTGCGCCTTCCTGCGCTGTTTAACCCATTACATGCCGTGACAAACATGGCCATGGCGTCTAAATGAATGAGAAATGGTGCTGTGCACCGTTACTCACTACGATTGGAGCTCCTGCAGCAAAATCACAGGGTTATGATCAGTTAACATTTCAGCTGGAAGCCTTGTGAAAGCTGCATCGCTGCCATGTTTTCTGTTTTACTACTTCCTGCTTCAGACAGGAAGTAGTAAAACAGCCATCTTACAATGTATTATTATGTATAAACCCCCTATATGCCCTCTATGCCCCCTGGTGGGGAAGTACCCTAGGGGGACTCAAAGTTAAAGTACAAAAAAATAAAATGTTTAAACGTGTAAAAAAAAAATATATATATTAAAAGTTCAAATCACCCCCCTTTCACCATTTTATAAACAAAAAAATTAAACTAATAAAAAGTCACATATTTGGTGTCGCCACGTCTGAAAAAGTCAGATCTATAAAAATATAACATCATTTATTCCGCACGCTGAACACCGTAGAAGAAAAAAAATGTCAAATGCCAAAATTGCGTTTTTTGGGTCATTTCACGTCCTCTAAGAACTGGAATCAAAAAAGTTCCATGCATTCAAAACTGCTAGCATTTAAAAGTACACTTCAGTCTGCAAAAAAATCCCCCTCACTCAAGTCCATAAGTGTTAGTACAAAAAAGTTATTGGTCGCAGAAAATGGGGACAAATTTAAAAAATCGAAAATGTTTGGATTTTTTTTTTACGGTACCAAAACATAATGAAAGCCATACATGTTTGGTATTTCCGCCATTTTATCAACCTGCAGAATACAGATAGCACAACATTTATATCGGAAAGTGAACGCCGTAAAAAAAAAAAAAAAGAACGGAAACGTGTAAACCAAAACAAAAACCCTTAAGGTGTTAATACAACAATTAATATGCTAGTACTTAATCATTTGACTGTAAATCGGGTCCAAACTAAGTTAAAGCAAATGTGAACAAAGCTCTGGGACCAGATAGATTACACCCAAGAATCCACAAGAGTACTTGGTTTAATTATTTTTCTACACTGTTCATAAAATTTAGAAATTTTAGTGACTGATATAGTGAAAAGGGCAATGGGCAAATTGTGTTCCCATTTTCAAGACGGATTCTAGGTCTTTCCCAGGTAGTTATAAAACAGTAAGCTTAACAATCATTGTGGGAGAAGTGTTTGAATAGGTTAAAAAGAACTTTGGGCGACATGTATGAATTCGACTGCATACTTTTTTTTAACTTGGCGCCGGCACTCCAGTTCTAAATAGATATAGAAAAGTGTAGAATACGACAGTATGAAGATTTTTGGCGCATTACATAGCGCTTAGTGCGCCAAGTTTGGCGCATTACATTCTATGACCCTACAAAGTTTGGCGCAATAAGCTCTATGTAATGCGCCAAAAATCTGTCGTAATATACACTCTTCTATATCTATCTAGAACTGTGGTCGTGCGCCAAGTAAAAAAATTATGCATTTGAATTCATATATGTTGCCCTCTTAATATTTCAATGCTCAGATTCTGAGATTCTGAGAGTGTAGAATACGACAGATTTTTGGCGCACTACATAGAGCTTAATGCGCCAAGTTTGGCACATTACACTCTTAAGCTCTATGTAATGCGCCAAAAATCTTCATACTGTCGTATTCTACACTCTTCTATATCTATTTAGAAGTGGTCTTCCAGTAGTTATAAAACAGTAAGCTTAACAATCATTGTGGGAGAAGTGTTTGAATAGGTTAAAAAGAACTTTGTACAGGAGAGTTGGTACTGCTATTGTTAGCCAGCATTGCTTTTCAAAGGACAGAAAGTGTCAATTTAATCTGAGTAGTTTTTATGAACAGGAGGATTTAAAGTCAGGGCAGATGGTTGCCTGTGGATATAGTGTTTTTGGAATTTGCAAAGGGATTTGAAACAGTCCCCTATAGATGGTTCATGGCTAAAATAAGGTTTCAAAGTTAATTAACCCCTTAATGACACATGACATACAGTTTCATGATACAGTTGATAAGGGGGGGATGTAGTAACCTCACTTGCTGACCCCACTCCGTACACAGATCATAACAACCGGGACCAGCTACTTGTGGCTGGAATTGGCCTTTTAGGCTTTTAGATGAGACAACAAACATGGCTGCAGCATCTAAAGCAGAGGTGCCAAACTCAATTTTATAGGGGGCCACATCAGCATTATGTTTACTCTCAAAAGACAGTTGGAGAGCCTTGGCTGATGGCTAGGGTGCCTAGGATGGGCTGTCATAGCTGTGCCATTGCCTGTGAGTTGTTACATAGAGGGTTGTGGATGTGGACACTACAACTCCAAATTCAAGATGCTCCCTTTGCTGATGCATCTGTCAAGTACTGGCTGCATCCTCCGTGAAAAGTGGAGAGCCCTGTCTTTTTATATTTAGACTTTTTTCAGTGACGTCTAAGCTCTCACGGACCACATTAAATGATGTTGCGGACAGTATTTGGCCCATGGGCCATGAATTTGATACGTGGTGTAAAGGATTAAGGTCCCCAATAGAATTATAATTCATAATTCATTAAAACTGTCACACTAGCCAAACAGGGCCGTCTTAACAGCATTATGGGCCCCTGGGCAGAGCTGTGCACTGGGCCCCCAACCAGACCACGCAGCAGCTCCTAAGTTATATAAAATGCTGCGTAGCCAGGTCTGGTGACACAGGATGGCTGGCCACATGATGGAGAGCCTATAAGGGTCATGGACAGCCATCCTGTGCCCCCAGACCAGAATACGCAGCAATTTATATGACTTAGGAGCTGCTGTGTGGACTGGCCTGGAGGCACGGGATGGCTGGCCACATGATGGAGGGGCTATATGGGTCATGGACAGCCATCCTGTGCCCCCAGACCAGACTATGCAGCAATTTATATGACTTAGGAGCTGCTGTGTGGACTGGCCTGGAGGCACGGGATGGCTGACCACATGATGGAGGGGCTATATGGGTCATGGACAGCCATCCTGTGCCCCCAGACCAGACTACGCAGCAATTTATATAACTTAGGAGCTGCTGTGTGGACTGGCCTGGAGGCACAGGATGGCTGGCCACATGATGGAGGGGCTATATGGGTCATGGACAGCCATCCTGTGCCCCCAGACCAGACTACGCAGCAATTTATATGACTTAGGAGCGGCTGTGTGGACTGGCCTGGAGGCAGGGGTTGGTTGGCCACATGATGAGTGTGGCTAATGCGCATGGACAGCCATCCTGTGCCCCCAGACCAGACTACGCAGCAATTTATATAACTTAGGAGCAGTTGCGTGGACTGGCCTGGAGGCACAGGATGGGCACACATTAAGTCATGTAACTTCTGCTTGTGGTCAGCCAGCCATCCTGACCCATGCCACTGTCCCCCAGAGTCTCTCTTATCGTATAGTAACTGCTATGTAGCCCAACCATTACTATATGATAAGAGAGACTCTGGGGGGACAGTGACACGGGTCAGGATGGCTGGCTGACCACAAGCAGAGGTTACATGATAGTCATGTCACTGTCCCCCACCCATATGGCCATGTCACTGTTCCCCACTCATTTGGCCATGTCACTGTGACATGGCCCAACGTGTGGGGGATAAGACAATGACATGGTCAGATAGGTGGGGGACAGTTACATCAAGTCACTGTCCCCCCAACTCGGGATATACCTCGTGTGGCTGGCCTGGTGCCCGTCTGCTGCTGCTGTGTGGTGCCCGGCTGTTGTGAAGAGGCGGGACCGTTTTTTAAAATTTTCCCTTAAGGTGCCGGGCCACTGTGCGGCTGCACTGCCGCACCAAAACTACATTTCCCAGCGGCCCGGCGGGGGATGGAGAAGACTGCCCGCCGGCCGCTGGGAGTGCCTGTCCTGACTGTTATGCCGCGCCTGCGCTTTACAGTTCACAGCGCAGGCCGGGGCGGCGCCACCTATCTTCACTGCGGCGCCGCCCTGCCTGGGCTGTGAATAGTAAAGTGCAGGCGCAGCATAGCAACGATAGCTGGGGCCGGCGCGCAGGGCCCCTGCTCAATTGCCGTGCCTGCACTTTACTGTTCAAAGAGCAGGCAGGGCGGCGCTGCAGTGAAGATAGGCGGTGCCGCCCCTGCCTGCGCTGTAGAATGTAAAGCGCAAGAGCAGCGCATAAGAAGGGGCCGACCTGCTGCTCTCTGACCTCCGCAGCCCGTACCGCCCTGGGACAAGTAACTAAGCGCAGGCAGGGCGGAAAGACTGTGTCCGGCGGGCTGCGGTGAGTGAATCCATTGGGCAGGGCAGGCAGTCGCCCGGGCCCCCAGGGGTCCCCCTGGGCTTGGGGGCCCCCAGGCACTGGCCTAACTGGCCCAATGGAAGAGACGGCCCTGTAGCCAAATCCAGAGAGTGGTTGTAAATGAGACCTCAGTTATGTGCTAGGTCAGCTATAATTCAATTTATTTATTAATGATGTAGAGGATGTAAATATTAGCAATGCTTTTATTTTTGCATATGGCACCAAGTTATACAGTATAGCATGGTCTATAGGAGATGTTCATAAATCACAAGCCAAATGGGATGCATTGACATTTGGGTACTAAAAATCTACATGCACCATATTTCCAAGGGTTTTTAGAAAGGATTCCCTGGAATTGGAAAAAACACAGGTATAACTAATCTTGTAAATGATCTTGATTAACTTGTATAAGGAAATTTAGCTTCAACAACAAATGGTAAATCTGTTCTTTGTAAAAATCCCTTCTATAGACAAGCGGACGTTTCCTCCATCTGGAGGAAAAAAGGTTTACTCTCAAGAGGCAAAAAATGTTAGTCACCATGAGAGTTTAGAATCTTTGGAATAGTTATCTCAGGAGCTGTTCACATCGGCAATAGTTTGTCATGTACAGGGGTGAATCCACAAAGTCAGCAACACTTGATTTTGGTGCAATGCCTTGGAGAGGAGCAAATCGGGCTTAGACTCCACTACAAGAGAACTCCTTGGTCACTACCCCTGTCAAGATCCCCATAGAGACACTGGTATTCAGGTGTAGTACTGAAGCATCAGGGAGAAGAGCAGTCACTCACTAGCGAGAAAGTATAATTTAAGTTAAGGGTCACAGGCATAAAGTCAGGACAGTCGGAGTTCAAACATAAACAGATGATCAGAGCCAAGGTCAAAACTGAAGAAGCAAAATAGATGGCTGAACACAGGTAGTCATTGTAGGAAAACACCAACAGACTTGCAGGAAAGAGTGGGAAGGAACACTTAAGTATCCCAAGGATCCCAAAGCATTGGCTTTGGGAAAGCTGGGTGATATGAGCACATGCCATGGCAGGATACAGCAGCATGAAGCTGAAGGAGAGAGAGAAAGCGTGGCTGCGTCTGAGGTTGCCAGCAATAGCCGTGGCATAGCTTGCAAGAGGAACAGGATGTGCAGGGAGAGGCGAGCAGGGATACAGGTGCATCCGCAGCACAGCCCGTGACACTGTTGGTGGCTTAATAAAAGGCTTTGAAAATTTCTTAAAACATAATAAAATCAATGCTTATGTAAATGTATAGAATTCTTGTTGTGAACATTGATCCAGTCTGATCTTTAATTTTCTGGCATGTCCTCTCAATCAATTAGGGGAAACAAAGTACTAAAGTTTATCCATATGCATCTCTTTCATCCAAGTCCTTTAATTAAACTTGATGGACAAATGTCTTTTTTTAACTGTACTATGTAACTATTATGTGAATTTGAATAAACAGTTACCCAGGCTATTGTTCCATTAGCATAATTGAATTTGACATTTTGATCAATTAAAGCTTGAGTGTCATCCAAACCATGAATTAATATCTTCTACAACATTGTGAGTCAGCCATCATAGATACTGAGTAAGAATTACATATTCAGTGTCAAATGTTCAGGACATTCAAGCTGCATTTTTCAGTTAACTTCTTCTTTTCAAATTAATAGGGAAATACCTGGGTCACAATGAATACAGTCCACAGTTGTGTGAATTATTAACTACTGAGTTGTAGGCTACTGATCAGAGTGCAATGTGCATTATCAGGCATAATGATTAAATTACACAGAGTTGTCTGATTATTCATTTTGGATGTTGCTGGCTTGCATTTCTGTTTTTCTTACATCATTTATTTTTACTGCTTTTAGGAAAATAAAAGCCATTAGGCAAATGTGACCTGCATTTTCCTCTACAACGGAAGCTACAGAATCAAGCAAAACACACAAACTCAAAATATGGATGGTTTAATTGAACAGAACAGTGTGCTTATGCATAATAAAATCACAGAGGCCGGGAAAAGAAATGGCTTAATCAACACAAGAAATTTAATGGCGGAAAACAAGGATGGAATGGTCTCGGTTTATCCGACTCCTCAATATCAGAGTCACATTGTTGGAAGTATTTCCTCTCAAACTGGCATAGACAACATAAAAAATGACCCTGTTCAGCAACTCTTGGATCCTAACATGCTACAACAGACTGTGGAGTCTCACTATCGCCCTAACATCATTCTGTATTCTGAGAATGTCTTACGCTCTTGGGGTGAGAATGTCAGCAGTGAGTGTTGTGAAACCACCTTTATTGAAGACAGATCACCAACCAAAGACAGTCTTGACTACCCAGATAGCAAGTTTATTGACCTTTCCTCAGAAGATATCAAAATTCATACTCTTTCTTACGATGTTGAAGAGGAGGAAGAATTCCAAGAGTTAGAGGTCAGTTGAATTATCTCATTACAGATTAAAATGATTGTTTTATGAATAGGAATCATTCTTTGGATTGTTCTTCGCATAAACATAAAGGGTCTCACCATGCTGTTTCAGTACCACAAGAAGCAGTTTTACATTCATGCATCCTGTCTCTTCCTAGTCAGGCCGTGAGTGGTTCTAAGCAGTGTTTAGCATATCATCTCCGCATTCACAACTCTTCTACTTGCACTGTGATGAGAGCAGGACATATTACCAATGAGCTTTGAAGCTCTCTGCTCTAAAGTAAAAAAGTAATAAGTCTTCTTTGTTTGTTAGAGATAATACACTCTGTTCTCAAGCTGCTGGTATCCTGTGTGCCAACCTCTGGTGATGTCACTCCCTGCTAACAGATAAGACAGACATCAGAGAGAACAAGGTAGAGCAGGTTGGTAACCAAAGAAACCTGTGTACACTCAGAGCAGATTAAATCTCTATTAGCTCCTCAACAAAGCAAAAAAAACAATGGAATATATTTAGAAAAATCTCTCAATTACCTGCCCCTGCATGTTGCAAGTAAATCTTTGTGGTGAGATAATCCCTTTAAATCAGTGGGGAAGTCTTTATGAATGAAGATAGTATAATGTTGTATAGAAATAGCAGATCTATAAGGAGGATGAAATTGTGATAGATTGTACATCTTCAGTAACGGATTTCATGACTGGGATGTTTTGGGTTTATACACCGAGGGCAAATGTTATTTTCAAGAACTATAATTTTTGTATAACTTATTCTTTTAAACTAGAACTTATTTTTTAATTACTATTATTTAATAGGTTATACGTAGAGAAAATTAAACCTAAACAAATGTTCACATTGCTTTTATGTTTTGTGCTAAACTAGTTGATTAAATACTTTAGTTCATTATTTAAAGGAGTTATTCAATCTGGATATTTCAAAGAATTTGCTATCTTCTGAGTGATTTAGGCTCCTACTTCCTGTGTAGGCTTTGGGCAGTTCTACAGCACTGTCTGACATTTCAGCTCTGCTATGTCCTATTTCTAGATATTCCTATAAGAGAGACATTGGTAATGGAAGGGTTTTGAAAATAAAATGACAAGCTATACATTTGAGCTGTATTTGTCATGAGAGAAAGCTGCCAAAATGAGCAGACTGATACTTTTACATCCCTCTTCAGCCTGGACAGCACAGCTTGAGGCCACTGATCTCTCTGTATTCAATAACTAAAAGGTTATAGTTTCTCTCAGTAGTAAGATAAGATCAGAGAGTGAAAAGAAACTTCTATCCTGCTGATACGACACAGCAGAGAGTGATGTCACCAGCTGGCGACTTCTATAGAGATAGAAACTGCTCCAACTCTGAAATGAAGCAAAATGTGTACAGCAATGTATTTATTAAAAATTTTAATTTTACTTTGCTTATTTGTTTAAATTTAAACAATTAGATAGAAATACCATTTTACAGTGAGTTGCAAAAATATTCATACACCTAGAATTTTTTCTCATTTTTAAACATTGCAGCCACAACATTACAGCCATAAAAAAGTGTATCTTATTGATATTTTAGGTGATAGAGCAACACAAAATAGCAAGTATTTGTGAAGTGTTAATGATACGTGGTTTCAAATTTTTTAAAATTAAAAACTGTAAAATGGAGCTTTCATATGTATTCAGATGCCCATAAATCAATACTTTGTAAGACCACATTTAGCTGCAAAGGCAGCTGCAGTCTATTTTTCGATATCTCTGCCAGCTTTGCACATCTAGAGGCTGGAATTTTAGACCATTTTTCTTTGCAAAATACCTCTTGCACAGTCAGATTGCTTGGTGAACATTTGTGAATAGCAATTCTTAATGGGATTTAGGTCTAGACTGTGACTGGGCCATTTCAAAACATAAATATGCTTTGATATAAATACTTCAATTGTAGCTTTGGCTGTATGTTTAGGGTCATTGTCCTGCTGGAAGGCGATCCTACACCTCAGCCTTTAACAGGTTTTTCTCCAGGATTGCCTTGTATTTAACTCCATACATGCTCCCAACATCTCTGACCAGCTTCCCAGTCCTTGCTAAAGCAAAGCCTCCCCACAGCATGATACTGCCACCACCATGCTTCATGATTAGAATGCTACAGGTATGAATACTTTTGCAAACCATTGTAGGTATAAACCAAAGTCAAAATCAAAAAGAAAAAGAAAGAAGGAGCCACACTTCAAAATCTGTGCAAATTTTATGCTTGTTATATCAAACCAATAAGTACCACATATACTAAAGATATATTGCAATGTTTTTGGGTAAGACAAATGGTATCTTCACACGGCATATTTTCAGGGCGTACTTTGGTGTGTAGTTACACTGCAATATGCCCAAAGCATGCCCTGCAAATATGGTAAAATCATAGCATGATTACCTAATGTATTGACCGACGTGTACTGACCACCCAGAGAAAGAAATGACAATGGAGAGTGGATGGGGGCCTGGCCAGAGCACTTTAGAAGCAAACATTGGCCAGCGCGCACTTCTAAAACAGCAGAGATATAGAAAGACTCACAGTATGGGTTGCTATACGCCGTGTGAACATACCCTTATATGCTGATACATGATGGTATTCCTGCCCAGCATAGTAGGCTCACTGTTTACAGTCACTAATAAGATCCAGTGCAACTCATACTTGACTGAGGAAGGGTTGTCTTACCCAAAACATTATACCATACCTTGAATATCTGCGTTACTTATTGACCTGGTACAGTATAACAAGAAAATGAACACTGACTTGGATTTTGGAATGTGGCTCCTTCTTGTGACTTTGCCTGTGTCAAAATAGGGAGCAGTGGTAAACCATCTATTGGAATAAGCAGTAGTCCCCTCCAAACCATTAGGAGTTGTGCTACCTGCAAGCAAACTTCCTATTGATCTTTGAGTACAGTGATACCTCAAGTTACAACGGCTCCAGGATACAATACTTTCAACATACATTAGTCTTTCCTGGGACACAGACACTGCTCATCTACAGCACATGAAAGATCCAATCAATCATAATCAGCATTTTACTACTATTTATGAAGCACATGCAGTGATTGGCCATCTAGTAGCCCCTCTCTACAGTACAGTGGGGTACCATTTGTTCATGTACTGTACATGTGCCAGGATGAGCGGCTCCATTGGGTGAGAGACACATTTTCTTTTATTGTGGTATATTGTGTATAAAGTACATGACCCAAAGAAGCTTCTACCTTCAAAATAGATTTTCAGCTTCCAGCAGTTCTTTTTGATGTTTTATATATGTTGGTTATCTGTTACATTGTCTTTAACCTTCATTTTGCATTATGTTGGGTCACTTTTTTGGGCTTCAGAACCAATTATCAGTTTCCCGTAGAGTTGTTATCTCAAAATAAAATAGTCATCCCGGAACCAATTGATATTGTATGCTAAGGGATCACTGTATAAAGTCTTGCTCTAAGTATAAGAGTTCTGAACCTGCTGATTACACTGTGTTTGGTTGTCCACAATCATTATTTTACTCTGGTTTTTCTGAATGGAATACTCAGTTGGCACCTCTGTAGCTCATTTGGTTTGCGGCAATTGGTTGGTGGTCTGCTGGCTGTTGAGGAAGAATTTGGTTATCAACAGCCATAATTTTACACCGTCTTTTCTGAAGGCAAAATCTTGGATGTGCCACTGTAGCTAATTTGGTTTGCAGCTAGTGGTTTATGGTATCTGCCGGCTGTTCGAGAAGAATTTTTTTAACAACAATCATCATTTTACACAGTTGTTTTTTCTAATTACAATACCCTGGATGTGCCACTGTAGTTAATTATTGATTTATAGCTAGTGGATTGTGGGATTCATGGTAGGTTCAAAAGGAGTTTTAGTGATCAATAAACTGAATTCAGATCAGATTAATTATTATGTGGTAAGATTAGAGAGTAGTTTCATTAAACAGGAAAGGTAACCAGTGAGCTAATGGAATTCACCATTAGCCACTGTTATTTAAGTGAGGTGAACAGGGAACTATTGCTAAATAAGGAGTCACAGAAGTCGAAGAATTTAAAGAAGCTTCTTTCTTGCATTTCGCATAACGTTCATTCTTTTTATTGAAAAGTGCCTATGTTCTGCCAACTTACCCATGACAACCAGTGCAAAACCAGTCCATTCTTGGGATTAATACAGGTCTCAACAGTTGGATACTTATAGGGGTGTTCCGGGATCTAAAAATGCTTGTTGGTCCATCAGGGAATGATAACAAATAGAAGATATAACTCATACTTACCTCACGGATTCTCCCGTTCAGTCCCAGTTGCCGGTCCATACATCCCGGAAGTAGCAGTGAAACGCTCATCATTCACATGACAGGTGCAGCCATTCACAGGCCACAACGTCACCTGCATGTGACCTCTAAAGCCTGTAATTGGCTGCAGCTGTCACATGAATGAAGACTGTTCAGTGCTACAGCTAGAATAAACGGACCAGCAGTCCAGGAAGTGAGTATGAGTTTTTCTTCTATTTTAAATCATTTCCCAATGGACCAACAAGCATTCTTAGATCTCCTAAATTGTTACATGATAGCAGTGTTAGATGGCATGGCACTAATTGATTCTGACAGTCTACCATGCAGGACTGCGGTTTTTGTCACGCTTTGTACAAAAACTGGGGTCGCTTCTCGTTTTTTTGCTGTCACCCATACAATTGAAATGTATGGTAAGATGGCAAGAAAACTAAAAGCGCGAGTGTATTATTCAACATGTTGTATAATACATTGGCGCCAGAAGACGAGCGGAGAAAAGACAAGCTGTGGAGACTACAGCTCGTCTTTTCTGTTCTAGTCTATGGGGCTGCAGGAATGATCGTATGTTCGGCGCTTTTAAAAAACTAAGGGCGACATGTATAAAGTCTGTCCTGAAATACATTGCAAATACGTGTCACAAAATGTGGCACGTATTTCGCGTCGGAAATACATTCCCCATAGTAAATAATGGGGAATGTATTTCCGAAGCAAAATACGTGCCACACTTTGTGACACGTATTTGCAATGTATTTCAGGACGGATTTCGTGTCGGAAATTCATTCCCCATAGTAAGAAGAATAAAATGGTTTTGGCATTTAAATGAAGTACTTAATAAACAGACACATCCAAGTGCTCTAACAATGAAAGCAATGTATTAGTAAATTGTATCCAATAACATTCATGCCAAGATATATATTATCTCCTACAAAAAAATTCTCCACTTTAAAATGTATTCCAAAGTCCATGAAAAGTACACTAATTTAACATCAAATAAGCCACTGCTGAAGTTGTCCAGATGTTTTCTTAAACATTTT
The DNA here is from genome assembly GCA_025379985.1 of Phyllomedusa bahiana. Classification (NCBI taxonomy): domain Eukaryota; kingdom Metazoa; phylum Chordata; class Amphibia; order Anura; family Hylidae; genus Phyllomedusa; species Phyllomedusa bahiana. The sequence goes on from JAODAL010002032.1 coordinate 40,182, forward strand.
GTATAACAACAATTTAAGATGTATTTGCACTGCTTTCAACTTTAATGCAATTCAGTATATACAACAAAAGGTAGCACAGCACAGGTCTTGTTGGGACTTGTGGTCCGCCAAGCAGGATTTCTTGCTTAATTATTTATTCTTCTTGACAAATCATTTATTTTAGTAGTGTACTGCGGTAAGTGTAGAACTATAGAACATTACAAGAATTCTGCACTCCACTTCGACTTCTCCACTCAGATAGACCACATTAAACTAGGTCTGCCTGTTGGAGCTGTAAAGCGTTGGAATGCGCCTCACTTTGCCGACCCGCAATCATGCATGCCTTGGATTTTTCGAATTTGCCGTGTCCTGCCCCAGAACGCCCAAAGTGCGCCCCTACATGTTAAGCGCATACGAAAGAGGCAAAGGTTGCACCTAACAGCGCATCCCTGCTTCTGACAGATGATTCGGCACGGTGAGGCGCAGTATACGCCTGAAATCCCGATCATTCATGTCACCCTAAAAGCGCCAAACATACGATAGCAACCCTGTGCAGTGGAGACATTGCCTTTATGCGTCAGAACCCAGCATTGTAGTGGTCCATTGAGATCTTGTAATGTATAATCATTTGTTAAAAATCCTTGCTGAAATACGATGATGTATAAAACTATGGCCTGTAATTTGACATTCCATATAGAAGTGTATTAATTCCTAATTCTGTTACATGATGGCTAAAACTGAAACATTATTTTAGCCTAAATGTGCAAGTTATTATAAAGGAAACATATCCCAAATATATTTTTCATACTGTATTTTGAATGGTATTATGTTAAAGGTATACAATGGTTCACTGCTCATTACAAAAGAATATTAATCATGAATTGTCTAATTAATTACATAAACAGTATAAAATTCTGCATAATGCAATGTCACTTCTGGTTTTCATCTTTCATTTCTAATCTCTTGTCACACTTGTTTAACTTTGATAATTAAGAATGCCTAATTCTGACAGCAGTTTCATCCCTAAAGTGATCATGAAACACTAGAACAAATAATATTTTACATGCCAAGCATCCTGATAGCACTGTAAATATGCACAGAATCACCGAAACTTTTTATTTCATTTTTTTAATAATACAAGACTCCTTCCATGACCAATGTCAGATCGGACAGGAAAACACAATTATGGTGGTTCATATTGTGATAAAAGTATCACTAATAAGAAATAATTGTGTTTATTATAATTTTTACTATTATTTTCACTGTAGCATATGTTATTGTTTTATTTTGTTTTCATAGTGCTATAACTTTCTTATCCTTGTTATCATCTATAAATCAATTGATCGTTCTGTACATAAAATACCACAGATCATCTGATATCGGCTAAAAGGGGTCTATCGATTTGAATGTCTTAAGGGGGTTGACCCTCCTCCTCACTTCTGCTCCAGCACTGACTCTCCTCACTCTTCTGTTTACCTTCTGTCTTCTCTTCTGCCAAACGGGATATCATGTGCCTCGGCTTACATCACTATTTGGATCTGTTTACTTTACAGTGATGTAAGGGACCACTGCAGCCAATTAGCAGTGACAGCAGTGGCATCTCTTTAGGAAAAAGAATGTAAACAGAAGACCGGGAAAGGTGAGAATTTTTCTTTTTTTTTTATCAGCCACTAGTAGCTGATTATTTTATTTTCACATGAACTGGACAATACAGGTAGGACCAACAAGGTCAAATCCAGCACCATTTAAAATCCATAATTGTTTTATTGTAGATCCATAAAAATACAGTAGCGATAATCAGCTAAGGCTGATGTGTTTCAGGTGTGCACCACCCTTAATTTTAGCACATATAATGGTGGCCACACAAAAAATGTACACTTTGAGCAAAATTTGTCCATTTTCTATTAAAGGGTTTAATCACTTTTGTTGCCAGAAAGGTAGACATTAATGGCTGTGTGTTGAGTTATTTTGAGGACATAGCGAATTTACACTGTTATACAAGCTGTACGCTGACTATTTTACATTGTATCAAAGATTCATATTTTCAGTGAAAAGATATAATACAATATATACAAAAATGTGAACACGTCACCAATTTTAAAGTAAATATATTTCATTACCCATACACCCTCCAGCAACTGTGGGATGCGTTCAGCATGGCTCCAGATACCTGTGATAATCTACTAAGACCTTACTGAGACATTCCTGACCCGTCTAACTGCTGTGTGCGCGGCAGACGGTAGTTAGTCTGAATATTGGCTGGTGCTCATAATACTCTTAATACTCTCTGTGTATTTATATACAGCGGGTGAAATAAGCATTTCGCACATCACCAATTTTCTAAGTTAATTATTGTACAGATGCTATTGACATAAGATTCACACCAGATGTCAGTAACAACACATTCAGTCCACATAGACAGAGAAATCAATCCATAGATATCCATAAATTATATGTTGAAATGAAAAATGACACATATGTACAAAATAGAAAACCACAGCAGCACTACCGAACATATAAAAAAAAGTTTGGGGATCAGCACTAGACTGGCGAAAGGCCTAGAACATAGACATCAATAGAAAAAAAAATCACAGCACTCATCCAGGTAACAGTGAAGAAACTGTGAGTTCATTTCCATATGTTACAAGACAACGTTTCGGCTGAGGGAGCCAAAACCTCATCTTGTAACATGTGAAAATAAACACAGTTTCTTCACCATTACCTGGATGAGTGCTGTGATTTTTTTTCTATGGATATATGCGCTCCATACACAGCAGCCAACAGCTGCTTATTATAGCTAGCAAATGCCGCCAACAGTAGGGCATGGAGCCGTCTTTGATCCCTGCTGTGAACACTTTAGACGCTGGATTGGACTTGACGCTACATAATTGTGGGTAATGATTGGTTGCCATGATAGCTAAAAGCCTCATGTAGGCTTCCATAACTGCCATGTATGAACACCTAATAGATAATGAATGAAAAGCCTGTACATGGCAGTTCAACAGTACTACCATATGAAACAGAAGCAATGACATTGCTTAGTGGTCATGTACCCTGTGTTAGGCTATGTTCACACGATGTACTATGGTGCGTACAGTATGCGCCGCAGTACATCGTGTCTTTCGGGAGGTCGCGTTGATATGCGCGTACTCCCGCAGCGCGAGGGGGGGGGGGGCGGCAACCCACTGGCCCCATAGACATGCATTACTCCCGGCGTACTCCATGCATTACTTAGTAATAAGTTCAAATCACCTTCCTTTTGCCATTTTACAAAAAAAAAGTTACTGATAACACTGTTCTACAAATTTTGAAAAGTTGTCAGGTTTACTTATGATATGAGTCATTTTTTGATTATTTTAACTTCCTAAATTCAAATCTGACAATGAAAATTTTTAGTTGGCTCTTGTTGCAATAATATCAAAGAGGATTTCTTTTACTGCTGTGTATAATTAATAAATAAAAGTTTCAGTACTTTGAAACAATATTATTTATGCACATATAAGGATGCAGAATATTTTATTTTGCCAATTTTCTGATATTTAGCAACAATTCAGATAACTAAAATATGTCTAAACACTATTGCAAATTATAAACAGTTACAGAAATTCCACTACAAAACTTGTTCCTCATTCAGCGACAGCTCTTTTTTGCTTTTCTCTTGTACTCCTGCATCGAATCATCACTTACAAATGTCCAACAGTAATCTGCAAACATTGATGGATTCCATTTTCCTTGATATCTTTTCCCATAGCTGTGATATCTTTCACTGTTCACTTCTCCGCAGTTTGGTGGAAATGAGTTTAGATACGAATGTAAGAAATTAATCTTTAAGGGTATGTTACAGCCAAGATCCTTATATGTTTTAAGGAGATTTTCCACCAATTCTTCATAGTTATCTGCTTTTGTGTTTCCAAAAAGATTAGTCACCACTAATGCGAATTCTACCCATGAAACCTTTTTCTTGCCCTGCAACAAATGGTGAAACTCCTCATTTTGAAGGAGCTGATTTTGTCTCTGACCCAATTTAGCTGTAGAAAAGTGTAAGGATATGTTCACACGATGTGTTTAGTCCGTGTTTACATTAGTTTGTAGATGTGTGTTTGGACCCGTGTTTCAGACCCTAAACAGACCCAAACACACATCTAACAATGTGCAGTGTGATGTTCATTGCTTTCAATGTAAAACATGCATTGGCGTTCAGACAAGTGATTGCCAATGCGTGTTTACTTGCGTCTTTGTGACGCGTCTTTTGGATCCATTCAAAGAATTGACATGTTAATTCTTGATCCGAAAGACGCAGCAGACACTCATTTAAAACTATAGGGTGCGATCCTGCTGCAGCCAAAACGCATCCAGACACGCACCTGCATGTTGGATGGGTGTTGGATGCCTATTGGATCCGATTGACGCAGCGCTTTTGGATGCGATTTTCGGATCCAAAGCAGATCCAAAATCGGATACAACATGTGAACATGCCCTAATTGGTATCACAGCATTTTTAAAAGTCCGATCTATTAAAATATAACATCATTTATCTCATATGATGAACATCATAGAAGAAAAATAATGGAATGAAAGTGATCAAAAAGTCGCATGTATCCCAAAATGGTACCAATAAAACTACACTTCAGCAAAAATTAAAAAAATGTTACTTTTTTTCCGAGTACGAAACCTCTACAAATTTGTTATCATCAGAATAGAATAGACCTGAAGAATAAAAATAATACCTCATTTATACTGGAGGGGGCTCCATAAAAACTAAACTCCAGCAAAAATGATGTAATTGTGGTTTTTTTTTTTAATGTTCCACAACACACAGAATTTTTTGGGGTTTCCCAGGACATTATATGTTATGGTCAATGGCAATATTAAAAAGTACATCTTGTTACATAAGAAACAAGCTCTCAAACAACTATGTAGACAAAATTTTTTTTAAAAAAGTTATTTTTCTTGGAAGGCATGGTGAAAAAACAAAAATTCAAAAATGGCTCCAACCTGAAGGGGTTAAAGTGAAACAAAACATAGGAAGGGGAGAGGAGAGTGGAGGGCATAGCAGTGTGTCAACTCTTCTAGACTTACCATGCCCAGCAGATATATAATAATGGGACTTTAGTCCCTGCAGTACAGAGCCATAACTTAAATTGTATTTCAAAGTGTAAATAGACAATGAGGGACTACAACTCCCAGTATGGTTGCTCTGTAGGTGTAACCTATGGGCCATCCTACTTCCCTGGAGTGACTGCATTTTACTGTTTACACTAAGGATGGAAATGCAGGTTGTTGCAATGGAAAGTTTCAGCGGTTTGCCTTGTAAATCCACTTGTCAGGGCTAGGTGACCGCGTTCAGCCTGGCAGGTTTATCAACACTGCAGCGCTGATTTGCGAACCCACCCGGATAGACAGTTGCTGTGCAGCTCCAGTAGAATGATAGAGGCCCAACCCCTCTGTGACACGGAGGGTGTACCAGGGGCAATGGGAGGACCCCGTGGCGCTCCAATCAGCAGCAGGGGACAGATCTGGAGCATGCACATTTAAACTCTTGCAGCTTGCCTGTTGAATCTGTCCTCGTGGCGCCAAATTATTAATAACCTGTGCTCATTGATAGGGTTGGGGGTTGTATGGGGTAAAAACCCCCGGGTTTCCAAGTGTTCCTGTCCATAGCATCTTTGACCTTTTTTGTTTTCCTGACCCTGTCTTGCGCTCTGATTCTGTATCTCGCTCCAGTTTGGTTTGACCTCAGCTTGTATACGTTTGCTCTCTGGTTCTGTTTTGTGGCTTGGCGTTCCTGATTGGCTTTTGACCGGGACTGTCGACTCTTCTTCCTTCTGATGGCCCCAGCACTTTAGCAGCGCAGGGACTGTCGCCCAGTTGGTGTCTGCCGCCCAGAGCAGCACGTCAAGTAGGCAGGGACAGTGGGCTGGGTTCCAGTCAGGGCTCACTGTGCCTCCCTTGACGTGACATTATCACAGGCCGAAACCGTTATTGCTCTACCCTCACTATGAATCCCATACAGCTCTGGTAGAGCAGATGCAGGGGAGGGTTGTCACCTGTATTTTAGGCTCCGCCCATGTACCTCAGGGAATGAGGAGCAAAGAGTGGGAACGGTTATGTCCCTACTTCAGGGTCCCCCCCAGGAGTGGGCATTCTTGTTACCCACCTGATTTGCCAGAACTGTCTTCCGTGGACAGGTTCTTTGCCTTCTTGGGCATAATTTTTGATGACCCGGATAGGGAGGCTGTAGCAGAGGCTCAGCTGACCTCCTTGAGGCAGGATAAAAAGACTGTGGATGAGTATTGCTCTGAATTTCGTCGCTGGTGTGTTCCGTCTGGGTGGAACAACTCAGCTCTTAGATGTCAGTTCAGATTATGGTTAGCTGACCATGTGAAGGATTTATTGGTGGCTTACCCTACCCTGGGTACTTTAGATGAGGCTATGGCACTAGCTGTTCATCTGGACAGGCGTTTTAGGGAGAGGTGTCGAGAAAAGGCTTCCCCCCCAGTGGTCCCCTCCATGGTCACCTCTACACCTGTGGTTCTTGAGATAAACCCACAGGAACCAATGCAAGTGGGACCTTCTTCTGCGACTGCTGCTAGTGACCATAGGACTACTCATCGTATCTAGGGATTATGCTTTTACTGTGGCGATGATGGACACGTCGTCTGGGAGTGCTCCAAGAGGAAGAGCAGGCCGGGAAAACTCCAGCGCCTAGGTGATTTGCAGAAAGGTCACTTAGGCAAGTAGGTATTTCCTATTGTATCCAAAAAGTTGCTGCTCCCAGTTAAGATTTCATACTTGTCGCTGTCTGGTTCTGGGAGTGCGTTTGTGGATTCTGGGTCAGCTTCTAATTTTGTAGATGCGTCCTTCGCCAAACGTCTAGGCCTACCTTGGAGACCTCTATCTGATTCTCTGCGGGTTGTGGCTATCGACTCCACTCCACTAGCTAGGGGCACAATCCAACATTGTACTCCTGAGCTGGAGATGGTGGTAGGATCTATACATACTGAAAAGTGTATTCTATTTATCATGGAGGGGCTGCCCGCGGATGTGGTTTTGGGGCTGCCCTGGCTTCAGAATCATAACCCAGTGTTTGACTGGAATTCAGGAGAATTAATTAAGTGGGGACAACAGTGTGTTGACAGATGTCTCCCTATTATACTTGGGAATACAGAGATGGAGCAGATTCCTGTGTTTATTCGTGACTTTGCTGAAGTATTTTCTCAGAAACAGTCGGAGATACTACCCCCCATAGATCTTACGACTGTGCCATTGACCTATTGCCCGGAGTAAAGTTTCCCAAGGGGAGGATATATAATCTGTCAGGTCCTGAAAGACTAGCCATGAAGCAGTATATTGCAGAAAGCCTACAGAAAGGGCATATCCGACCTTCTGTGTCTCCTATGGGTGCAGGGTTTATCTTTGTGGGAAAGAAGGATGGAGGCCTCCGTCCATGCATAGACTACCGTGAACTGAATAAGGTAACGGTAAAAAACCAATTCCCTTTACCTTTGATTCCAGATCTATTTAATCAAATCCAAGGAGAGAAGTGGTTTTCCAAGTTGGACCTGAGAGGTGCCTATAACCTAATCCGTATCCGAGAAGGGGATGAGTGGAAAACCACGTTTAACACTCCTGAGGGTCATTTTGAATATCTGGTTATGCCGTTTGGGTTGTGTAATGCTCCCACGGTCTTCCAGAACTTGGTTAATGATGTTTTCCGGGAGCTCATTGGTCATTGTATGGTTGTTTACCTGGATGACATTTTAATCTATTCGAAAGATTGGTCATCACACGCTAAATATGTATGACAGGTATTGCGGATCCTGAAGGAGAATAATTTGTTTGTCAAGCTTGAAAAATGTGTTTTCGGGGTGCAGGAAGTGCCGTTTCTTGTGTATATCCTGTCTACTAACTCTTTTTGTATGGACCCCTGTAAAATTCACTCAATTCTCGACTGGGTCCACCCTTCATCCCTGAAAGCCCTACAGCGATTCCTAGGGTTTGCTAATTATTATCATAAATGTATCCGTAATTTTTCTGTCCTAGTTCATCCGTTGACTGACATGACTAAGAAGGGGGTGAAGTTCATTAATTGGCAACCTGAGGGCGTAGAGGCGTTTGAAAAACTTAAGCAGTGTTTTGTATCTGCCCCTGTGTTAATTCAAGCAGATCATACCAAACCCTTTGTTGTCGAGATTGATGCTTCAGAGTATGGTGCAGGGGTGGTCCTGTCTCAGAAATCCGCTAATATGACTAACTTTCGCCCTTGTGCCTTCTTTTGATGTAAATTTTCCTCGGCTGAGAGGAATTATGACGTTGGTAATCGAGACTTGTTGGCTATAAAGTGGGCCTTCTAGGAATGGCGCCACTTCCTCAAAGGTGCCCAACATCAAGTCACCGTTCTTACTGATCATAAGAACCTTACCTTTTAAGAAAATGCTAAAGGGTTGAATCCACGTCAGGCACGTTGGGCATTATATTTTATTTGCTTTAACTTTGTTGTTACTTACGGACCAGGTTCTAAGAATGTTTAAGCCGATGTGCTATCTAGAAGCTTCTGTGCCAGCCACGCTTCCCAGGAGGATCGGGTACCTATATTGCCAAAGGAGACTGTTGTCTCAGCCATTTCCCATGATTTAGCCACTGAGATTAAGACTCACCAGGATATGAGACCTGCTAATTGTCCTGTTTTGAAGATCTTTGTTCCCACTTAGTTTACATTATTTATGTGACTGACTGAGTGTTGAAAAAAATTTCTTACTGCATTCTCGTGTTTAGCTTTGGCATCTGGAAGTGGTGGCAAATAAAGTGGTTGCACACCTGAACATCCATGGACCCATATCTCCATGAATTTTATGACGGATCTTCCTCTTTCAGAAGGCAAAATGGTTATTTGGGTTGTAGTGGATCGTTTCAGTAAAATGTGCCATCTTGTCCCTTTAAGGGGGTTGCCGTCATCCAAGACTCTTGCTGAACTCTTTATAAAGCACATTGTCAGACTGCATGGTTTACCAGAGAATATTGTTTCAGACAGAGGGGTTCAGTTCATTTCTTGATTTTGGAGAGCCTTTTGCAAGGCTCTGGGTGTTACCCTGTCCTTCTCCTCTGTCTTCCATCCAGAGACTAATGGGCAGACAGAGAGGGTAAACCAAATAGTAACAGAAACTTCGTTGTTATGTCTCTGATCTGCAGGCAGATTGGGTTAAGTACTTACCATTGACAGAGTTTGCCATTAACATTCAGGATAGTAGCTCGTCTGGTACCTCACCATTTTTTTGTAACTATGGTTTTCACCTAAGATATGCCTCATTTTCCAGAGGGGTGGATGTTATCATTAACGATCTGTGCACAGTCTGGGCCCAAGTTCAGAAGAACTTGGTTCATACCCAGAACATCCAGAAGAAAAATTCTGATTGGCGGCGTCTTTGTTCTAGAGGGTTTGCTGTTATAGATAAAGTATGGTTATCCACCCGAAATCTGCGATTGAAAGTTCCCTCTGGTAAACTCGCACCGCATTTGTAGGTCCATATGTGATTCTTGAGGTGGTCAATCCGGTGGCATATCGGCTGAAATTACCCTCTTCTCAACGTATTTCATCGGGCACTTCTTAAGAAGTATATTCAGCCGGTGACTCCGCCCTCTAGGCCTCCTCCTCCAGTGTGTATAGAGGGGGAGTTAGAATATGAAGTCGGCCTAATTTTGGATTCCCGTAAGGTCCAAAGGTCACTGCAGTACCTGGTCCATTGGAAGGGTTATGGTCCGGAGGAGAGATCATGGGTTCCGGCAAATTCCATCCATGCTGATCACCTGGTAAAGGAATTCCATGAATCTCACCTGGACAAACCCAGACCAGGGAAGGGTCCAGTGGCCCCTCCTAAAAGAGGGGGTACTGTCCGGGATAGGTGGCTCTCAGCCTGCAGGGAGAACCAGCCTGCAGCAGCTGATTTGCGACCCCACCCAGAAAGACAGTCTGTTGGCAGCTCCATAAGTGACAGAGACCCAACCACTCCGGACAGGGGGCGTGTTGCACCTGCCAATGGGAGGGCCCAGAGGCCGCTCCAATCAGCAGCAGGGGCGATATCCGGGGATAACATTTAAACTCCTTGCAGGCTTTACTACGCCTGTGATATTCTCCTGGCTGCCTATTACCTGTGCTATTGTTTGTTGTTTTGCTTCCGTGTACCAGACCTCTGCTTGTTTTCCTGACACTGTCTTGCACTCTGATTCTGTACCTCGCTCCCGTTTGGTTTGACCTCGGCTTGTATACGTTTGCTCTCTGGTTCCATTTTGTGGCTTGGCGTTCCTGATTGGCTTTTGACCGGGACTGTCGACTCTTCTTCCTCCTGATGGCCCCAGCACTTTAGCAGCGCAGGGACTGTCGCCCAGTTGGCGTCTGCCGCCCAGAGCAGCACGTCAAGTAGGCAGGGACAGTGGGCTGGGTTCCAGTCAGGGCTCACTGTACCTCTTTTGACGTGACATCTACAGTACCAAATTGTACGAATTTTGATGTAGATGTGTTGCTGTGGATTTCAGTGTGGTTCAGTCTGTAATATGCTGCAGATTTTCCATATAAAAATCAGCTGTAAAAATCCACAGTGTTGCTGAACCATGTGCATTTACCCTAAAATACAATGTAATTTATGGCTCTACACTACAGCTCCAGTGGGACTAAAAAACAGCATTACTCGCCTGGCTGGGAGTAGTAGTTTTACAAGAATTGGCAACTGCTTACATTTGGGTTACAAACCGAGTCTTAGGGTTCTCTCTAGTATAGAGATTCCCTGACTGTATTGCAGTATGGGCTCCAGCACTCAGCTTCTACCTCCCTGTACGCTAACCCCTAGGGGAACGCTTCCTGACTCTGCCCAGGAACTCTAGGGGTGCGGGCAAGTCCTGTCATCTAGCCACTGTGGGAGAAATTTTCTTGCACACGAGTGCCCTGTGCCCAGCAGCTGTGCTGACCGAGCTCCTGCCACCATGTTGTTTACCATATTCCTTTATGGGAAAACTGGGGGACTGATCTGGAGCTACATCACTACACAAGCCTTATTGTTTTTTTGAGTGCGGCAAAATCTGTAGAGGCAAGTCATAGCTAGATGATTATATCATGACGGTCTGTGCCATAATGGAGGAGATTGGGTAGACAAGTGACTCTAGTCAGGGAAGACATCACATGTGAATCATTGGATTTGATAATTTTCTACTTTGTCTGATCATTATTTAACCATTTTCCCAGACTGCAGTTTGGTGATACTATGGACCTCATGTATGAAAACTGTCTAGGTGAATGACTTTCTTTGTTACCCATAGCAACCAGTCAGAGCTCAGCTTTTATTTTTCCAGAGCGCTATATGAAATTAAAGCTGAGCTCTGATTGGTTGCTATGGGCAACAAAGACAGTCTTACTGTTAGGCACTTTTCATACATAAGGTCTACTGTGTTACTATGTAGTGTTATTCAGTCAGGATTGCTGACGTTAGCAATTTACAATATTGTGGTGTCATGTAGTCACAATATAGTTATTGTTTGGATGTCCTGACCAACTTCTGACTTTTTAGTAGAGCGGTATTATACAATCATGGTATGGTGATGTTATCTATGTTTAGAAATTCTGGATTCTGGTACCACAGATGTGGTCTCTATTCCCCAAAGAGTTTGCTCATAGCAACCAATCAGAGTTCCCCTTTCATTTCATGTAGTGCTCTGAAAAAATTAATGGGGAGCTCTGGTTGGTTGCTATGAGCAACAAAGAAAGTCTTAGACCTAAACAGTTTTCATACATGTCCCCCATAGTCCAAATGCACTGGAGACCAGGACCTGGCAGTGCACAAGTCAGCAATGCCCTAGTGTAAATGTAACCACAAGCAACATTTACATTTATCCATGTTGTCGCTGTTACAATTTCTGATAAATTAGAGTTTTAGCGTTGATCTTTCCATAACACTGACTAACTATCATTGCAACTGCTCAAAATCAAGCAAAAGATGGTTATAATTGGCGAGTATACATAAGCATTTAATGGAGACGTACCGAGGCTTAGGGCCACATGTATGAAGACTGTCTAGGTCTAAAATTCACTTTCTTGCTCATAGCAACCAATCAAAGCTCCCCTTTCATTTTTCCAGAGCACTATCTTAAATGCAATGGATGCGCTGATTGGTTGCTGTGGGCAACAAAGTGAGTTTTAGACCGAGACAGTTGTCATACATGTGGCCCTTAGTGCCTAGGGCAGCACGAGCAGTAAATATGGTCCTGCGTGCAGTGCCATCGGGACTATATTTTATTGAATGCACACCTTTCTGCAAAATATTGCACCCTAAGGATCAAGTCTTTTTTCATCACTTTCTGAGAGTCATAACTTCTCTTATTTTTCTATTAACATATCTATATGATGTTTATTTTCATCTTCCTTTTCTTGCATTCTTTAATAATGAAGGAAAACAGCTTGTACACAACTGTGAGCTGGTCAGCTGATGGTAAAGCTATAGTTTGCACATTGACAAAGAAAAGGTCTTCCTCGCCAAACATGAGCGCTGCTTTTGACATTTACCACAATAGCTCTTTATACATGACTTTTGGATATGGGATGAACCCCCGCTCTAACTAATACCCCATTCAAACACAAGAATAAATGCACAAACACATTCACTTTTTGGTGTCAAATGGCCACAGCTTTATTCAAACCATTTAAGTACAACAAACATGGAAGGAGTCAGGTGGAGTGCTAGACAATTGTGTGATATTCCCAGCTGTCTGACATGCAGCACCCGGCCAGACAGCAATAAAGGGGCGGCACGCTCTGGCTTGCCATTCTAGCAGAGCCAGTACAGTTTAGGGGCACCAATGACCCTACTGAAGATCCTCACTCCTGATTAACCACCGTGCCCGCCCCTGGATACCATTACCATTATACCATCCTTAAGGCTGGCCACTTCCAAAGCTCAGCCTCTTCACACCATGAGGTTAAACATCCTCTATTAGTTAAAATTAGTCCACCATAACTTGACCTGCAAATTCCACCTGACTCCTGCACCGCAACATAAAAGCTGTGACAGGTTATAATACCAAGATTCATATTTTCCATTTTCTTTTTTTTTCTTTTTATTTATTTATTTTTATTTTTATTTTTTTTTTTTTTTTTTTGACCAAGTAGCAAATCCCAGACTCACTAGGAGTCATCCTACAAAACTCAGGAGAGGAAAACCCCCAGTGGAGGAAACCTCTAGGGAACCATGGCTGAAGGATCGCCCTACCCTTGGGCTTAAACGGATAATGCCAACACAAGTACTCATCAGTATCATAATACCTGGGTTTTTTGTTTTTTTGTTTTTTTTAAACCAGGTATACAATAAAGTCAATATAAAATAATACAATAATACATTCATCATTGTACAGATCATAGCTAAACAGAAGCTTCAGAGCATTTATTAAAATAGGGGCGGGTGGGAGGGACATCTTTCCTTGCTTCTTGATCAGAAGAAAGAGGAAGCAGGAAGTGAAGACCAGAAGTTATATCTATAGCTAAACCCCACCCACCTCACAGTAAACTCTTCCCATCCAGCCACTCCTCCCTCTCATATCACAACCCCCCCCTGCTCATAACTATAAACTACACAGGCAGGAGCTTAAACACAATGCAGGGATTACAAGCTGCCCTCTCAAAACCTATCCCCTTTGCTCAAAGTTACTTACAATAAATATACTATGCAAACACTGAAACCATCAGCTTAAATACCTACAGCCAAAAACTCCCAGACTATACGGGAGCTCTAGGTTCCCCCTTACCAAAGTCATGGTCCCCCTTCGCTTAGGGCTTTGGGGGCTTCTAGAAGGATTGTTTTAAAGTTTAAGTTTAGTGACAAAATAACATTTGACTCATGTAATAGATATAAAATGTCAGGTAAGATAATTGCAGTTGCTTTCCTATACGATGCTACATTCCACTTCAAGTCATGTTCTTTCTTTTGCATTGGTCAGTTAAATACCAGAAAAAGTCATGTAAGAGGCTTTCGACTCCTATTTAGAAGAAAATGTTCTTGACCTAGGGGCTGAAATGTAGGTTGGTATTAATGTGCATAGAGTTAGGCGGGAAGGATAAAGTGTAGATTTTGTGAAGAACTTACAGTTTTCATTGGCATAACCTAGTGTTAAACACAGAAATAAAGAAAACAATGTAACTACATGAGTATATCAAAAAGTATTAGTCAATATCTATCTATCTATCTATCTATCTATCTATCTATCTATCTATCTATCTATCTGCTGAACTTCCTTCGTTGCCCATAACAGCCAATATAGTGCTCTGGAGAAATGAGAGGGGCACGCTGATTGGTTGCTATATGCAACAAAGTGAGTTTTAGACCTAGACAGTTTTCATACATGTGGCCCAAAATTCTCACCAGATGTCGATAATAACCCATCCAATCCACACAAGCAAAGACCTCAAACCAAAGATGTCCATAAATAAAGTTATGTGTAATAATGAGAAATGATACAGGGAAAAAGTATTGAACACATGACGAAAGAGAGGCGTAAAAAGCCATGGAAAGTTGTGACACCAGCTGAAATCGGTAATCAGAAATGAGAAATCTATTGTAAGGGACCCCTGAAGAAGATAAACAGAGAGTGTACCCTAGTGCTAAGTCCCCCAAGGCTGTCCCTGCCTGCTTGATAACCCTAAGCAGTGGATGACAACTGGGCGACGGTCCCTACCCTGAGTATGTGCTGAGTACACCAGCTCAAGCCAAAGACTATAACTGGCAATGCTATTGAGTAGAAGTGATCTACTTAAAGGGGTTGTCTCACTACATTGATTCATTTTACCTCAGTCCTGTTTTATTGGGTTCATTTTGAGTTCAGGGGTGTGTTTACTGGCTTCTACTAGGCTGCAGTAGAAGCCAAGTCTGTAGCTATAGCAACCAGCACTGGCAGCTATCATGAGACATTGAACAGGTATGTATCTATAGCGACTTGAGGAGCTGATGCAGCCCATACAAGAGGTGATATCTCAGAATAGGTAGGACATTCTTAATGGATATATAATGCAAAGTGACTTGTTTTTGCAAGATCTTTAACATAAGCAATTTTTGTAGTTAGTGTTGAGCGATTTTTATCGACAAAGTTGAAATCGGCAAGGTTTTTTATGGTGATCGAAATTTCCAGATCATGCGATAATTAAGGTTAAAATCTGAGCATCATCTATTAAGATCGCGCCTTTTTTCGGCGCTTCCTGTAATTTTGCGGCCAGCAAATCAGATTACAGAATAGAGCAGGGTGAGATTGTGTGCGACGTCATGACTGGGATCTGTATGGTTGCGATTGCTGGAAAAATCACATGACCTCGTTTTTAACGTAAACAGCGTTTCCTGTTTCAGCCTCAGTGTCTCTCAGCGTCTCATAGGGATAGGACCTGCGCTCTGCCTGTGGCCAATCAGCTCAGCAAAATTAGTCTATTTCTGCACAGAGAAACCTCTACTATTAGCTGTGATCCCTCCAATTTAGTTATATTAGAGATTTGAAGATTTTATGTAGTTAGCTAGAGAATTTTAAAGCAGCATCTACCGCTGTAAATTCACGGCGGTGGGAGCGGGGGGGAGGGGGGCGTGGGCGAACACAGACAAGCTCTATCTATAAAGAACACTGGATAAAGTTCACCAAGACTTAGTGTAGACATGTAGTGGAATATCTTTATTATTAACAGTTTGCTATTGAAATATTTCCTGGATATTGGGCAGCCTGAACTTATATTGGATACACATCAATTCTAGTAACTGCAGGTCTCTTTGTTAGCTGCAAAACTCCACTTTTATTATCAGTATACATTTCAGATAGGTGTTCATTTTCAATTTTACCCATTACACCTGTGACTGTTGATATATCCACCTTGCAGTTAAATTACAATACAGCAATCTTGTAGTCAGCACAGGTTGTTTGTTGCCAAAAATACCGTGTATCGTACGAAAACATCACAGTTACGTGTTTTTTGACTTTTGCGCACCCAGCATTGTCATTGACGCAGCATCCAGTAAATCTTAAAACAGCAATTCTATATTCACCACAGGTGAAATTGAAAGGTGCAAAAAATACCGTTTATTATACCAAAACATAACAGTTTACGTGTTTTTTTGACTTTTGCGCACCCCAGCATTGTTCATTGACGCAGCATCCACGTAAATCTTAAAACAGCAATTCTATATTCACCACAGGTGAATTGAAAGGTGCAAAAAATACCGTTTATTATACCAAAACATAACAGTTACGTGTTTTTTTACTTTTGCGCACCCAGCAATTGTTCATTGACGCAGCATCTACGTAAATCTTAAAACAGCAATTCTATATCACCACAGGTGAATTGAAAGGTGCAAAAAATACCATTTTATTATACGAAAACATAACAGATACGTGTTTTTTTGACTTTTGCGCACCCAGCATTGTTCATTGACGCAGCATCTACGTAAATCTTAAAACAGCAATTCTATATTCACCACAGGTGAATTGAAAGGTGCAAAAAATACCGTTTATTACATCAAAACATAACAGTTACGTGTTTTTTGACATTTGCACACCCAGCATTGTTCATGACGCAGCATCTACTAAATCTTAAAACAGCAATTCTATATTCACCACAGGTGAATTGAAAGGTGCATTAAATACCATTATTATCAAAACATAACAGTTACGTGTTTTTTGACTTTTGCACACCCAGCATTGTTCATTGACTCAGATCCACGTAAATCTTAAAACAGCAATTCTATATTCACCACATGTGAATTGAAAGGTTAAAAAAAAAAAGTTTATTATACCAAAACATAACAGTTACGTGTTTTTTGACTTTTGCGCACCCAGCATTTTTCATTGACGCAGCATCTACTTAAATCTTAAAACAGCAATTCTATATTCACCACAGGTGAATTGAAAGGTGCAAAAAATACCGTTTATTATACCAAAACATAACAGTTACGTGTTTTTTGACTTTTGCGCACCCAGGGTTGTTCATAGACGCAGCATCAGCGTAAATCTTAAAACAGCAATTCTATGTTCACCACAGGTGAATTGAAAGGTGCAAAAAATACCGTTTATTATACCAAAACATAACAGATACCTTTTTTTTGGACTTTTGCCTAGTCCAGATTTGTTGATAGACACCTTGCAGTTATGTTTTTGATTAGAGGGATTTGAGAATAGCTGTGATTTGCCTTCTTTTAATAAGAGACTTTTCCAAAACTACTCCATACCTTCTCAAATTTTTATATTTCTGAACATGGAGCGAAATGCAGGTGGTAAGCGAGCAAAGAGGGGGGTCGCACATGGAGGTAGAGGTAGGAGAGAAGGTGCTCCTTCCAGTGCTGGCGACAACACGCATGCCAGCGGATCGTCAGTTGCAGGACCGTCAGGCCTGTCATCGCTGGGGTCAGGGCCCTGTGAATCTAAGTAACGAACATCGTCGCCTATCTGTCCTTCAGTGGTTAATGCAACCTGCATCTAGCAGTATTTCCTCCTCGTCCTCACAGTCACGGCCACAAATGTAGTAATCAGCATCATCAGCATCCGTCCAACATAATGCAGCCCACATGTCAACACGTGTACCCACCACTGTGGATAATCCATTTTCTGAAGACCTCTTTGATTACAAAATGTGGTTGGGGTCAGAAGGCATGTTAAAAGATCAAGAGGCTAAAGAGGATGATTTTCTCTGCTCTGACGCCAAGCTACTGATGCCAGCAGAGGAGGAGAAGGAAGCCGGTCAATAGGCAAAAATCCCGGGCGGTCGGCAACGCCTTGCAGTCCCTCTTGCTTGTAGCCCGCAGCTCCTGGATGCAGACTGTCAGGACGACGAAGTCACCTGTGTTGATGATGATGACGACCTTGCGGATCCAAGGTGGTCTTTTCAGCAGAATTTGCTTGCGAGCGCTTCATCACTGGACGAGGTGGAAGACGATGGGGTAGTGTCAGTACGGGTCCCGCCTCAAAAAGGGAGAGGGCAGTCGCAGAAGTCCACTGATATTATTCCGCCAGCCACCGTCAGCGCAAACCTGTGGATAATCTATTGTCTGAAGACCTCTTTGATGACAAAATGCGGTTGGGGTCAGAAGGCATGTTAAAAGATCAAGAGGATGATTTTCTCTGCTCTGACGCCCAGTTACTGATGCCCTCAGGGGAGGATAAGGAAGACGGTCAATCGGCAAAAATCCCGGGCGGTCGGGAACGCCTTGCATGCCCCTTGCCCTTTTACCCCGCCCGCTTCGGAAAGCAAAATTTAGGGCGACCAAGTCACCTGTGTTTTTATGATGATGAATGATGATGATGACACATTGCGGATCCACCGGTTTTTTTCCCCCCAGAATTTGCTTGCGGGGCGCTTCCCTCAGTGGCCCAGGGGGAAGACGATGGGGTAGTGTCCCAAAAGGGGCCCGCCCACAAAAAGGGGGAGGGCGGGCGAGAAGTCCGCTGATATGATTCCGCCACCACGGTCAGCCAAAACCCCGCCCCCTCGCTTAAACGCCGGGCAAAAAGGTTCCCCGGGCCTCTCAAGCCTGGGCCCCTTTTGAGCAAGCCCCTGATTACCCCCGCCCAAGTCATATGCCGTTTTTCCGAAAAAGCATAAGTAAAAGGCAAGAACCTTAATTGGGTTTAAACCCCCCACCAACCCTGTCTAGTCACATTTTCAGCGAATGCAAAGATTGGGAAAAAGGGGGAACCCTTGGGGCCAAAAAAGGCCGAACCCCCACCCCCGGCCCCCCCCCCTTTCCCAAACCCCTATCCCCACCCCTTCCCCCGTCTCCGCCCCCCCTCCCCACCCCCACTACCAAGGGTTTTCCCCAGGCCCGCCCATGTCTCTTTAGTCATGAAACAGGGATTTAAGCCGGGGGGGGGCCGCCCCCAGCCTCCAAACCCTCCCCGAGTAAAAAAACCCGCACCCCAAGACCCATCCTACCCCCTTTTCCTTCCGCCAGTTTATTCCGACCTGCAAAGCCGTTTCAGGGGGCCCCGTCTAGCAGTCAGCCCCCCTTTTTCCCCTTTCCCAAGGTTTTGGGGAGCCAAAAAAGAAACACTTTTTTAACCCAAACCATCCCAAAGCCAAAAGCCTAAAGTCGGCAAATTTCCAGGCTTTTTTCCTTGGGAAAAGTGTTTTTTTTCCGTCTGGGGGACACAAAAGGGTTTTTCCCCCACGCATGGCCCTTTCCTGCCCCCAATACCCGAACCCGAGCAGGCAAATTTCCTTTTCCAAAAAAGCCGTCCCTTTTCCCGGCCAGCCCTGTCCCTCTAAAAATTTTAAGCCTTTTTCCCGCATCTGTGGCCGGGGAAAAACCATCTCACCACCGACACAAAAGGACTAATAAGCACGGCCCCAAAGGGCCCCCATAATTTTCTGTGAAAAGCTCACTGGGTTGGGGCAAAGTGGATGTCTCTGGGGTTAAAGGGGGGCTCTCAGGCCCCGGGGCAAAGCTCTTTAAAAACCGCAGGGGTGGGGCAGGTTTTTTCCCCCAAGGGCCCCCTGGTGGGAAACACTGCCCAGAGACACCAGGCCCGTGTTGAAATTTAAACCCGCCTTGGAGACCCTCCACCCACAAGGCAGGAGCTTGGACGGCCCCTCCGCCAAAGAGGCCAAGCCCTGGGCTGGGTGGGCCCAAAAAAACCCTTTTGCCCCGGCAAAAGGGGGTGTGCTAAATAAAGGGCCCAAATCTGCCCCCGGGGGGGCCCCCTTAAGATCGTTAGGCTGGAGCAAAATCCCTTTCCTCGCACAAGTCAAGAAACCCGTCGTCCAGAAAATTTTTAAAAGGGTACCCGGGCTCCCGGACCGCCGCTGAAGAAGGGCCTTTTTAGGGCGAGTTTTGCACTTCCCGCCGTTCGCAAACCCCGCTTCGTCCCGCCTGGCGCTTGCAGCGTCAGCTCGGGCCCCCCCGCAACCGCTCATTTGACGTGGGAACACGCTGGGAAATTCCCCCCCTCCACTGCCCAGCGATTGTAGCAGCAGCGCAAAGCCATTACCAGTACGAAAACACATGGCCGACAACACGGTCGGACCTCGGGGGGTTGAACCACCCAAAGTGGGGGCGGTGAAAAGCTCTGCCCCATCCTTGCCATTTTGAAGAAGCCCCCAAAAAGGCAGGCGGGCAATGCCCCTTTTCACATGAGCAAAGTGGTGATCTTTTTCTGGAACATCGTTGGGAAATCTAAACAACAGGTCCCGCCACACGGGGGAGGGGACGGACACAATGCGGGCCCGGGGCCTTTTCTCTCCCAAACCAAAAGGCCACAATTTTTTTAAAAATTTCATCGGGCCCCTTTATTAGGGAGTGGGTTCGGGGTCCAGACTAGTGCAAGTGGGGCACAACTCTCGGGTGCACATCCAGCAAGTCAGGCTTTTGAAGCGTGCCGGAGGGGGGGAGGAAGGAGGAGAGGGGGACCAACCCGATTACCCCGCCCCCCTGCCTTGGGGAAAAAAATTCCAAAGGCGGGGGGATTGGGAAAAATTGCATTCCCCCCCCGGCTTGGGAAACGCTCCCTCCACAAGCTTGGATGCCCCATTTCCTCCAACTGATCCCGCATTAAGGCCACAAAGAAAACAGTTACTGGGTGGGCCCCCCCCTGATCCCCGGAACAAAACAAAAACCCACTTTCCTTTCCCCCCCCCAAAAAGAGAGTAAAAACGGAAAAGGAACCTGCTGTTGATCAACTGGGAACCGTTGCTTCGCTCACGTTCCCCAAATTCACGGTACAACATGCACTTAACACAGAAAAGTGCCAAAAAAGGCGTAGCGGCAGCAGGCAAATGGCGGAAGCCTAAGGGGGACCCTGGCAACTTTTTTTTTTCCACCTCACCAACGCCGCAATGCAGGGGACACTCCAAAAACACAGAGACAGCTTAACACATGGTGCACGACTATCGCGTCTCAACACCATTTTTTTGCATTTTTTCGGGCCCAAAGACTTCTGGGGTCCAAAAAGGACGAATGGCCCGGCTGGCTCGTCACCCATAGAGGGGTTTTCCTGCCCAACCCCGGTTCCCTAAATTACCGGGCCTTTGCACCTGGGGGTGCATTACAGACAAACGCATCCGGCTTTCCCAGATAATGTGGGTCGTTTTACTTTTATCAAGATAATCATCTCTGATGATGTTTTGGCCCCCCAAAATTTCCGAGGTCACCATTATTTCCGGTCTGCTTCACATTTCCCTTTTTAAAAGAAATGGGCCTCTTTAAAAAATTTTTTTTTAAAATGATCATTCTTACTGCAATTTTTTTTCTCTTTTCCTCTTTTATTCCTTTTGCTGTGAGGAGACTGTAAAAGACAGCAAGTTTTCATGACAACACCCTATTTCCCTTTACCATTTATTTAAGAATTTTGCATTGTCAATGGTTTTGAGGGCATTTTGGGTGTGAGATACAGCTAAATTATGGTCCTTTGGGGAAAAAAATGTGGCTTCTAAGTGGCATTTCTCCCCCACAATTTTTAATAGTGGGCTGAGAAGTCAATTTATAATTTTTTTTGGGTCAGTACGTGAATACGCAATAATCATGGCCTTGGAACAGAAATGTGGCTTCAAGTGGCATTTCTCCCCACAATTTTTTAAAAGGGCTGAGAATCATTTTTATAATTTTTGGCATGCTGCTTTGAAATGCAGCAATCTAAAGGGCCCCAAATTCTAAAAAATGTTGTTTCTAATAACATTTGTTTTCACAAATTGTCAAAAGTGGCTCAGGGGTCATTTTTTTAAATTTTTTGGGGCATTTTGCTGTAAAAGGGCCAAGCTATACTACAGGTCCAAATTCAAAAAAACCTGTTTTTTCAAAACAGACATTTGTTCTTCAAAATTTGCCCAAGATTGGCTCAAGGGGGGAAGGGTTTGCACAGAAACGGGAAAAAAGGTGGGACACTTTTAATGGACAAATTTGCAAAATGACTTGTTTTTGCAAATCTTTAACTACCAATAAATCCCTGTATTGAGCAAACCCATTTAAAAAAACAATGAAAAAAAGAGAAACATAAACATGGGGGGAAATTTCCACCCTTTTTTTTTAAAAAATGTTTTTTTTCTAGAATTAAACTACTTAAAAATTTTGCATTAAAAAAAATAGCGGAAAAAAAAACCCCCGCTAAATTGTAAAAGGGGATTTTACATAAAACTTGCCCAGATTTAGGTTTTTTTCAGAGGACATGGAGTATGGAGCACGGACATAGAAACAAAGTACAAAACCCTTTTTCCTCCAGCACATTAAATTAAAATAAAGAAAAAGAATGCCAAGAAAAGGGGGCACCGGGGTGTAACAGACTTTAACCACCAGTATTTCCAAGTGAACTAAATTTGGGGTCCGCACTCTACGGGGGGGCCAAGCGCTACCCGGGTTCTTGACTGTGTACGGGAAGAAAGGGCTGGGGGTTCTCACATTTCCCCTTTTCCCCCGCACTCGGGCTTAAAGCACAAACCCGTTTTTTTTTGCTGCGCATCGGGGCTTTTTAAACCTGCGTTTTAATAGATGACGGACCCAGCCGGGGGCTCTCACCCCCGCACCCCACGGGTCCCTCCGGCCCGGGTTTCATGCTGTGGCACGGGCCCAGTTTCAAGCCCAATGTCCAGTCAACAAAAAAGGGTTTGGTTAAAAAGATTTCCTTTTTTTCCGGGGCATTTTTGGAAAACTGGGGGTCAGACATTTTTAAAATGGTCATCCCGGTTGGCCCCCAGGACAGGGACTTTTATATTTTCCATTTCAACTAAAAATGGTGGTTGAAAACTTTTTTTTTTCCCTGGCACTTTTTAAAACTGTGGGTCAGACAGGTTTTTAAAGGGCATTCTCGGTACAGGACAGATATATTTAAGGGGTCCAGTTCAACTAAAATTGGGGGTTGAAAGACTCCTTTTTTTCGGCCAAACCTTTTTTTAAAACTGGGGGTCATGGGAGGTTTTTGGGGGCCCGCTGGTTTTAAGGGCAGGGGAAAATTTAATGTCCAGTTTTTAATTAAAAAGATGGTTTTAAATCAAAACTGCCTTCTGCACTTTTTAATTTTTGGTGATGCAGGTTTAAGGGGCATGCGTGGTGGGAAACAGGGATGGGGGAAAAGGGCCCGTGACTTTTTTTTTGTTACTTTTATAACCTAAGTGTGTTTCCTTTAAAATGTAGGCACGTATCCATTTGATGTTTTTGGGGTGTTAATTTCACTTCTCCAGCCCTTTTTTTGGGTGTAATAAATGAAGGTTTGTTTTTCCCCCCCCAAAGACCCTTTAAAGGTAATCGTCATAATCATCTCACTTCGAAAAACCTTATCGATACGGCCGACTATCGACTATCCCCTTTCCGATTTTCGATAGCCAAAGCAATTTCCCCTTTTAAAACTAAATTGTATAAACAAACCCATTTAATGGATGGGAAAGTAAACCCTTTTTTTTGGGCCCCAAAATTGGGCAAGCCCCCCTAACATCCCCAAACCCCACAAACAAACAGGCAAGAAAGTTGAGTGATGCAGGCAGTTGTAACTCACCACTAAAACAGAACGATCTGCAACAATGTCCTCTCGCAGAGAAGCAGACAGGTGTGGCAGAGCTGTCAGTCACACCCAGTCAGAACAAAATCAGAACGTGTTCAGATAGTGTAAAGACCCTGCAATACAGATAAAATTCATGGCTGAAAGCGTAGTCTCTGCCTTACCTTTCAGACAGAGGCCTGTGCTGCGGCCTGAACAGACACGGTCATAACAGCTATCCTGCCATTTAGTGAAAAATAATAGGTCTTAAGACCTTCACAACTTTGTTGTTGCAAAACAAACTGATTGATGAAAGTTTGCATAGTAACATTTAGAAAAGCCTGTGAAATACAGAAAGACTATAGGCTGGTCAGATGAGTCCAAAATTTAACTTCTTGGATGCTTTAATACACACCATTTTTGGATGCCAAAAGGCACTACATATCATGCCACAAACACCATACCAACAGTGAAGTTTGGAGGTGGGAACATCATAGTATGGGGCTGTTTTTCAGCATAAGGCACCAGCAAATTTCACATACAGGCAGTCCCCGACTTACACCATTCCTACTTACATCTGTCCCCTAGTTGTAAATGGAGACATATGGGGCATGCTGGCTCTTGTAGTTCCATGTTCCTCAGCAGATAGTAGCTGTGGAACGACAAGTTCCAACATGCCACAGTAGGACATTAGGTGAAATCTTCTAAACAGGGGCACATACAGCAAAACAAATATAAAAACCTTTCCCTGCACTATCCAAAACTAAAATGAACCTTTTGTGCTGGAGTTACATTTAATAAATAAACCTGTTTCGACTTAGATACAAATTCAACATAAGAACAAACCTACAGTCCCTGTCCTGTTCATAACCCGGGGACTGACTGTAGTTCAAGGAAGGATGAGTGGGCAAATGTCGCAAGGCATTCTTGAGAAAAATCTACTACCATTTTCCAGGATGATGTCGAAGAAACAAGGGTGGTCATTGATCCCAAACATACAGCCAAGGAAACCCTCAATTGGTTTTAGAGAAAGAGAATAAAGCTAGAATATCCCAGTCAATCACTTGACCTGAATCCAATAGAAAATCTATAGAAGGAACTAAAGCACAGAGTTCATAGAAGAAACCCACAAAACCTTCAGGATTTGAAGAGTTTGTGGAAGAATGGGCCAAAATACCACCTAAGCAATGCACGTGACTAGTTTCTCCATACAAGAGGCATCTTGAAGCCGTCACCAAAAAAGGCTTTTGTACATATATTAAATACATATTAGTAATCGCGTTCAACACTTTTTCCCTGTTTCATTTCTCATTATTACTAGTGTTGAGCGATTATTATCGACAAAGTTGAAATCGGCACAGTTTTATGGTGATCGGATTTTTTAGATCATGCGATAATTTAGGTTAAAATCTGTGCATCATCTATTAAGATCGCGCCATTTTTGGCGCTTCCTGTCATTTTGGCGGCCAGCAAATCAGCCTACAGAATAGAGCAGGGTGAGATGTGTGTGCGACGTCATGACTGGGATGTGTATGGTTGCGATTGGCTGGAAAAATCACATGACCTCGTTTTACAATAGAACAGCGTTTCCTGTTTTAGCCTCAGTGTCTCTCAGCGTCTCAGAGCAGAAGGACGTGCGCTCTGCTTGTGTCCAAACAGCTCAGCGAAATTATTATATTTCTTCACAGAGAAACCTCTACTATTAGCTGTGATCCTTACAATTTAGTTAGATTATAGATTGGAAGATTTTATGTAGTTAGGTAGAGAATTTTAAAGGAGCATCTACCGCTGTAAAGTCACGGGGTGGAGCAGAGGGGGGGCCCCCGCGGGCGAACACAGACAAGCTCTATAAAGAATACTGGATAAAGTTCACCAAGACTTAGTGTAGACATTGCACTGCAATAGCTTTATTATAAACAGTTTTCTATTGAAATATTTCCTGGATATTGGGCAGCCTGAACTTATAGGATACACATCTTTTCTAGTAACTGCAGGTCTCTTTGTTAGGTGCAAAACTCCACTTTTATTATCAGTATACATTTCAGATAGGTGTTCATTTTCATATTTGCCCATTCCACCTTTGTTGATATATCCACCTTGCACTTAAATTTGAATACAGCAATTTTATAGTCACCACAGGTGAATTGAAAGGTGCCAAAAATATCTTGTATTATACGAAAACATAACAGATACGTGTTTTTTTACTTTGGCGCACTACAGCTTTGTTCATTGAGGCAGCTTGCACTTAAATCTGAATACAGCAATTTTATAGTCACCACAGGTGAATTGAAAGGTGCCAAAAATATCTTGTATTATACGAATACATAACAGATACGTGTTTTTTTGACTTTGGCGCACTACAGCTTTGTTCATTGAGGCAGCTTGCACTTAAATTTGAATACAGCAATTTTATAGTCACCACAGGTGAATTGATAGGTGCCAAAAATAACTTGTATTATCCGAATACATTTCAGATACATGTTTTTTCACTTTGGCACAGGCCAGCTTTGTTGATAGATCTACTTTGCAGTTAAATTTGAATCCAGCAATTTTGTAGTCACCACAGGTGAATTGATAGGTGCCAAAAATACCTTTTATTATCCGAATACATTTCAGATACGTGTTTTTTCACTTTGGCGCAGGCCAGCTTTGTTGATAGATCTACTTTGCAGTTAAATTTGAATACAGCAATGTTATAGTCACCACAGGTGAATTGATAGGTGCCAAAAATACCTTGTATTATCCGAATACATTTCAGATACGTGTTTTTTTCACTTTGGCGCAGGCCAGCTTTGTTGATAGGTCTACTTTGTAGTTATATTTGAATCCAGCAATTTTGTTTTGATTTGAGGGATTTGAGAATAGCTGTCATTTGCCGTCTTTTAATAAGAGACTTTCCAAAACTATTCCATACCTTCTCAAATTTTTATATTTCTGAACATGGAGCGAAATTCAGGAGGTAAGCGAGCAAAGAGGGGGTAGGACATGGAGGTAGAGGTACGAGAGAAGGTGCTCCTTCCAGTGCTGGCGACAACACGCATGCCAGCGGATCGTCAGTTGCAGGACCGTCAGGCCTGTCATCGCTGGGTCAGGGCCCTGTGAATCTCAGTAACGAACAGCGTCGCCAATCTGTTCTTCAGTGGTTAATGCAACTTGCAGCATCATCTTTAACATAGCTAGCAATCCCTGTATTGAGACAACCCATTTAATACAATTAAAAAAAGAGAAACAAAGACATGGTGGGATTCCATCCTATTTTAAAAATGTGTTTTCTAGAATTAAACTACTAAAAAACTTGCATGTACAAAATTTCCTCCAGCACGTTGAGTAAAATAAGAAAAAGAATGCCAAGAAAAAGGGCACCTGGGTGGAACAGGAGCGTTAACCACCAGTATTTCCAAGTGAAGCTCAATTGGTCCGCACTCATACGGAGGGGCAAGCGCTACCCAGGACAGGGACAGTATATGTCCAGTGAAACTAAAATGGTGGTTGAAAGACTCCTTTTTCCGGCACTTTTTAAATGTGGGGGTCATGCAGGTTTGGGGCTCATGCTGTGGCCCAGGACAGGTATAGTCAATGTCCAGTGAAACTAAAATGGTGGTTGAAAGACTCCTTTTTCCGGCACTTTTGAATCTGTGGGTCAGACAGGTTTAATGGTCATTCTGCGGTACAGGACAGATATAGTCAATGTCCAGTGAAACTAAAATGGTGGTTGAAAGACTCCTTTTTCCGGCACTTTTTAATCTGGGGGTCATGCAGGTTTGGGGCTCATGCTGCGTTCCAGGACAGGGATATTCAATGTCCAGTTCAAGTAAGATGATGGTTCAAATCATACTGCCTTCTGCCACTTTTTAATTTGTGGGTGATGCAGGTTTAAGGGTCATGCTATGGTACAAGACAGGGATAGTGAATGGTCTGTGACTTTTATAACCTAAGTGTGTTGCCTAAGTTGTAGCATGTATCCATTTGACTGTTGTGAATGTTAATTCCAGCTTCTCCAGCCCTGTTTGGGTGTAAGAATGAAGGTGTTGTTGCTCTCCCATAGACTTTAATGGTCATCGCTCATAATCGACTGCTCACTATTGACTATCTTGTCGATGATGTTCGACTATCGACCATCGACCGATGGCGATGGCCAACGCAATCGCTCAACACTAATTATTACACATAACTAATTTGTGTACATCTATGGTTTGATTTCCTTGCCTGTGTGGATTGGATGGGTTGTTACCGGCATAATAATTTCATGTCAATAGAAATATATTTAATTGGTGACGTGTTCAATACTGATTTTACCCGCTGTATCTATCCATTTATCTGTATAATCGTTCTTAGTACTTTGCATCTACTTTTCTATTTCCTAAGGTAAGGTACTTTAAAAATAGAGCATACAAATAAAGAAGAAATATAATAGCAGTAGCTAATCTCTGAACAGTCGTAGCGTATACCAGATTATTGTCGTGGACTCTCACTAATTCATTTTCCATCATAAAAACATGTGTTTTTATCAATACAGCATCTTTGAAACCAAATTACTTGCTGTATTTTCAAGTTTTTTTATGTAAATAAATAATATCTACTATAGTGTGAATATGCAGAGACTATAGAAATTGAGTCTAAAGAAATAACTAAGAGTTTCATATCAGGATTAAACAATATATGTAGAATTAGTCTGCAGCTCTGCAATTAGTGGAGGAAATTAATACACTGTTCTATGGTTTTGATCCAAAAATGAGCAATTGTGTTTGAACCAACAGGGATTCTACGAATTACACTTTTGTTTTGCTGCCAAATATTAAGAATTGAATCACAGTTTTCCTATTGTCAGTTGCTGAAGTGTGACTTTTAAGCTTTGGCTTCCAGGACTTGTGAAACACAGTGGTGCTGATAAAAGTCTTCTTTAAAATGAATAATCATTGCAGGAGGGAAAGCCTTAGGCAAGACCTTTCCATTGTATTTCAAAATGAAAAGGCTTGACATAGAGGCTTTTTTTAGTGTAGTACAATCAGCCACAGTACATTGCTGGGACTATAGTACTAATCTGAAAACCAGTTATGACAGCCTCATTGAGCAATGAGTTTGGGATTTGGCATTAAAAAAGTTGGTTTAATACTCTAAAAAGATGGAAAATGTGCTGTATTAAACGGCATACAGGTTAAGACTGACGAGAGGAAAATGACGGTAGGACTGCAGGAAACGAGGTAGACTTGAGGCAGGAAATGAACAAGTGCTGAATAACACTTATTCTACAGTAAATGTGCTATAGTAAAGCCTTGTAGTTTGAAAGCACAAGATCTATTTTTCATTTCTTTTACTGTTCAGTCTTCTCAAAAATGTTATGGGGATTAGATTATTTAATGTTCAATTTAAATGTAAATTCATTTTACTTTTTTAACTATGTATTATGTAAGTTTTTTATTTTCTCATTTATTTATTTATTTACTTCCTGAAACTTTTTGGTAATTTTTGCATTTTGTATTTTTGTGTTAAGTTTTGTATTGCTTTTGGCTGTAAAATAGGATTATCTGAAGCAGTATTTCTGCTGTAAAAACAAATAAAACCTTGCAACACAATCAATCAGTGAGCTATGGCAGAATTTATTGAAATCTGGTCGAAAGGAGTCTTTCATAGCTGATATGACTACATTAGGAATGAAAACCACAATGTTTGTATGAACTGAGCCTTATTATGTCTAAGCAAAGACACTGGAAAGACAAGATAAAACCTTTTTTTTTACCCTGGCTCTTTCCATTAGTTAAAAAAAAGCAAAAAAAAAAGATAAATTTTTATTACTCTTGGTGGTTGTTGGACCTGAATGTCCTATTGGTGTGTATGAATTAGTGGTGTAGTGTTTCATATCTATGCAGATGACAGTTGCAGATTTGGCACTGTCAGCCACAGGTTATTTAGTCTCAGCAGAGTGGCTCCCAGATTATTCGTCGTGAATACTGAGATTCTTCTATGAATAACTAAAGTTAAATAAAGTAATATTTTTACTGTTTTCAATTTATTTGTTATGAACAGCAGTAAAATTGAAAAGAATTAGTTCTAAGGGTCTTATTTTCAAAATACACAGTTGAGCCACATTATAATGACCACCAGCTAATAGCCAAAGTACCAGCCATATGCAGCAAGTAAAGCAGCTAGACAGGCAGAAAGTGGCTTCATAAAGTCCTGTTAGATTGTCAAAGTTATCTGGAGCCATGCTGACTGTAGCGCATTCAAGGGTGCTTGGAACCACAGATCGAACACAATCATCGAGGTGGTCTCACAGATGCTCAATTTGGAGAATTTCGGTATTATAAATATATGTTTTCCCCGCTCACCTGTACAGACCTATTTGTCCTCTGGGCGTTGGTGCACAGGAGCAAATCTCTGTGGACCCGCAGAGCATCTCGGCAATCTTGAAAGCATGAAGGGTATGCTCCAGCACCCACTAGATGTAGTTAAAACTTTGTCTTCTTTATTTCTTCATATTTGAAAAGTGCAACGTCATAGCACCACAAATATCAGCATCAGCAGACACATTTCAGACAGTAAGGATATATTCACACAGCGTAATTGCGGGGCGTACAATACGCCCCGCAATTACGTCGGGTGTTCGGGAGTCACGCTGATATGCGCGTACATCCACGGCGTGTGTGGTGGCAGCAGCCCGCCGGCCCCATGGACTGTCATTACTCGCGGCGCGTATTAATTGACATGTCACTTATCTCCTCGCATTTACAATACGATCGAATTGTATGAGTGGGGAGAGAAGGCGTAATCCATAGTTCTCTATGAGAGCTATGGATTACCGTAATTTCGGGGGGGAATCTCACTCGTATTAGAGTGCAAATACGACACAAAATGCGCACCGAAATTACATCGTGTGGACATAGCCTAACCCATATTTGTTGCCTGAAACACATCTGCTGATCCTGATATTTGTGGTGCTATGCATTGTTGCACTTTTTAAATATGAACAAATAAAGAAGGCATAACGTTTTAACTACATCTAGTGGAATATTTTATGGTGCTAGAGCATACCCTTCATGCTTTTAAGAGTGGAAGAATTTGGGCCCAAGTAGCACTTGACAGTCTTCTTCATGCTCTTCCTAGCAATGTCAGACATTTCCAGCTGTGTGCCATGTCGCATTGTCTTGCTGTGAGATTCCATATTTCCCCGGGAAGATAATCATCATGTGCAGATGTACATAATCTCCAAAGATAGATTCATACCCAAATTGGTTTATAGTGCCCAGAGGATGTCATGAAAACCTTCCCCAGACCATTACGGTGCCACCACTAGTCTGTGTTCTTCCTGCACTAGTTGCAAAGTGTTTGTTCACTAATGTTTCTCACCTGACATGTCAATGTACATTCATGTGCTGTAATAGAAAACGCAACCTATTTGAGAAGCTAAACTTTGCCAGCCAGTAGAGGTCCAATTCCCTTACTGCTGTGAAAATGGAAACATTTTTAGCTGATGAAACATCACTAGCATACAGGGACCATCCATCTGCTCTGGAGCTTCATTCGCAGTAGTGTTCGCTGAACTGTTGTTTAAGACATATGTCTGGGAGCCTACTGGTTGATTTTGGTGTTGAGCTGTAGAGTGTCAGTCCTCCATTGGGCGCCTTCTCAGCTGGCATTCACCCTACACATCAATAGCATATGGTGCTCTGCAGTTTCCATGTGACTTATTCACCTATTACCTTGATTTTGAATAAATTATTCATTAATTGCAAACAATTAAATCCACATGATGTAAACATGGTTTAAAAATATTCTGTTTTTATTTAATGGAATTTAATTTAAATGAGTACATATCCTCTGTTCTTGAAGTGAACCTGTCAGCTGCTTTATGCTGCCCAAATGGCGAGCAGCTAGAAATAGCTGCTGGCTACCTGGTCCCAATGCCACAGCATTTCAGGTTAAAAAATACGGTAAATTTGGGCCGGGTAGCTTCCAGGAGAGATGAGTCTGATGTGCGACTTCTCTCTGCCCCCATAGCTTAACTGACAGCCCTTTCCCTATGAGCAATCATAAGAGAGTTGACGGTTTAGATTAAGGGGCAGGAAGAACAATCTATCCAGTCCAAGTTCATCAAGTGTTTTACTCTCAAATGCAGTAGCCTTTGCAATGTACAACCAACATGGTTTGGGTTCGAGAATTTTTTTTTCTATGCTGTTCAGCGTACGGGATACATGAATGTTATATTTTAATAGATTGGACTTGTATGGACGCGGTTCTACCAAATATGTGTAACTTTTTAATTTTTTATTTGTAAAACCGCAGGAGGGTGATTTGAACTTTTAAGATTTATTTTTTTTTTAAACTTTTTTTTTTTACTTTAATACTTAGTCCCCTAGGGAACTTGACTGTTGTACTGCTGTACATAGGACATTCATTCATTAGCTATTACACCATGCCATTGGTAGGGTGTAATAAGTGTACATAACCTGTTCATGGCAGCTGTGGAAGCCTGCATGAGTCTTACTGCTGCCATGACAACTGATCGAACTTCTGCAATTACATTGCAGGGGGTGATCGGGCGGAGGAGTGGTGCACAGACACCACTGCTGTGATCGCCGTGGCGTCTAAAGTGTTAAGCGCAGGGATGGAGCGTGGCCACTGGCTCCATCCCTGCATAGTAGGCTCTGTACTGAGTGCCGCCTCCGGCTGTACTGGTCGCACTGAGTTATCTCAGGGCAGCAGGAGAGGAGCAATGCTGTGGAAAGCCAGCGTCAGGGTTTAATCTTTTAAACCCCACCGCCAGCTTACCGTAGCATCGCTCCTCTCATGCCGCCCTGAGATTGCTTAGTGTGGCAGCTCA
Source organism: Phyllomedusa bahiana (assembly GCA_025379985.1). Classification (NCBI taxonomy): domain Eukaryota; kingdom Metazoa; phylum Chordata; class Amphibia; order Anura; family Hylidae; genus Phyllomedusa; species Phyllomedusa bahiana. The sequence goes on from JAODAL010002032.1 coordinate 72,436, forward strand.
GTACAAAAGCGTCCAGTTTAGCCGGTGGCCACACTCAGTATGTTTGGACCATATGACGCAACCCTGTTTTCCCCTCAAATTTGGGGGGAAAAAATGCATCTTATAGTCTGAAAAATACGGTATGTATTGATGTATCTAGATTTATAGATTCATTGATGTTGTGGTTTAACCAGGCATACAAAATGTACATACACATCCTTTTCCAGATTTAAAGCACATCAAACATAGGGAGAAGTGCAATAATATTATTCCAGTGCCTATTCATGTGAGAACAAACCATTTTAAGGTTTTCGTTTCTTGTAATTTAATTGACAGTGTATAATGTTAATGGCTTGGTGTGCATGCCCTGTGAATTATGGAATATAATATCAACTAAATCAATTTCACTTTCTTAAGGGCATTAGTCTCGGTTCCTGAGTAAACATGATTTCCTTTCCGCACTGCATCAGGATCCCTGCAGTTCAACTATGAGAGTATACAGTAAATGCTACAGAAATGCCCATACTGACCAACAAGTCTCTTAGCTAAATATCTTTTCACAGCGTAAAGACTCTTTAGAATAATTCTTTAAGCCTCTGTGTAATGCTATTACTAATATGACTATTACTAAAATGTACATTTTATGTTGTGTAAACTGGTGGAATAACCTGTTTATAAGACAAAAAATAAAAATAATGATGCATTAGTAAATTTAGAGTGTATAGTGATATGTGAGTTGTTACAACAGAACAATCCTACAATGAAATGGTATTGTATAATGTTCAAGGCATTGCAGTGGACAATAATTTAATAGACTATGGAGTGAAAAACATATGAGGCCGTTTAGACAGTTCCAGCAAAGCACCAAAAATTCCTCTGTTGGGTCCAAGCACTAACAGAGTAATAAACCCTTAAGAGAACAGGAACCAAAAAGTTCCACAGAAAACAACTCCATGAGTTTGGCCCCAAGCAACATTGCTTCTGCTGGGGCCATGTGACTCTAGTTCAACAGAAATCATGCAAATCCCTGGTTTGACCAGATTTGTTAATATATATCAAGAACGTTCAATTTTTTTTTTCAATGTGACCCTAATCATAATCCTTATCATAGCCATAGCACTAACCATAGATTGAAGTTAGGTTTTTTTTTTTTTTACTGGTTTTAAATGGATTAACTTACTCAGTCCCTGAACTTCTGTTTCCACGGTGCTGTTGCTCTGACATCCCTTCCATCCAAAGTCTCTTCTGGTCCAGCATCACATAGGCAACCCTAATGTGGCATTGGGTCAGAAGTGACAAAGTGATGTTAGAATGACAGCATTGCTAGACTGGAAGTGCTGCGGAATCGGTAACCTTGCTTTATACTTGGAAATAAAATACACAACAATGTTTAATAGCTTTATATTATGGCTTCATGAAACATCCCTCAAACAAAAGTAATGTTCAAATCAACTAGAGGAAAAGATAATGGATTTACTCCAAAATTAGGAAAGTATAATGGAATCATCGGCAAAATAAACCTACCCCAAATATCCTCATCATAGGCAAATATTTTTTCTGTCAATAGAAAAGTATTCAAAAATACTATATACAGTATACACTGGTACATTTACTGTTGAGTTAATGATTGCCATCTCCCCTGTTAGTTTACTTGACATTTAACCACATATCATAAATGAGTGTGGAATTTATGAAACATCTTTATATATAAATCTTATTACATTTACAGATTTCTGACATAGCCTTTGACTCATTTTCTGCCCATTTATTTTTTATTTGCTTTGCATTGCATTTTCTATACTCAAAAAGTATTGCTGTGAGTTTTCAATCCTGATGCTTTGATCCCTTTCTTGGTCTACCCACATGTTTTTCTTTTATAATCTTCATTTTTTTTCTATACTTGTAACACATTTAATACAAAGCTGACTTTAAACAACCAACATATCTTATGAGAGGCAATATCAGATTTCCATCCTGAAGAAGTTTTATAATCCATTCTATTGTTTCAATAGATGTTTCTCTTTTTCGGGGCCAAGTTTTGTTTCAATTAGCCAAGTCTAATAGCCAGGGACGTAACTTTGGTTCAAAAAGTGGGGCGGACCAATTTTCTCTCTCATCTCCTATCTTCCTATCCATCCTTCCTTCACTCACCTTCCCTTTCACTTCCCTTCCCTTCTCTCCCCTCCTCTTCCTGCAGTGAAGCAGCCCCCTCTAACCCAGCTAGGAGGTCTGAGGTAGGGCTGTGAGCTCCCCTAGCAGGTGTGGGCGGAGTCCTTATGGAAAACACTTTTGGTGCAATCCCTAGGGTTATGAGTAGCTCTCTGATTACTGAAGTTTAGAGCCGGACTGGGACTAAAATGCAGCCCTGGCAATTAAATCGAAACAGCCCCCCTATAATATTTCCCCCTCTAGATGGAAATAAAAAATGTTGTACAATTCAGCAAATTTCGCTTATCCCCTCCCATCCCCCATCACTGCTCCATTAAATCTGTAATACACACAACAGAATGAGGAAAATAAAAGAACCCAATCTCACTGTTCCCCCAGGAATCACTTATGTCACATACTGTACCCCAAAATGTATTTTATTGCATACCATACACCAGAAATGACATCACTCACTGCATGCCAAAAATGTATTATATTACACATGATAGCCACAGAAATTACTAACTGTACTCCAGAGATTACATTACACCATACCCCAGAGATTACATTACACATTGTACCCCAGAGATTACATTACACCCCATACACGAGATATTACTACATAACACACCATACATCAGATATTACATTACTCACTGTACCCAAGAGATTACATTACACACCATACACAAAAGATTACATTATACACCATACCCCAGAGATTACTACATGACACACCTTACCCCAGAGATTAATATATTATACACCATATACCAGATATTACATTACTCACTGTACCCTAGAGATTATTACATTACCCACTGTACTCCAGAGATTAGTTTACACACCATACCCCAGATATTACTGCATTATTCACCGTACCCCAGAGATTACATTACACACTGTACAACAGAGATTATATTACACCATACCCCAGAGATTATTACATTACACACTGTACCCCAGAGATTACACTAGACAAGGTGCACCAGAAATTGTGTGTATATATACATATATTGAACACAGACTATACACTTAGGGTAGATTCACATGACGGTTTTTCGGCACTGACAGTGTAGTTTGCTTGTTGGAAATTTGGCGATTGCAAACGCAGAATTCTGAAGAGCAATCGACCCAGACTGCCTAACACAGATTTCTGCCTCCTATCCATTAGTGCATAAAATACCTCGAAGAATTCTGTGTAGGCACTGACAGTACACGTCGAAAATATTAGAGTAAAATCAGTGTCATCTAAACAAGTGCACTGATTTTACATAGGGGAGAATGTTTGTACGCCGGTTCTGAGGCAGATCCAGCACTGGATCCATCCCAGAATCAGCATTCATATCTTCCACATAAATGTACCCTTAAGGTATGTTCACACGGCGTATAGAGGGGTGTGCTGTGCGCTCTGCTATATGCCAGGGTTTTAGAAGTACATGCTGGCCAGTCCACACTTTTAAAATGCTGTGGGGCCGGCCCCATTCACTTTCATTTTCCCTGGCACGTAAGTGCAGGGAAGACGTGACATGGCTAGACACATGGCTGTACAGTATATACACATCTCAAATATACAGTGCATACTTTACTTACATGCACATACAACACCTGGCACCCTTCTCCCGTCCTTACCTGCCTGTAGTCTGGTGCACTGGGCATTTGGCAAGAGCTTCTCTTCTCCTCTGATGAGGGCTGAGCATAGGGGAAGTGGTATACAATGGGAGGGAAAGATACAGTCCCAGATACAGAGTGTATTGGACTGTGAGCAGCATTCTGACTGGTGAAGCAGCCCCTGCTGACTCCTGCTCTACCAATCAGCACTGCTGTCACTCTGCACTGACACTTGAGGCTTCTACATACTCTGTCCCCCCAAGGTGCACAGAAATATAGGAGGCAAAGGGTTAACTTCTTACTCCTCTGTGCTCTGTTCTCTCCACTTACTGTATTCTCATGCTTTCATATAGATTATGTTTTATTGAAGTGGCTGAAAAGTGGGGGGACCCTCTCCCACCTAGAAAAAAGTGGGGGGACCAGTCCCCTCCGTACCCCCCTAAATTTACACCTATGCTAATAGCTCAGTGAGGTCTGTAAGCACTTTCTAGTTTAACTACAGAATAATTCAAAAACAAATACCAGCACAAGGTTATTCCCTATTTGTTTTCTCAACATTGAGTAATTTCATCATTTTTTTTCCTTTACTCAGTCTGGAAAACATATGCCATTCTTTTTTTTTTTTTATATAACCTCTTCCCGGCATTGGATGTATCTGTACGTCCTAACGGGAAGTGACTTCCTGCAAATGGACACACAGGTAAAGTAATGTCTTCCAGACTATGGCGATGTAAAAACATGTTTTCTTGTTGAATAAAAGTGTTTTTATTGTGTGAAAACAGTAAAACAAAAAAATAATACAAATTGGGTATCGCTTTAATCATATCGACCTTCTGTGTAAAGCTAGCATGTTTTTTATACCAAAAGGTAACTGATTAAAAAAAAAAAAAAAACACGACCAAGATTGCTGTATTTTGTTCAAAACACCTCACAAAAACCTTGATAAAAAGCGTCCAAAGCACCACATGAACCCAATAATGGTACTAATAAAAAAGCCAACTCATCCCACAAAAAACAAGCCATTAGTCAGCTCCTTAAACAGAAAAATAAAAAAAAAATTATGGCTTTCAGACTATAATGACATAAAAACACAATTTTTGTAAACGCATTTCTATTGTGATTGTATCGACATGCATAGTAAAGTTATCATGTCATTCCCTAGATGAGATTCATAAGGGGTGTTGAATCCAAAATGGGGTGACTTCTAGAAGATTTCACCTGTTCTGGTATTTCGGGGGCTTTGTAAATGCGACATGGCACCCACCAAAATCTGTTCCAAAAAGCCAAATAGTACCCCCTCGCTTGTACGTCGTGCCATGCTTCCAAACAGCTGTTTACACCCGCATGTAGGGTTGTCGAACTTGGAAAAAATTGCGTAACAAATTTTGGGGAGCATTTTTTCCAGGATCCCTTATAAAAATGAGTCATAGTCAGCTAAAATTGCCGATAGTTGGAAAAAATACATTTTTAATTTTCACAACCTAACACTTAAAAAATCTTGTGAAAAACCTATGGTGTTGATATACTCTCTACTCCCCTTGATATGTTCTTTAAGGGGTGTAGTTTCAATACGCGGTCTTCTTAGGAACGCTTATTAAGGTTTAGCACCTTAGAGTGTCCACAAACCTGTAATGGCGCCTAAAGTTCAGTAGGTGCTATTCTTATTCTGAGACTTGTGGTTGAGCCAAATAGTGCACTCGGGCCATATATGGTATATCTCTAAAAAATAATTAGAGGAATAAATGTTGCATTGTATTTTCCTGTTATAATTAGAGATGGGAAAATTTCTAAAAAATTTAATTCGCCGAGTTCGTCGAATTTTTCGACAAAATTAGTTTCGACCCGAATAAATCTGCGACGAATCGCGTTAAGAAACAGCTATTTCCTTGCTGCAGATAGCCTTTAGGGTGTTGTAGAATGTGGTCATGCTTAAATATGCATGGGGAGCATGGTTTGGTCTTCATACAATGCTGTGTTTTAGTATGACACGCACATGACAGCTGACGCTCTTAGAATCGCTTCACTCTAAAATTCCCTGGGCCCTTACGGGGGCAAAACTGACCAGATAACTGATGCAGGAATGCAGCCTGATAAAGTCATGGCAGCGCCAGCTGGAAAAAAACAAGCTGAGGGCTAAGATCCTACCATAGCGTCAAAGAACACAATAGTAGGTTCCTGGAGCCACCACAGATCGCAGCACAGTAAAGGGATGTCACAGCAGGAGTCACCCTGCGAGGGCACAGCATCTGGTGTCATCTACCGGCAATGTGTTGACCACACACTAGGTCATATACTTTCTCCCAGATGACATCTGACAACCCCAGCCAAGAGTCGGTGGGTTTGTCACACACAACCCATAGTTGACATAGCCCGGAAGCAGGTGAGGGTCTCTCACCTGTCCTCAGCCCACCTCTGTCCTGTTTGCTTCCCACACCCAGAGAACTACTATGTGCTGTGTCCTCTGCGCCACTATACAGTGAGGACAAAATATTTGAGGACAGTGGGCAGCAAAGAAGTGGGGAAGACATCCGCTGCTTCTTGCAGAAGCGGGCAAATAGTGATGAGGAGAGTTGCAATGGGGGGTTATGTTGTGAGTGGTCAGGCTTTGTATAGCGACACCGTTGAGGTGGACGGCGGTGACAGGCAAACACTAATCGATGTAGCCAATCGCACTTGGGAGCCGGGTGAAGCAAGCAAGGCTGGGATAAGGTAAGATGCCCTAGTTAAACAAGGCATAAAGTGCCTTCCAAATGGAAAATTCAGCCCACTCCATGCCTCCTTGTGCCCCCTTTTCTCCCTGGGATGAAGTGTCGCCTACTATGGACTACTCATTTTGCCGGCCCTGGAAGCATTCTGTTTTCTCTACATTGAGGTTTAGGAGACGGGAGGAGAAGGAGAATTTGGATGACAGAAAATCTGGGATCTTGGACAGTAGAGAGTTAATGTCTGGGCCATAGATGTAAAGTTGGGTGTCATCAGCATACTGGTGTTTTTGAAAGCCATGTGATGCTATGAGCTGACCCAGACCAACAGTGTACAAGGGCTTCATCATTATCACTGGGAGAAGAGAGCGGCAGCTTGTGTGTCAGGCAGTGGCGCAGCCCGTAAGTCGGTAGTGTGGCCGGAAGTCAGCAGTTTGGCAGCCGTGCAAGGTTGGGAGCCAAAAGGCAACGATTTAGACCACCCACTTTGAAGGTCCCAGAACGTAGCGGCACAGGGGCTCACCAGGTCAGCGGCGGTAACAGTCAGTCAGTGCGGAGCTTTGGTGGTAAAATCACCTACTCGACGGTGTGCCAGTTTTTTGACGAGACACCAGAGGAGGCGAACATAACTATATGTAGAATCTGTGGGCAGAAAGTAAATCTAGACCAGGGACCTAACATTTGCACCACGGCCCTGCATCAACATCATGCGTGTCACTTAGCGTTTTCAGATGTGGTGTCCATCCTGTCCCAACAGCAGCAGCACCCAGTGGCACACCTCCCATTTCAGGCAGTCAAGGCTTCACCACTTCTGCTGAAGACAACTCCCTGTCTACTACATCATCTACTGGTCCAGATATTCCTGCTCCTCGTCACTCATGGTGCCAGCAGTCGTTCACCGAAACGATTGCCAAGAGACAACAGCATGCGTCTAGCAATCACTAAGTGTAGAAGCTGACCGTGCTCCTGTCCAAGTTGGTGGTACTGCAGTTCCTCCCTTTTCAAGTGGTGGACTCTGCACTATTTAAAGAACTTTCCAGGAAGGAAACCCCTTTTTCTTGTGTTTGTTTTTTTCTTTTTTCTTTTTTTTTTTTTTTTTCTTTTTTTTTCTACTTTTTTTTTTTGACCAACTTTCTTTTTGTCTTCTCTCTTCTCTTCCACTTTTCTTCTTTTTTTTTTTTAAACCCCTTTTTTTTTCTACTCTTCCTTTTTTATTTTTCTTTTCTTCTTTTGTTTTTCTTCTTTCCCTTTTGTTTTGTCTTTCCTTTTTTCCTTTTTCCACCCTTTTTTTTTTTTTGTTACACCCCTTTTTTGTCTTGTTGTTTTTTTTTTTCCTTTCTTTTTTCTTTTTTATTTCCCTTTTACTCTCCCCTTGTCCCTTTTTTTTTTGTGCATCATTAAACCCTCTTACTGATTTCCATTCCCTTTTTTTTTTTTAGTAACCTTGACCACTTTATTTCTTTTGTTGTTTCCTTTTTGGCATTCACTTCTGCATTTGTAAACGACAAGGTAGTGGCTCCTCTGGACCACCACAAGTCAGGGAGCGGGGTCTAAGTAGGTCCCGGTTTTCACCAGAGCCCGCTGCAAGGCAGGATGGACTTTCTGCGGCGGGAGTCCTACCATGTCGCTACCCCTGGTGCAACTAGCTTGTGGGGGGCAGTCCTGAGGCGCCAAGAAAGAGGTACCGAATCGTAAGATGAAACTCGTAGTCAAAGGTCAGGCCAACAGGTCAGGGCAGGCGGCAGAGATTCGAGGTCAGGTAAGGTAGCAGAAAGGTCGGCAGATAAGAACTGATGAACAGGGGGAAATTGATGAACAGGAATAAATATATTAACAGGGGGGAAATTTATGAACAGGGGGAAATCGATGAAACAGGAATAAAATTTATGAAACAGAGGGAAATTTATGAACAGGGGAGAAATGATTAACAGGAATAAATATAATTAACAAGGGGGAAATTTATGAAAAGGGGGAAAATTGATGAAACAGAGAAAGGTCATTATGATTTTGATGATCCAAGAGACAGGAGTAAACCTGTGTAATTTTATATGTCGGGCCAGTGGAACCTCATGCGTGGACACCTTGCCGTTTGCTCAGGCCCTTTCATGCGGGACACGTATTTGTCTGTGCTAGGACTTACGGATATGACAGACAAGGCTGAAGGAAACGCTTTCCCTATAGGCTCTAAATATTATTATTATTATTATTTATTTTATGGTCTTGGAGGCAGATGTGCGAGGAGCCTTTTTTATTACAAATGCAGCTAAAGGAATTTCCACAGCTTTTCTAATTTATGTACAACCTAGATCACAGTTCAGGCAAACTTTTCTTTTATAACCTTATGTTATCTGTTCCTGAACAAGTGAACGTTTATCGATTTGCTTTCTTAAACCACTTGAAATCTGTGTGAATGTAATTTGTTCCACAGGTAACAGGGGAGGGCTCCAGAAGGACTTGTGTTTTTACTTTCTGTATGATAGGAAATTATGATTCAATTCCTTCATACTGCAAGAAGTTCATACAAAGCCAGTTTTGCAGCATTGCTTTGCTTCTTTTTTGTTCTGTCTATTGTTGAGCGATTGCGTTGGCTATCGTGTTCGATCGATAGTCGATAGTCGGCCGCTATCGTTATGGTTTTTCGATGTGAGCATCGATTATGCGCGATGACCATTAAAGTCTATGGGAGAGCAACAAAACTCCTTCTTCATTACAACCAAACAAGGCTGGAGAAGATAGAAATTAACATCCACAACAGTCAAATGGATACGTGCAACATCTTGGGCAAACCACACTTAGGATTATTAATGTCACAGAAAAAAGTCACAGTCCATTTTTACTATACCTGTTCTTGTACCACGGCCTGACCCTTAAGCCTTGCATCACCCACAAATTTAAAAAGTGCCAGAAGGCAGTATGTTTTGAACCATCATGTTAACTTGAATGGACATTGAATATCCCTGTCGGAACGCAGCATGAGCCCCAAATCCTTGCATGACCCCCACATATTAAAAAGTGCCGCAAAAGGAGTCTTTCAACCACCATTTTAGTTTTCACTGGGACATTGACTATAACTGTTCCCTGGGCCACAGCATGAGCCCAAACCTGCATTGACCCCCAACATTAAAAAGTGCGGAAAAAGGGGAGTCTTTCAAACACCATTTTGTTGAACTGGACATTGACTAATACCGTACTGGGCACAGCATGAGCCCCAAAACACTTGCATGACCCCACATTTTAAAAAGTGCCGGAAAAAAGGAGTCCTTTCAACCACATTTAGTTGAATGGACATTGACTATACCCTGTCCTGGGCCACAGCATGAAGCCCCAAACCTGCATGTGACCCCAACATTTAAAATGTGCCGGGAAAAAAAGGAGTCTTTCAACCACCATTTTAGTTTCACTGGGACATTGACTATACCTGTCCTGGGGCCACAGCATGAGCTCCCAAACCTGCATGACCCACATTTAAAAAGTGCCGGAAAAAGGAGTCTTTCAACCACCATTTAGTTTCAATGGACATTGACTATACCTGTATGGGAGCACAGCAAGGTGCACAAACCTGCATGACCACCACATTTAAAAAGTTCCGGAAAACGGAGTTTTCAACCACCATTGTAGTTGAAATGGGGACATTGACTATACCTGTCCAGTGGCCAAAGCATGCACCAGGGCCGGGAGTAGTTACGTGGGTGCGGTGAAAGCAGGGCTGCGTTCCGTTTCATCTATTAACTCGCTGGTTTAAATGCCCTGATGACGCAGAAGCAACGAAAAACTGTCGTGCTGAAGCAGGTGCGGAAGCGGAAGTGTGAGAATCCAGCCTTCTCTGTACAACAGTCAATACCTGGGAAGCGCTTGCCCTCCGCATGAGTGTGGACCAATTGAGCTTCACCTGGAAAATACTGGTGGTTAAGCTCCTGTACACCCATGTGCCTTTTCTTGGCATTCTTTTTCTCTTATACTCAACGTGCTGGAGGAAATGGTTTCTGTACTTTGTTCTCTGTCCATTGCTACATACTCCATGTTACTCCTGATAAACCTACAATGGGTCAAGGTTTCCTGTACCTCCCTGTACAATTCAGAGTGAATTTTTTTTTAACAAGCTATTTATGTAATGCCAATGTTTTTTGTACTTTAATTCTAGAAAACACATTTTAAAATAGGATGGAAATCCCCAACCATGTCTTTGTTTCTCTTTGTTTTCTTTTATTAAATGGGTTGTCTCAATACAGGATGATAGCTATGTTTAAAGATCATTGCAAAACAAGGTCATTTTGCAAATATGTTCAATTAAACAGTGTTCATTCCTATTCCTGTTTTGACAGCACCATCACCCTTGAGCCACTCTTGTGGGACAATTGTGAAGAAACAAATGTCTGTTTGTAAACAACATTTTTTTAGAATAGGACTGTTAGTATAGATGCATGTCACAGCTAATGCCCCCAAAAATTCTAAGCATGAACACTTGAGCACACCTTTGGTCATTTGTGTAGTAACAATTGTATGTTCTGTATCTAAATTTTTCTTATAATTGGACCTGTAGTATTGATGCATTTCAAGCAAGAATGACCCCAAAAAATTTTATAATTGACTTCTCAGCACCTGTTTAAAAATTGTGAGGGAGGTGTAATGCACACTTAGAAGCTACATTTCTGTTCCATAAGGACCATGATTTGTGCTGTATCTTCTGGTTTCACAGGACCCAAAAAATTTTGTATATGAACTTCGTCAGACACTATTATAAATTGTGTGGAGAGTTATGCACACTTTAGAAGTCTCATGTTCTGTTACACAATGAGCGTCCTTGATTATTGCTGGTTCTCCACAGCAATACAGGTCCTCTAATTCATTTGAGAAATGCGTTTACTTACTTTTGATAATGTGATGTTTAATGGAAGTCATCGGTGTGGTTCTGGTTTCATGGCGGCAAGCTGTGTACAGGATACTTTATGCTTTTACTGCATTATGAACTGTTGGGAAAAGAGAATTAAAATTGCAGTAAGAAATGATCATTTTAAAAAAAAAGTTTTCAAGAGGACCATTTCTGTTTGAAAAGGTGATGTGAAGGTAGACTGGCAACTAATCGGTGACCTCCTCGGCAATTGGGCCACAACATCATCAGAGATCCATGCCTGATTCATCTTGATGAAAGTCAAAGAATCCACATTAATCTGTGGAAAGCCGGATGCGTTTGTCTGTAATGACTCATCCAGTGTGCGAAGGTCGCTCGATATGACGCTGGCTGCTGGGCTGGACAACTCCATCTATGGCGTAGACGAGCCAGCTCGGCTATTCGTCCATTTTGGATACCCGAAGTCTATTGGGTCCGGATACACATGCAAAAAAAATCGGTGTTGAGACGCAGATAGTCGTGCACAATGATCTTAGCTGATCTCTGGTGTTGGATGTGTGCCCGCATTGCATGCGTTGGTGAGGGGGTTAACACTCAAAGATTGCCAGAGGTCACCAATTAGGCTTCTGCCACCTTGCCTGCTGACGACGCTACGCCTACTTGGCTCTTCTACTGCTGTCACGTCGTGATGTTGTTTCCACCGTGACATTTGGGGAACGTGAAGCAGGGGGGGATGCAACAAGATGTCACCAGTTGATCATCAGCAAGGTCTCTATTTACTGCATTTTACTCTCTATTTGGGTGGGTGGAAGGAAAGTGCTGATTTTGTTTTTGTACCGGGGATCCAGCGTGGGTGGCCACCAGTAATCTGTTGATTCATTTTGATGGCATTAATGCGAGGATCATGTTGGAGGAAATGGAGCTTCAAGCACTCAGTGTGAGAGAAGGAGGCTTGATATTCCTAGCTATGGGTCGAGGGCAATTGCAACTGATATTCCTAATCTTCCTTCATCCGCCTCAAATTCGCGCCAACCTCATTTCCAGGCAAGGGACGTCGGTAACAATCGGTGGGCTGTTCTAGGTATACCTCCTCTACTCCCCTCCTACTACTCTCCTCCTCCTCCGCTGCCTCCGGCACAGCTTCAACACAGCCCTGACTTGCCTGAGATGATGCACCCTGAGAGCTGAAATTTTAGATGACACGTGGCTGTCCTGGGCAGGGACGGCTTTTCTGGCAAAGAAATGCCGCGGCATTGGTATTGGGGGCAAGCGAGGCATGACGTGGCGGAACACCATCTGTGTCCCAACAGACGGAAAGGGCAACATTTCCAAGGCCAAAGCCTGGCAATGCGACATTTCAGGCTTTTGGTTTGGGATGGTTTGGGTAAAGTGTTTTTTTGCTCCCAAACCTGGAAGACAGAAGGTGGCTGCTAGACTGCCGCTGTACGGCGTGCAGGTTCAAACTGCGGAAGGAGAAGGGGTAGGATGCGGGGTTCTCTGGTGGTGCTGGTGGTACTCGGGCGACGGTGGAGGCTGAGGGAGGCTGATCTGATCATGACTCTGTGAGTACATGGGCAGTGAGGAACGCTTGGTGGTGGCGGAGGAGGGGAGGCCGGAGACAGAGGGTGTGTCAAGTGGTTGGAGGCCCGGCGTCGGTCTGGCCTTTTTGGCCAAGTGTTCCTCCATTTCAATCATGCATTCGCTGCATGTGACGTAGACATGTTGGTGGTGGTTAACCACTTAAGGTTCTTGCCTCTAATTATCGTTACGGCAAAGGCGGCATATGACATCGAGGGTGAATCAGAGGCTTGCTCAAGAAGGCCCCGGCTTGAGAGGTCTGGACCTTTTTGACGGCGATAAGGAGGAGCGGGGTTTGCGTGACCGTGGCTGGAGGAATCATATCAGCGGACTCTGCGACGCCCTCTCCTTTTTGTGGCGGGACCCGTATTGACACTACCCCACCGCCTTCCTCGCTCGTACCCCCATGATGAAGCGCTCGCATGCAATTATGCGGAAAAGTCCAGGATGAATCCGCATGTCTCATCAGTCATCATCATCAACAAAGGTGATTGGTCCTTCCTGACTTTCTGCATCCAGAAGTGAGGTACAAGGCAGGGGCACCTGCAGGCTGTTTACCGACCGCCGGGATTTTTGCGATTTGACCGACTTCCTTCACCTCCTTGATGGCATCAAGTAACTGGCGTCAGAGCAGACTAAATTCATTCTTGATCTTTTAACATGCCTTCTGACCAACGCATTTGTCATCAAAGAGGATCTTTCATACAATGGATTATCCAAGTGGGGGGTACTCGAGTTGGACTTGGGTGCTTCATGTTGGACCGATGCTGATGATGCTAGATGGACGACATTTGTGGCCGTGACTGCTGAAGGGCGAGGAGGTAAGACTGCTTGATGCAGGTTGCCATTAACCACTGAAGGTCAGATTGGCGACGATGTTGTTACTTAGATTCACAGTGCCCTGACCAGCGATGAGAGGCCTGACGGTCCCTTCTTTATCATGCAAACTGTACGAAATCGCTGGCATGCATGTTGTCGCCAGGCACTGGAAGGAGCACACTTCTCGTACCTCTTACCTCCATGTGCTACCCCTCTTTGCTGCTTTCACTGCATTTTCCACTCCATGTTCAGAAATATAAAATTTGAGAAGGTATGGAATAGTTTTGGGAAAGTCACTTATTAAAGATGGCAAATGTCAGTTTCTCTATCCTCTAATCAAAACAAAATTGCTGGATCAATGTTAACTGCAAGATGTCTATCAACAAATCTGATGGGCAAAAGTCCTAAAAACACGTAACTGTTATGTTTTGTACTAATAAACGGTTTTTTTGCACCTTTAATTCACCTTGTAGTGATATAGAATTGCTGTTTTAAGATTTACGTAATGCTGCGTCAATGAACAGTGTGGGTGAGCAAAGTCAAAAAAATAACTACTATGTTTTGATATAATAAAGGTATTTTTTGCACTTTCAATTCACCTTGTGTGATAAAGAATTGCTGTTTTAAGATTTCGTAGATGCTGCGTCCAATGAACAGTGCTGTGCGCAAAAGTCAAAAAACACTCGTACACTGTTATGTTTTGATATCAATATACGGTATTTTTGCACCTTTCATACCTGTTGTGTATTATGGAATTGCTGTTTTTTAATATTTTACGTAGATGCTGCGTCAATGAACAGTGCTTGGGTGAGCAAAAGTCAAAAAACACGTAACTGTTATGTTTGTATATAAACGGGTATTTTTTGCATTTTTCAATTCACCTGTGGTGAATATAGAAGTGCTGTTTTAAGATTTACGTGATGCTGGTCAATGAACAGTGCTGGGTTGCGCAAAGTCAAAACAAAACACGTAACTGTATGTTTTCGTACGAATACACGGTATTTTTGGCAAAAAACATCTGTGTGATACAAAGATTGCTGGTTTGTAAATTTAAGTGCAAGGTGGATTTATCAAACAGTCAAGTGTAATGGGTAATTGAAACCTATATGAAATGTATACTGATAATAAAAGTGGAGTTTGCAGCTAAAAAGAGACTGCAGTTACTAGAAATGATGGTTATCCAATTATAAGTTCAGGCTGCCATATCCAGGAAATATGTTAATAGCAAACTGTTAATAAAAAGGATATCTCAACTCAAATGTCGAACTAAGTCTTGGTGAACTTTATCCAGTGTTCTTTATAGATAGAGCTTGTCTGTGTTCGCCCCAAGGGGCCCCGCTCCCACCGCGTGCTTTTACAGCGGTAGATGCTGCTTTAAATTTCTTAGCTAACTACATAAAATGGTTCAAATCTCTATATAACTATTTGGGAAAGATCACAGCTAATCAGTAGATGTTTCTTGTGCAGAAATAGACTATTTCGCCTGAGATTTTGGCCACAGGAGAGCGCAGGTACTATCCTATGAGACGCTGAGAGAACTGAGGTGAAACAGGAAACGCTGTTCTATGTTAAAACGAGGTCATGTGATTTTTCCTGCCAATCGCATCCATACAATCCAGTCATGACGTCGCACACACATCTTTCCCTGCTTATTCTGTTAATCTCATTTGCTGGAGCAAAATTACAGGAAGCGCAGATATAAGGCGCGATCCTTATAGATGTTGCACTAGATTTTAACCTTATTTATCGCATGATCTGGAATTTCGATCACATATAAACCTTGCCGATTTCACTTTGTCGATTAAAATCGCTCAACACTAGTTCTGTCCATTCAGTTTTGTACTAAATTCAATCAACAATGGCACAGAACGGCAAAATAGCACCTAAATCATTCCTTTAGTTATGGTCTCCTTCCAAATCAAGTTCCATACCGCTGACATTGAAAAAATTGGTGTTACGCAGAAACTGGATTCTAACACCAGTTTTACTTGGAGTGTGTCGATCATCTCTGCTGTCCTCCTCATTGGTCTTGGTATGCAGAGGCTGGACACTCGCAAAAAAACTCCATGCCACTCTCCCCATCAATAAGCAAAGAAGCAGGGATGTCTGCCACTATTCGTTGCCAAGTAGTTATAAATGTTCTCAAAATTGTTCGTCCCGCTGCTATAAGTGGCGCTGAGCCCAGACCACATACTAGTTCTCTGTCTGAGGTCCGAATGGGACAGAGGCGGGATTGAGGACAGGTGAGGGCTACTGATCGATCACGGGCCATGACAACTAAGGTGTGTCTGACGTTCCCGATCTTGGTGGGTTGTCAGATGTCATCTGGGAGGAAGTGGATGACATACTCAACCAATCAAAAACCCTTGGGTTGCTGGTCAACACACGGCCGCAAGATGACACCAGCAGTTCTGACCTTTACTGAATATAAAAGCACAAACACGATTAATTACCCCTTTAATATAAATTGCACTCCAGAAATGACCAGGAAAAATTACTGGATTGCGTTAAAAACATTCATGTATTTTACTGAATATAAAGTACAAACACACTTAATTACCCTTATATATAATTGCGTTCAGATTCATCGGGAAAAATGACTGTATGTTTAATATTTATGGCTATTACAAACACCAGTTTATTTTACTGAATATAAGCACAAACACGCTTAAATACCCTGGAATATAAATTGCGCTTCAAAAATGACCAGGAAAAAATTAACGTATGTGGCGTTTAAAAACACTGTGTATTTTCTGATATAAAAGCTTAAAACGGTAATTTACCCTTGATATAATGCGCTCAGAAATCACAGGAAATTACTCGTATGTGGCATTTAAAAACACAGATTCTTTTAGGATTTAAAAGCACAAACACGTTAATTACTTGAATATAAATTGCGCTTCAGAAATGACCAGATGGAATTAAACTGTTATGGGCAGAATTAGAAACACCCTGACTTGAATTACCAATTACCCACAAACTGAATCAAATTGATATCGGAAGGAGGGAAGCAGTCTCTGATAAAAAGCAGTGACACCCCCCCAAAGCGCTGTTAAAAGCAATTTTTTTGGGTGAGATCTCTGCTACTGCAACAGCCGCTTCTGTCACGGTACAACGAGAGCAGTGTGAGGAACGAGCATGGCATCCGTACTTATAGTGCTGGACATCACAGAAGCGCGGTCTCTGATTGGCTTGATGTCTGCACATGATCATTTAGGGTCTCCCAGAGTTCTCTCCCACATGCCATGCATGTGCTTGCGGCAATTTTTGCAATTACCTAACACCTTCTTTCACGCAATCACCCAACTTCTATTTTGTGCAGAATCAAAGTTTTCCTGAAATTCTAAACAAATTCCACTTCGATAGAATCGATTCGCCCATCTCTAGTTATAATCTACCGTTTTCCAGTGAAGAGTGGAAAAAAATTAATAAAATTTTTTATTTCTATTAAAAAAAAATTCTTAAATTCTGTTTTGAATACTTTAAGGGGTGTAATTTCTTAGATGGACTCTTTTATGGGGGCATCTAACATACAGGCCAATCAAAGCCACATCAGAACTGGACTGGTTCCCAAACAAATCGACATTGAAAAATTTCTTGAAAATGTGAAAAAATTGCACTAACTTTCTAAGCCCCCTAATCGCATAAAAATATAATACATTTAAAAAATAATGCCAACCTTCAATAAGCATATGGTAGATGCTAGTTATAAACTATTTTCTGTGGAATAACTTTTTGTCTTACACACAGAAATTTTTATACTTTGAAAATGTCAAATATTTCAAAATTTTCACAATATTTTGATGTTTTTCACAAATTAACAAGGTTGTATGGATCACAATTTCTTGTTAGTGTAAAGCACAGTGTGTCACGAGAAAAAAAGTCTGAATCACATGACTCGGTAAAATTCTCAAAAAGTTATTCGCACATAAAGTGACACATGATAGATTTAAAAAATAGGGAGGTCAAAACTGGCTGCTGCAGTAAGGGGTTAAATACTGTATGTTTACAAGGCCAGAACTTTAGCTTCCAAACATTTTTTTTCCATTCTATTCATTTTTGTATTTGCTCCAAAGTGTAAAAGCTGGATGAGCATCTCCTAAGTGATTCCATAGCTTTTGACAAAAATCAGGAGTTTCTCCCCATAAATTGTTTTACCAACATGTGAAATTCCATATATATAAAATGTACTACAAATAGTAGGAGCTCTGATTGGATGCTATGGGCAACAAAGAAAGTCTTAAACCCACACAGTTTTCATACATATGGCCTATAGTGCGCCAGAGTTGTTTATTTTGTGTAATTCTTAGTGTTTGATAGAGATGAAATATATATATATATTTATATTTTTATATATATATATATATATATATATATATATATATATATATATACTATTATATAATAAAAAGACTCATATTGCATGTGCTTCTCACTAACTGACATGAAATCAAAATAAACCTTACCCGCGTTAGGATTGCCAAAATTATCTATATTTGCCATATGCCAGAATAATGCAAGAGAGAGAATTTTAAGGCATTTTTATTACTTTCTGCAAAGTCAAAAGTTTACATAAATTTTTATTAGTATTTGGTAACATTGCCCATAAACTATAAGACTTGAGTCAAACGTTTTGGATATCCTTCCACAAGCTTTTCACAATAGTTGGCAGTAATTTTGGCACATAAATTGTTAGTAGGATTGAGATCGGGGCTTTGTGAAGGCCACTCGAAAACATTGACTTGGTTATCTTTAAGTCACTTTGTAACCAGTCGGGCAGTATGCTTCGAGTCACTGTCCATTTGGAAGACCCATTTCCGCCCAAGTTTTAACTTCCATGATGATGTCTTGAGATGTTGCTTCAGAATTGCCAAATAATCTTCTTTCCTCATGATGCCATCTATTTTGTGAAGTGCACCAGTCCATCCTGCAGCAAAACAACCCCCCCCCCCACCCCCACCATATATAATGCTGACACCCTCGTGTTTTCACAGTTGGGATGTGTGTTTTAGGTTCAAGCTTCTCCCTTTTTACCTCAAATTCTTAATGATGGTCATTATGGCCAAACAGTTCAATTTAAGTTTTGTCAGACCACATAATGTCTCCAAAAATTTAGATCTTTATTCTTGTGTGCATTTGCAAACTGTCTTTTATATGTTTTTTTGGGAGTAATGGCTTTAGCCCATGTTGATACAGTACTCGTTTCATTGTGGATAATGACACAATCTTACCAGCTTCCACCAGCATCTTCACAGGTCCTTTGCTTTTGTTTTTTGGGTTTGATTGTACATATAGAAACCATCTCCTTCGTTTGCGGTATGATGGATGGGACATTATCTTGTTGTGTACTTGATTATAATCATCGTGTACAGATGAACGAGGCACCTTATTTTTTTAGGTATTCTGGATAATTGCACTTAAGGATGAACCAGACGTGTGCAAGTCACTATTTTTTTTCTGATATTTTGACTAATTTCTTTAGGACTTTCCATGATGTTACACACAGAAGCAGTATGTTTCTGTGTGCTTTAAAATACAACACCACAAGTATGTCTCTAAATTAATAGATGTTGATAATAAACCACTGAAGTTCAAAAGACATGTCATTCATCCATATGGCTGTCCCAAATTGTTTAAAAATCATAGTAATCCTTGTGTATGTAAACTTTTAACTTTGTAGAAAATTATAAAATAAAAAATGCCTTAAATTAATCTCTTCTCATTATTCTGGCATTTTGGCATAGACTAATAACTTTGGTTAGTCTAATTTGACCTAAAAACGGGTAAGGGCTATCTGATTCCTGTCAGATAGTGAGAAAAACATGCACATGTATCTTTTTTTTTCTAGTGCATGTAAATTCTGGGTTTCACTGTAAATAATATAACATAACTGTGTATATATTTTATATATATACTATATTATATATCATTATAAATATTTATATTAGTTGTAATATATATATAAAAAAATATATAATTTCACAATATTTTAATATTTTTCACAAATAAACAAGGATTTTTTGGACCAAAATGTCTTACTATCTTAAAGCACAATGTGTCACTAGAAAACATTCTCTGAATCACATGAATAGGTAAAAGTATCAGAACGTTATTCTCATATAAAGTGTCACATGTCATATTTTAAAAATGGGGCTCTGTCAGGAAGGCCACTCCACGCTCCTGCTTCACTGTGCATTTGTCTGCCTGGCACCGCCATCCGCTACCTAGGTGTTGCGAGTGGCTCCATTGTGCTTATGCCTTAGAGAAAGCAGTTTCCAGTATTCCCTGTCTCTACTGTGTACCACATCCCTTGCCTCCATCCAAAGACAACTTTTGCCTGCCACATGCATTGCCCTTTCTGCCTGTCCCCAACTACGAGTTTGCCTGCCGATACTGCACCTCACTGCACCCCGGCTGCAACCACAAGCAAGTCACATCAGGGGTAGCGAACCTGGGCGTCTCTTGACGCACAGGTCCAACTTGCCGTGTGGTGGGCTTTTGTAAAAACTGGGATGCACCTTAGACTCTGCTGCCTTATGTGCATTTGCTGTGGTCCAAAGGATCCACGTCCTAGCCGCCCTAATAAGAACATAGATGAAACCCAAAAAGACCACGACCATAACATTACATAAGGCACTATGCAATATTTCAGGAACTGTTCTCTTATCATCTACCAAGTAAAGACAGCCAGATGGTGAAATGTGATTCTTCACTCTAAACCATCAGGTTGTTCTGCATATTGATATCTAGATATATACTAAACCATTTTTCTGGCATCTTGGGGGTCAGTAATGTTTTTAGTGACCATAAATGTGCTATTACTGTGAAAAGAAGTGAGGAGATGAAACCCCTTTTTACATGGATAGGCATGGGAGCTACAGTTTAGACTACCATTGATCAGACATTCATGACATATTTACTGACACATCAAAAAAGTTATCTGCCGGTGAACGTCTTTTAACGAAATAAATGGAAATATTGATTAGACAATTAAATTGACTGTGAATAATTGCTCAACTGACCATAAAATTAGAAAATAGAATAGAAACATAGACCAAAATAGTAAAGATTAATTTTTTGAGGTGGCAATCTAAGACATTCTTTCTAGTAGTGACAAGTCTCAAAAAAGGGACATTGTCTCATTTGCTCAATAATGGATCTAGAGGGATCAAAATAAATAACTGTTGTGTTTAGGACTCACAAAACATGTTCAGAAAATCTTAAAAGTAAAAGGGAGAGATAATAAAACTGTCAAAGTGACTGGCTGCCAATCAAAGTGTCAGTCTAATTATTCCACTAGGCTACATCTTGTAGACAGTTTTATAAACAGCTGCTCTATGTTTGTAATTAAATTTTTAAGTGAATTTGCTGCCCATTAAAAAAAAATAAAACTTCAGACTGATGGATCATCTCTTCAGACACATCACAGAGTGAAGCGTAAATCGCAGATATGACATTGTAGCTGAGGTTTGTCTCGTTTCTTGGTTCTAGTACATGTATCTATCTAAAATCTTTGTGGTTACAGGAAGCTTAAAGAGAAAATTTGCCAACATAAATTGTCTAAGGTCAAAGAGGTGTGAATTTTTGTGTCAAATAGCCTCTGCTATCACCACAGTAACAAACTCCATTCTTCTTCAGTAAGTCACTAAAGGCAGCGTGGTTAGAAGAAAAGGTTGAATATTGCTTGCACTGCTTTAAAAGAGATTTACTGTTCTTCAGTGAGAAAAGCAAGATCTTACCTTTCAGACATGATACATTTGATTGGCTAAAATAAAATAAATAATGTGAAATTATGCACTCAAGTCTCTTCTTTAGACATGATATGGAAAGGTGTCTAAATTAGTATTGAAGTTCAAAGTAAAAGGCGAAAACAGGTGGTGAATAAACTCAGTGCTAACTCAAAGAGAAACGTTCCTTTACTTTATTACAATAACGAAATAACGAAACGCATTGTAGGACTGCTTTTATTACTATTATTATTTATTTGAACCATTTGTTGACTCTCCACTGACTTTAAACGTCTGTGCAGTGGCAGTTTAACTCTGCATGTATGTTATAGAATATCCTTGCAGAGCGCAGCTGTACACTTAGGGTATGTTCACACGGGCAAATTGTGACGCGCATTTCGCGTCGTATTGGCGCTCTAATACCCAAGCGAGGATTCACTGCTCACAAAATTAATGTTAATCCATAGTTCTCATAGAGAACTATGGATTACGCCTCGTCCCCCTGCGCTTATAATAAGATCATATTGTACACGCGGAGAAATAAGTGACATGTCAATTATTTGTTGCGATTACTCACCGCTAGTAATGCATGTCTTTGGGGCCGGCGCCCGGCCACCCCTCCTCCCCGTTCCTTGGGGGTACGCGTTGATCAGCGCAAGCTCCCGAAACACACGGTGTATTGCGGCTCGTACTGTATGCGGCGCAATACACCATGTGAACTTACCCTAATAGAACAGCTGTGTGGGTGGAGATCTGGCTATCGGCGATAGTTTATCTCTCCACAAAGAAGAGAGGGATGCTTTATTACCATCCCTGCCTTCTCATTCGCTGTGTATACAGTGTCAGTGGCCTCCTGCTTCCCAGTAATGGGAAGTCACATGACTTCTGATACCTGCAAGAGCTGCTGGGTTTTATCAGACTCAGATCAGCTGTGCAGTCAGTGCAGGGATGGCTTTCCCATGGATTTTCCCTGTCACGGGGCTAATATATTAACCCTAGCAAAAGGGGAAAGCAAAAGAAAAAAACAAAAGTGATGTAAAATTTACACCAAAATATCTTTTTTTTTACTTCATGGGGGCACAATATGAATAATAAAGTAATAACAAAAGTACATACATAAAATATTATTGAAGTTAATACTGTACTTCTGGTGGCCCCAAAAGTTTATATCACCTATATGTAATCGTTCATGATGGTAAACTGACACAATTACAAAAGTTTTTAGCACCACTTTTGCTGTTAAAAAATTAATAAACAAAGAAATATAAGAATTTTATTTTTTAACTTTTTTCATCATAATAAAAAAATGTAAAAATTACATAAAAATGAATGCACAAAAAATCCCAAAACAAATAGTAGAGTCACCGAGTGCAAGAAAGTGTTATAGCGTTCCAAGTCATATGTACAATGGAAAATAAAAATGTGCCTGGTCGGGAAGGGTAGTAAACCATCTGCTCAGGAACTAATAAAGTGAAGTAAAGCTTTTCTTGGAGTTAGCGCCAGGTTTATCCACCACCTGGCTTCCCTTTTCACTTTGAACCAGATGGAGAGGTGTTATGGCTGAAACTACTGGATTAAACAATGCTAAAAAAGTGCAGAGGATTGTAGTGTCTCATCTCAGCACATCTTCAAAAAGGTGAGGGAGAAATATATCTAATATCCTAACATACTACATCATGTAGCGCTTTCTTTCTTTTCATGTTTTTATCTAATAAGTATTGAGTTGTTTGTAACTGTTATGGTGCTGTCAGGGGTATAACTAGAATTTATACGGCCCCATAGCAAAATGAGATGGGGCCCCACTATCTAATGACAATAAACTAAGGGTGCGCTCACACGGTAAAGGCCAAAAACAGCTTTGTTTTTGCCTCACATTTCGGGCATGTCCCCACAGCACCGGTTTGCGGCCGGTTTTTCAGAAGTTTTGCGGTTTTGCAAACTGTCTGAAAAACTGGCCGTAAACTAACACACCGGGCCGCTATGGAAAACCCGTGCAGCAGTCCCCACTGCCGGCCGCCCGAAAAACATTGTGAATGTTCATTCTTCTGTCTGGTTTTTGGACAGTTTATGAACATCGAAACCCCTGAGTCCCATAGTAATCTCTATGGCTGCTGTGGCTATAGTTACACCCATGGGTAGAGTCCAGAAAATGTATGTCCATATAAGACTAGTCAAATGTCAGATTATGCTGGAATAAAAATCACTGAATCTTTTGTGGCAGCGAACTGCTATTCACAGCTAAAAGCAATAAGCAAAAGTTCAAGAAAACCACATCATATTCTACACAATAATGACCATCTGAAGACAAGATTCCTGAATCCACCCTTTTTTAAGTTATTGGAATCCCTCAAATTTGAAAAATGTCATTGCCAACAAATACACCAAAAGAAACCCATCCCTGCAATCTGAGGAGCTGCAAAATCTGTTCCCACATACTGACTACAGGCAAGATACAGATCTACAACATACAACAGAACTATAAAATTCTGAGGATATTAATGTAATCTACATTCAGGGTGACATGTATGAACGGGGCTGTGCCAGATATCTGGGTCTTTTCGTTAAAATGGCGCGCCCCTTTCATAATGTTTAATCCCCTAAACGCCTCCCGGGGCATTTCTTTGCATTGGGAGCTTTGTAATGCACCCGATCCGGGGGAAAGGGGGGTGCAATAAAAACCGTAGGAAGACATATTTTAGCTTGCTACGGCTTTTCTAGGCGATTACAGCTGGAACTTTTTTAAACCACTTTCAAAAGTGGTTCCCCAAGACCCAGAAATGTCCCCTACGCTAGGGGGCCCTTTTTTTGTGACCCGGTTTAAAACAAGTTAAAAAATCAGGGATTTCTTCCCCATTATTATGACTTTAAATTTGGCTTCACATGCAAATTTATGCATGTCGCTCTCAAGTTGTGTCCTGTTTCAGTCCCACTAAGGGGGGGACTGTAGCATCTGGCGCTGACGGGCTGTAACGGGGTTGGCCGCGGCCCGGGCCCGGACGCGGTCGCACCTGCGTTCCCATAACGGGTCCCGGCGGGAGGGGGGCCCCGCGGGCGCCGGCCGCCGGGCCCCCCCGTTCCATCCATCCCCGGGCCCTCCTCCGTGGGGTCTATCCCTTCCCCGGAATGGCTTGCGCGCCCCCGGGGCACCGAATGCGTTCTCCTTGTAAATTTAAAAAGGGGGACAGTGCGCCGGTAATTGGGAAATTTTAGGGCGTGCCCCTTTAAAAGTGTTGCACCACGTCATTCCCCTGTGGATTACGTTCCCCCGGAAAGCGCCCCTTAAAGGTATTCCTGCTTTCCCGTGTCCCAACCCTTCGTGTTTCCCGCTCCAAAACCTTGCCGCCCTGCCTGACCCTTTTGCCTGTGTAGCCCCACAAAACCATTGCCCCTGCCCTGCATTCTCCTGCCCACGATTCGTTCTCGGCTACGATTCTGTACCCGCGCACTCGGCCCCCACCGCAAGCAAGTCCTCGGGGGGGGAGACCGGGTGCCTCACCCCGCAGCAAGTCCATCCTGCTTTGCGGGGGGTCTGGTGAAAAACCGGGGGCTACTTAGATTCCTTTCCTGGGGGGCAAAAATCCATCGCTTGCGGTGGTCGGCGGATACTCCCCCAACCCGTCACAGTTAGATCCAGCTTGGATCCCCCAAAGGTCCCCCTCCCAAGCATCGCGGATCTTAGATTTGGGTTTTCCCCAGCGTCGCAGAAAATCGCAAAAGGACAGCAGTTGGGCCAGCTTCCCCCCTTTATGCTTTCAGCTCCTCAATCCGGGCAACGTTCCCCCTGCGGCCCGTGGTGACTCGTTACGTCACCCTTTCCCTTTTGGTTACCGTGGGACCAAGTTGTCCCTTCCCCATCCTTTGCGGGGGATCCCAAGCTTGCCGGGGTTTCATTCCCCAGGCTCTATGCACTGAAATGTGGGGATCAGTTTCCCCCGGAGAGGTCTAAAAGTGGCCCGGGGGTGAGGGCCCACTATCGGGAAGGCCCTGGTTTGGGGGACTCCCCTCTGGGACGGAATGATCTGTGACTGCGGTTACGACCTTTTCAGGAATTCCCACGTCTTCGAGGGCCCGGGGGTGCTTCCCCTGCTGAGACCGCCCTTTGGCCTTCGTCAGGGGAAAATCCCCGGTGGGTTGACTACGGTTAAAATTCCGTGCCTGGGTTCGGAGTCACGTGGAAAGATGCCCCCCCTCTGTGCCACTTTCAAAAAGGGGGTCCGCCGGGTAAAGGACGTTTGGCAGCAAGAGAACCTCCCTTCTCCCTGAGTGAACTAATCCTGTAGCAACTGGTTGATATAAGGTTTGCAGAGAGGCGGAAGAAACTGAAGGCAGGAGAGGGATCTGACGCCCCGTGGCGGTTTCCCTGACCCCGGTTTTCCAGCTCCCCATTGGTGTCCCCTCAAGCCTTGAGGTGGAACCCCATGAAATGGGACGGCCCAGTTAACGAAGCAGGTAAAACCCTCGCCCGAAACCGAGGGAAGCTATGTCTTAACTGCGCCAGCCCGGCCATTTCCCCAGAAAGGCTGTCCGCAGTCCCCGGTCGGGAAAATGCTCAACACCCGGAGCGTAGGAGAGGCGGGGTCCCGGTCAGTTTCCCCCCTCCCTTGATGAGCCGGGAAACCCCTGATGTGGCCGTGTCCGGGAGTTTGCCTTTCCTTTGGGGAATTCTTTCCTTTCCTCATTGGTCCCCGGTCCACATATTTTTCCCCCGGGTGGAAACCCCCTGCCCCTTAATTTCTTCGGTCAGTGGGGGTCCTCAGTGACCCATCCCTTTTCGTAACCCCCGGTGACACTCCCTTTGTGGGGGCCCTCATAAGGAGGAATGGGTTCAAGTTTCTTTTCCCCGTTGCCCCTTTTCCCCGGCGTTTTCCCCCTTTTTGGGCTTTTCCCTGGCTCAACGTCAGCCCCCACCTAAATTTTAAAGCAGGGAAAGTCCGCATTACCCATAAAACCAGAAAAACCATTCTTGGATTCCCCGGTCCTTTTCACTTTTTCCGCCTCCCTTGTCAAGCCTTCCAGGCCTGCCCCCAAAATACCAAACTTTTATGTATTCCCAGAAAAGGGCCATTTCCTCCCCACCAATTTTTTTACATTTCCATTACCCCCTCCAGAAACCAGCCCACCCCCTTTTTTTACCTTGCGCCTCCCCGAGGGGTCAACCCCTGCGGCCTTTATTCCGGGGGAAACCCCTTGCAAGGGTTCATTCATTAAAAGTCCTCCCCCCAGCAAGGGGGTTTTTTTGTTTTGGCAGAAAAAAATGGTTTTCCCCCCGTCTGGTTTAGATACAGGGGTTAAATTTAAAAATCCCCCGTAAGGAACCCTCCCTCCCCCTGCCCCGAGTGTTTGACCGTCCAAGGGGGTTAAAGTGTTCTCCAATTGGAATTTTGGAGGGGGCCTAAAAACCTCTCGAAATTTTTGGGGGGGGGACGAGTGGGAAGGACGGCGTTCCAAAACCCGGGGGACTTTTTAGGACCTTTTGTGCCCCTTTGGGCTCTGTAACCACCGGGTTTCCAAGAAACTCTCAAGTGTCTTCCGGGATTCTTGTACACCTGGGGGTTTTATGTACCTAAAATTTAAAACCTATTTTCTCCCTTTTTTTAAAAAAAATTTCCAAAAACTTTCCACCGGGGAAAAAAAAGTACCGCAAAAAATTTTTCTGCAACCCGTTTCTTTCCAGCCAAAAACCGGGGGTTTTTTTACGCCAAAAACCCCTGGAAAAAAAATGTTTATTCCATTCAAAAGACCCAGGCCCCTTTTTAAAACCCCCCTTTCTCCCGGCCCCCCCAAAACATTTTTTTGTTTCCGGGGCCCCCTTTTTAAAAAAAAGGCCTAAGTTTTGGAAAAAAAAACCAAAAAACCCCCCCTTTTGTCCTTTTCAATGGGCCCTTTTCCTTTTTTTCGGTCTTTTGGGGGCAAAAATAACCCCTGTCCCCTTTGGGCTTGCAAAATTATTTTCCGTAAAATTTTTTCCCCCACCCCCATCTCCAAACCTTGGGTTTTTGGCCCCTTTATATTTTCCCGTGGGCCCTTTTTAAATTTTTTGAAAGAATGACAAAACCCTTTTTGGATTTAAATTTTTTGGCCCTTTTCCGGAGTTTTTAAAGGGGCGTTTGTGGTTCCCCAAAGAAAAAGGCCTTTTTTTTCCATTTTCTCCCCTTCTTGGTTCAGGCCTGATTCCCCGAGGAGAAAACCGTTTTTCCCCTTTGGAGGTTTTTGGGCCTTTCCTTTTTTGGGGGGCAGGGGGGCCCCCCAAAAAGAGGAAAAAAGGGGGTTCCAAAAGGGGGGGGGTTTTATTCGCAAAAATGTGGGTTTTCCCCCCCCTTTTAAACCTTTTTTTGGGGCCCCCCGGCCCCTGGGGAAGCGGGGGGGAATTTGGGCCCCCGGGGGGGAAACCCCGGGGGGGCTTGGGGCCCCCCCCAAAGTTTTGGCCCCCTAGAGGGGGGACCTTCTTTTTGGGGGTGGTCCCCGGGGGGGTTCACTACCAAAATTTCCAAAAATTTGGGGTTTTTTTCCCCTTTCCCCGGGGGCCAAACGGGTTTTAAAACCTGGGACAAGCCGGGGGGGGGGGCTTCTTTTTTTTTCCTTCCCGGGGTTTTGGGGGGGGTTTTTTTTTTTTGTTTATTTTTTAAAAAATTTCCGGCCTGGAGAAAAAAAAGTAAAAATGATGCCCTCTCCGTGCCTCGGACGTGGGTCGGTGAAGAACCCCTGTAAAACCATCATTTCCCCCCAACGGTTGGTTCAGTGGCTCCGCAGTCTCCAAAAAATTCTAGGGCAAGCTTACGTGCCGCTGGCCATCAGGAGGAAGTTCTGGGTGGGGGCATAGTCCTTTGTGGGTGGCATCTGGAGCTCGGAAGTCTTTGCTTTTTCTCGCGGCACTAATGGTGGCCGATCTAGCACAGGTGCAAGGTCTTTACCCGCCTGTGTCATTGTGCCGGAACAAGGTCCCAAAAACCCCGGCCCGAGGTTCTTGATCCGCTCCTGTTGGCCGGAAATCCCCTTTGGGCCAAAAATAGGATGGACTTGTCCCGCCTTTCCAGTCTCCCTTTGGGGAAATTTAGTCATCTTTGGGGGTTTGACGGACCCTTTTCCCAAAAAAATCCCACTTTTTGGGCCCCTCCCTGGCCCCGCCGTTGCCCCAAAAATTGGCCCAAATTTTTTTTTTCCCGGGATATCTTCCGGCTTCAGGGGGTACCTCTCCCCATTTTTCTTCCGGGCCGCGGTGTTCAATTTGTTTCCCCGATTCGGGGGGGCATTTTTGTCCCGTCTGCAAATCAGGGTTTGGGGGTTTTTTATGGGGTTAAACCAAACCCCCGTCCAATGGGCAGGTGGAGTGAGGGAAAAACCGGAAATTTGGGGGAAATTTCCTGCGCCCCCAAAAATTTGTATCCCCCGGGGTTCGGACAAAAAGGACCGGGCTTTCTCCCGTGGGGGGAATTTTCTAAACCATCGGGGGGCTCGGAAAGGGTGCCGGCTTCCCCCGTTCTTTGTATTTTTATGGGGCCGCCCCCCGCACCCCCACCCCCCCCCTGCCCCCTGACTCGGGGTGTGCCCGCTGTCAACGACCCGGGTTTGAGATAAACCCAAAGGGATTTTGGCAGGGGCCGATGGGTTTTTACTTGGGGGCCCCTGCCCGATGAAGTCTCCCGGCAGGGCAAAAAAAAAACAAGGAAATTTCCCCCCCGTTTTTCCCCGGGGACCAAGTTTTTGGGTCTCCTCAAAAATTTTGTGCGTGAAGGGCCCTAGTCTTTAAAATTTTTTGGGGGGGGGCCCCCGCTTCCCCGGACCCTTTTAAAGGGGTTTTTTCGGGAGTTGAAAAACCCGGTGGGGAAAAACAGCTTTGTCTGCCTCCTCTCTCCGGATCCACAACGCATTTTTATGTATCCCTCCTTAAAACCTTGGTTCTGAACCGGGTTTTCCCCCGGGGAAAAAAAAGTGACCCCCTTCCCAGTAGCCGAAAACCCCGACATCTTTTGAGGTAAAGGACATTTTAGAATATGAAAAACGGTCAGAGGGGAAGACGTTTGTTCCTCGTGGATTGGAGGGGGGTTTGGACCCCAAGGGGGAGGAAACCTGCGAGCCGGAAAACTAACATCCGAATGGGGTTTTTATCCTAAGATTCCTGGGAGCCCAAAAAAAGGGGGGGAAGGGGCCTAAGGGGGGGGGGGGGGGGGTTTTCTGTTTCGGGTTTTACCCGGGTCCGGGCCCCGGAAACCCCGGTTGCACCCCCGGGTTTCCCCCATAACGGGACCCGGGGGCGGCCGGGGGCGCCGGGGGCCCCGGCCGGCCGCGGCGCCACCCGTTTCCCTTCCCCTCACCTGGCCCCGTCCCGTTTGGTTTTCCCCTTTCCCCGCGGGGCCGGGGTTGGGGTAAAACGCGCCCCCCCGGGGCCCCGGGGGGTTCCCTCCTTGTGAATTTAAAGGGCAGTGGGGGCTGGGTTTTTTGGGAATTTTTCCCCGGGGGTGTTTTCCCATATAAATGTTGGGACACCCCCCGTCAATTCCCTGCTTTGGTTTACGTTGCCCCGAGGGCCCTAGAGAAAGCGTTTCCTTAAGTGTATTCCTGTTTTACCGTTTACCAGAACCCCCTCGCTAAAGTTTCCCCCAAATCCGAAAAACTGCGGGGCCCCCCCCTTTACCCATTTCCCGGTTTCCCGGGCCACGAAAAAATTGCCGGGCCCTGGGCTTTCTGCCTGCCCAAGACTTCGATTCTCGGAATTCGATTTTTGTTCCACGCTTTTCACCTCGGCCGCCCCCAAGCAAGGGCAAAATAGGGGGGCGCCTGGTAGCCCCCACGCCGCAGGGGAAGGGCCATCCCCCTTTGCGGTGGGGCTTGGTGAAAAACGGGGGGGTTACTTTTGATTGGTTCCTTTTTTGGCCGTGGCTTTAAAATACCATTGGGTTGCGGTGGGCCAGGGAAACCCCCTTTCCAGCCGTTAAAACCCGGCCGTTCTTTAAAAAATTTAAGCAGGGGTGGCCCGAAAGTTTGGGAAACCCCTTTTCCCGCAGCTCTTTTATTTCAGGGTATTGTAGGGCCAATAAAAACAAGCTCAGGCAGATCACTTTAAACTTGGGTTTGGGTTTTTCTAATTTTTCTGCGGCTAGATTTGGCGTTTAAAGAAATCATAAATGGTCTCTTTATGAATTTTGGTGCCCAACCCCCGGCCCCCAATTTTTTGGGGGCACTAAAAAAATTCTTTTTTGGGAATTAAAAAAAGCACTTTCCCCACCAAAATAGGAGTTTCACCTGTTTTTACATTGTTTTTGCAGCCCCAAAGGTTCAACATGTCGCTAAAAAAAACCTCTTAAATCTGGGGATGTGGGGAAAAAAAACAGGGTACAAAAATTTTAAAAAGGGTTTTTCACTATTTGTTTCACAAGGGCCCAGCGAGCTTTTGGGAAAAATTTTAAAAATTTCAAACAGGTTTTGGGTGGTTCTATGGCAGTTTAAATTTGGGCCATTTAGTTTCTTTCTATTTTCCCAGCCCATTTTCTGTTATAGTTCCCCATGGGGAGCAGGGATTTATAAACTTTAGTATACTGGTTGTACGAGCCCCTTTTTTAAAAGGGTTTTTTAAAAACTTGGTTTTTTTTTTTTTTTTTTTTATTTTTTATTTTTTTCCCAGGGGAAAAACAAGTTTGTTCTAGAAAAAAAACTCAGCAGGGAGTGGCTCACCTAGATTGAAAGGCAGTTTATGGAGTAATTCGATAAGAGAGAGCACGTAGAGATAACCAATAATGTGTACCCTAGCAGTAGATAAAATCCTCCATATCTCCTGAACAAAGCCAAAACATATAGCTATGTATTTGGTAGAAGTCTTAATTTACCTTTCCCTACATGTTAAAAGTGAAT
Organism: Phyllomedusa bahiana; assembly: GCA_025379985.1. Classification (NCBI taxonomy): domain Eukaryota; kingdom Metazoa; phylum Chordata; class Amphibia; order Anura; family Hylidae; genus Phyllomedusa; species Phyllomedusa bahiana. Next base: position 103,695 of record JAODAL010002032.1, read on the forward strand.
CATTGTGGTGAGAAACCACCATTAAAGCAAGGATAGGGTCCCATCGTTATACAATAAAGAATAAAAATATATTTTTTACAGCCCAGGACACAATGCAAAGCATACAAAAATGGTTATGTTAAAGGGAAATTTCAAAAGCCAACAGGGTCTGGAAATACAGGACTAAATCTGTTTCATGGATTTATGGCAAACTACAGCATACAAGGAATCTAAGACATTGTCTCAGATATGAACATCAATTTACATACAATAAAACTTTCACACTGCTTATCTGTGAACTAATTAAAGATTTACTCTCGTTCTGTTGGTAAATGTCTATTTACTATATTGAGTCTCTGCTTTTTTTTGGACACAGTTTATATGTTTCTTCAAATACTTTGTTCTATCATGCCTGAGACAGAGACCTGAGTAGTGTCGAAAGCTTCCTATTTAACACCATTTCTTTCAGTTTTGCTAGTGATTTAAACATATATATTTTTTTTGTCACTGAAGAACAATGAAACTATTTTTCTCAACTAGATAACATGATACCACACCTTTTTCTTTACGTTGCTTGTAGACATCTATTATGTAGCTATAGTGACTCTTCCCACGTTCATCAGATCGCATAAATATTGGTTACATTCTTCCACCCATGGACAACACATCTTCAGATATGTTTTCATTAGCACTGTCAGATGACAACAAGAAGTGAAGGTAGAGAAACTAGTTCACCTACCCGTCGATACCCGCTGTTCTCAGGTTCCAAAAATGTATAGTAGGTTGGTGCAAAAAGGCCCACCACAAAGGGGCCCCAAAGCACAGCTCAATATATTAATAGTGATCCTCCAGCACCATGAAAAATGAATATAGTAAATAATGGAATGCATTAAAAACTGCAGGATGGATTTTGGGCAAGTGTTGCCATACATTTTTAATGCATTCCAATAAATTTCAGTGGCTTTAACAAATTCATTCTTCATGGTGCTGGAGGATTATTATTGATACTTGGAGGTCATATTGCTGTCATTGCTATGGGGCTATGAGGATCATGTGACAGGAGCTTCATGATAATATTTCAAATATTTTACTGTAAAATCATAGTAGATAGAATTGTGCCTAGTTTTTGGAAAGCAGGATTTACAGCAATGTATCATAATATAGTGTTGTCGAACTTACAATAAATCATAATAGGGCAAATAAAGCAAATAGCGTCCCCGAATGGAAAATTCAGCCCCCTTTTCTGCCTGGGATGTAGTGGTGCACTAAATTGAGTTTTTAATCATGTGTACGGAATTCCTGTTGTGCCACAACTATTTCTCATTTAATGGTGAATTTTTTATTCAGTGTTGTGGCGCGGCCATGGGAGACAAGTTCTCTCCCTCCCTTGCGAACATATACATGTTGGCCTGGGAGGAGAGATACTTGCTCACCCCGTCTTGTCCTTTTGCCCCCCACATCACGTGGTTTGGCCGCTATATTGATGACCTGCTCCTGGTGTGGGGGGGGAACCCATCAGGAGGCTTTAGATTTTGAAAAATACATAAATGATAATAATATGAACCTTAGGTTCACATTGAAGTGGCAAAGGGAACTGATTAATTTTTTGGATGTCAGCCTAGTAGGTCAAAACAATTCTATTGAGGTATTGCCCTTTAGAAAATCTATTGCCAAAAATTCCATTCTACATGCAAAATCTAACCATCCACAACATGTTATAAATGCTATCCCCTACGGGGAACTTGTTAGAACCAAAAGAAATTATATGATATCCAGTATATGAAAAACAAGTCCAAGAGAGATTGAGTAAACGGTGTTATCCCGATTGGCTATTGAGGAAATCCAGTAATCGAGTCTCTAGAGTTCCCAGAGGCGACCTTCTTAAAGAGAAAGATAAATTGCATTCTGATAATAGGAAATATCTTATTACTTTTACAACAACGTACAGTCCACAATAGAAACAGATCTGTTGCATTATAAAAAAAATACCTGCCATTTTTGACCGAACAGGGTAGTTGTTCCACTTGGGTTAAGACTATGGACATTCAGTTTGTCTCCAGAAAAGGCAAAACCTTAAGATCTCTTCTTTCTCCCAGCTTATTCAGGTCTACTAGTGAATCCCCTACTGTAACCTGGTTACATTACAAAGGCATGAATAAGTGTGGTCATGCGAGATGTCTTGCGTGTCATCATGTTGTTACATCTCAGGTATTTCATTCCATTTCACAGAACATCGATTTTGACATGCATTCATATATAAACTGCAACACTCGGTTTGTAGTTTATTTAATCTTGGATTATATAGCAGTTATCTCTACAAGCATAATATGTAGCAGCCATTTTAGAAACACATTAGAAAAAAGTTATACAGGCAGCTTTTTTGTGCCGTGGAGACACAAAGGATCACACGTATAACACTTTTGTTCCCATCCACAACAAGGTCACAGGTCTTCATTAATTACATACTGCAAATACATATGTAAATAGTCACAAAGCAAGTATACACCTATAAAAATAGATATAAAAAGAGTAGTATCTTAATATTGCCCTACTTGCAAATTTATACATTGCCCCTTCATAGGAAGAAAAAAAGGACCTACAAAATGTAAACATATACTCCCCATTTTAGAATAAAAAAATAATAATAATGAAAGAAAGCAAGGATAATACACACCATATAGTATCAGCAGCAATGTGCATTTTATCCACATTTCCTCCAGTGAAAGTCCTGAGAAGTATCTTTTCATTTATGTAATCAATGATAAATATAATTATCGGTTTAGTATTTGTGGTAAACTGTGTATGTAATTTTGGGGAAGTTATCTGTAAATAAGTAGATTTGACTTTGGGGGACAGAGGAAGATGGTATAGCAACAGGGATACATGAGATTTGGCTAAATTTTTATGGTGGAGTAGAACAAGAATGTCATGAGAGCAAAGTCAGGCAATGCTCAGTAAGCTTTGAATCTGGTGTGCACAGCAGCATATATAGAGTACTATTTTGAGGATAGCCACCAAACTAAATTTTCAGGTCAGAAAAATAGCTTTTGGGGGTGGGGGAGAAAGAACCATAAATGTGGGGGGGGGGGGACAAATAGGAAAATAGAAAATGCAAACAAGGTCTTGAGCAGACCTGAACAACAATGCAGGAGGCCATCCACTTGGCTTTCCCATTGCTTAATACTCCCAGCCCACCCAGAAATGTCCCCATCTCACCCCAAACCACATGCCATAGTTGTGCAGGTCTGGTCTAGAGAATACAGATATGTCACAACCCTTTACATCACATTGGCCTATTAAAGATATTGGATATGTGGCTGAAGATTTAAGCAAGTCATCAATCTGTACACAAATGTTTGCTCTTCATCAATGCAGAGGTCCTTGCAAGTTGTATGAAAGTCCAGCAGCATTAATTCAGTAGAAACATGTAGAAGTGTATGAATAAAAACTTGGGATATACTCACTATGTAAGTCCCATCCAATTGATAGCATTTCAGACAGTGTCCATATTCAATGCATAGAGACTAGTGAAACAGATGACTAAGAGCACACCTGTGCTTTCTTCAGCAGTGACATTTCAACAGGACAAAGTAGACGGTGCCTTTGAAACGTCGCTGCTGAATAAAGCACATGTTTGGCTAGTCTCTGTGCATTGAATATGGACACTTTCTGAAATGCTATGAAGTGGACGGGACTTCCATTATGAGCATTACTGGAACTTGCATAAACCATGCCTTCCTTTCTAAAAAGCCACATCCCTTCACACAAACCAAGCCCCACTGTGTACTACTGTGTAATTGCTTTGATATAAAGTTAATTTAGTGGTTTGGCATCACCCAGTTTTCTTGGATGTTTGACCACCTGTTCAGCGTTCAGGAGAGCAGGGAGATGCCATCAAAATTTACCTAAATGTAAATCATTACACTACTTACAAAATTACCAGCATACAGTGACCATACAGTAGTAAATAGTAATTGCACGCAGGTTCTGCAGACATATAAGTGATTATAGCACAGTTACATCCAGTGACTCACAGGTGACATCTTCTATGACTGGAGTTGTTCACTTTTCCTTTTCTTCTCCATCTGGTTCAGATCTCCATGATGACTTCTCCATGCTGAATTTACCCCTGAAGCATCTTTGAATCCTCACTTTTCCAGCACCTCAGTACTTTTGCCCACCTCTGTACAAACTCCCTATGGAATAAATTGTGGAGGTGGGATGTTATCGAGTGATAGGTGGAGGTGGGGAGTCATGGGTCTTAGTTGGAGGTACTGGGTGGTTTATGGGGTGATAGGAAGAGATTGTATTTTGTGTTGGAACTAGGACACATAAAACAATGGTGGTAGAAGGTTAGGAGAGGGGGTTCAGTCCACAGCTTAGAAACACAATCTCCATTTTGGAGATTATGCTGCTGCTGTGACCTGCACCTCAAAAGAAGCATATGGTGCGGTATGAACTCCATCCGTTGCACCCCTGAAGCTCAGCCGCAGCCATAGTCTTCAGGGGGTGTAAAGGATGGAGTTTAATACTGTCATGCTTTTTGTAGTGTTTCTACTTTTCTGGAGGTCTTCCTATTCGAATTTGATAGACTCAGTGGATTATGTTGGATCAGCATTGGAATCATTTCTTAAATAAAATGGTCAGAGAGGGATGTTGTTGGAGAGTATTTATTCAATTAAAATGTTTCTGTGTTGTGTCTTGTTTTTTTACCATTTAATTCCAGTGCTAGTAATGGAGGTGTCTAACAGACACCTCTCCATTATTATATCTGAGGTTTGGTGTCAGCCAGTGGTGTGCTTTTTCACCCTGAAGGCTGACACTATGCTCTGTCACTATAACCCTAGAACCCAATGCACCTGGGTTGATAGAAAGAGCTCAATTACCATCAAAACTGGACCCTCTAATGTGACAGTCCCCTTCTGGGGAATCTGCAGGCTAGTATTTTTAGGATGGGAAGAAACCAATATCCATAATCAGTATCAGGCTGCAGCTGCCAGTTTTACTTTGGCTGATTATGAAAAGTAAGCGGAACCCCAGGTCATTTTTTTAAATTATTTATTTATTGATTACAATGGGTGACTTTTTAAAAAAATAAATAAAAATGACATGGAGTCCCCCCATTTTTCATAACTAGCCAAGGTAAATCAGCAGCTGAACCCTGATCCTATCAGAATGGGAAGGTCCATGGATATTGGGCCTTTCCCACCCATCACATTAGAAGGTCAACTTCTGATGGTAACCTGGCTTTTTCCAGTACCCCTGGTGCATTGGGAACTGGGGTAATACTGATAGGAGGTTAGTTTTAACCTTGGGGTGACAAAATTCGCAGCTGCCTGACACTAAACCTGAGCGCTTTTAATGGAGAGACGTCAGACACTTCCATTACTAACACTCAAATAAAATGGAACAAAAACACAACACAAAAAAATAAAATAAATACTTACCACCGTAGATCCAACCGTGATCTGACGTAGTCCACCAAATCCGAAGTAGTCCAAAATGGAAACCTGTACATAAACAGAAACATTATACAAATACACACTGTAACCTCCGCTCCTCTAATCTACATACACACACTTTAATCCATCCTCCCCACTCTACACACACTCTATCCTCCCTTCCCCACTCTTTACACACGATAAAGCCCCCTTGCTTATTTCCCCCAACCACCCTCTAACTCTCCCACCCCCACTCTATACACACTCTCTCCCTCCTTCCCCACTATGCACAAACACTATAACCCTCCTTCCCCAAAAAATGTACTTTACGGTCTAGTTGAGTAGCCAGCATACAGTGTTCTGCTGAGGAGAGAGGGCAGAGCTTTGTAGCTCTGCCCACTCCTACCAGCGGTGCACTGGAGCCTGCTGATCTGACAGCATCAGTCATATTATGCTGTCACAAGCACGGCTGCCAGAGTCAGCGGCTTAAGAGCAGCGTCTAGTCAAGAGAACCTCTGGTAGCCATTGGGTTGCAATAGGTTCCTCAACCCTCTTAGGAGTGCAGAAGGTCTCCTGCTTGATCCAGGAGAGTTCGCAAGTATGATTATGAATATACCACAAGTTTTTACTCTTACTTCTATTAATTTTTATTGAGCTAATGCTATTGAAACTTACATTTATTAAATACCGAAGCTGATTGTTTAAAAATATAATTAAGTAGTTTGCTGTACTATTTCAATAAAGCATAGATTTGAGCTAAGGAAAGGCTCATTTTGCATACCACATTGTGGTTACTGTTTCTTTAGCTTGAAACTAGTACTGTTGTTTGGAGAAACGCTGGTTGAAAGGCCTTTAATATAGCAGCAGGGGGGTAAAGATTCTCCATGAATAGAGCACCATAAAGGTGTAGCATAGACCATACAAGAGTCCCTAGGAAAATGGAATATGTATACAACTCTAGGGAAGAGAGTTACGTCTCTGGTGCCACCTATTGAAAGTAGCATCCCTTTCAGTCTCATCCAACCCATTAAAAGGGTTGTCTAAGTAATAATTTTATTTTTTAAATAGGATAGTTTTGTAATACGAAAATAAACAAAAAAATATTCTCATCTGGGATCCAGTGATGCTCTGTCCTCATCCTCTGCCAGTCTTCTGTCATCTTCTGGTCTTCTGTTGATTGGCACATGACTGCTGCTGCCAATCAGTAGCTGCAACATTGATGTCCCATTCGGGAGAAGACCGGAAAATAGCAGAAGACCGCCATGAGGTGAGGGCGGCACATTGCTGGATGCAAGGTAAGAGATGATGTCATGATCATGCCAGAAAGAACCCCAGCGTTGAGTTCTGGTCGCCGGCCATGGCCGTTGCGATGTAAGCCGTGGTTTTTGACATAGTGTCTACATTTGTGTTCACTAGTGTGAACTGGGTTTTCTTCCCTGCTATCTTGATTGATTCCTGGCCGATGCCCAGGCCAGGAATCGTCCAGCACTCCACGGGTTACCTGGCTCCTTGCTCCTGGTGATTGACAGCTCTACCTTCCTATCTGGTCTTCTGTTTCTTCCTCCTATTGCCTTTGTCCTTAGTTCTCCTGGAAGGTATTTAAGGGTTCTTCTGTCTCTTCTCCTGGCCTGTTATATTGGTTTGTTTCTGCCTATAACTCGCCCTCTTTATTCTGTGCCTCCCTGGTTATCTTACTCTGCTTGTTTCACGTTTGTTCTTCTGCCTTCTGACTTTGTACCGCGTTCCCGATAGTTACCGACTTGGCTTGCTTGACCATCCCTTATTGTGTTTGTATTGTTTGTCTGCGTCTTGTGTTTCCACGCTATTCAGTATAGTGTTCAGTCTTCTGGTTGTGGCCGACCTATTAAGGAGTCGGGCACCCCAAAAGGCAGGGACAGGGGTTGGGATCAGTGTCAGGGCCTCACGCTGTCTGTGTCTGTTCGTGCGCCCCTGACGGATCCCTTACATTATAACAGGCCATACCCCAGTCGACTCTCCTCGCGCTTCAATATGAGTACCGACTTGTCGGTCACCGACCGCTTGGCTGAGTTGTCAACTCAGCTTCAGGGCATGGCGGGGCTTATTAATCAAGTCTCGCAGTGTCTGGATGCCATAACCAACCCGGTACCTGGACTCACCGCCCCGTCTGTGTCCCTACCTGCCCCTGTTTTTGTGGATCCTAGCATACGTCATAAGTCTAAGATGCTTCTTCCTGATCGCTTTGACGGAAATCCTGACAGGTTCCGAACCTTTAGGGAATCATGTAATTTATTTTTTCGCTTCAACTATTTTCCCACTGAGGCTGAGAGAGTAGCAGTTGTTGTGTCTCTCCTCCAGGGCCCACCTCACAATTGGGCATTAGCTATACCCTCTGAAGCCCCTGAGTGGAGATCTATGGACAGATTTTTTTTTGGCTTTAGGACAGGTTTATGATAACCCCAACCGTGTGGCATGGGCGGAGACTCATTTGCTAGCTATTCAGCAGGGCCGCCGCTCGGCTGAAGACTACTGTTCCGAGTTCCGCCAATGGTGTACGTTGACCGGGTGGTCTGACCAACCTCTGAAGACCCTTTTCAGACAAGGACTGTCTGATGCCGTGAAGGATGCTATGGTCAGCCATCCAATCCCTGAGACCCTGAGTGACTTTATGACTCTAGCTGTGACTATTGACAGAAGACTAAGGGAGAGACGCAGGGAAAAGCAAGGGGGTTTAACTGTTCAGCTCAAGTCAGGCTTTCCTGTAAAACCTGCTTCTTCCTTCTTTGAGAGTTCTTCTCTCCCATCTCCCTCTCAGTCTTCTGGAGAAGAACCCATGGTGTTGGGTCTTACGTCTGCTGCCACCAGGAGGAGACACCGTTTGGAGAACGCCTTGTGCCTTTATTGCGGGAAGCCTGACCATTTCCTGAGAGACTGTCCTATTAGGCCTAATTCACCCCAAGGTAACACCGAACGTCTGCACAATTTCCAGGAAGGTAACTCGGATGTACAGGTACCTCCTATCTCTGATAACAAGTTTGTTTTTCCCGTAACCTTAGTTTCTAGCTCCAAGACTTTTGCTTGTCGTGCCCTGATTGACGCGGGTGCAGCTGCTAATTTCATCAATATGGCTGTTGTTAAAGCCTTGGGTTTGGAACTTGTTGCTTTGTGTTCTCCATTTTTTGTTTCAGGTGTAGATTCTACCTCACTAACCGGAGGAAGAATAAAATTTTGTACTGCTGAGGTCACTTTGAATGTTGGGAGTTCGCATACTGAAAAACTTTCATTTTTTGTCATGGAGAAACTCTCTGCAGATATTATTCTTGGGTTGCCCTGGCTCCGCCTCCATAATCCATTGTTCAACTTGAGAACCACCGAGTTGATCAAATGGGGTGACTCATGTGGTGCTCATTCAAAGACAGTGCATCCCTTGGTGTGTGCTGTAATTAATGCTCATGATATTTCAGAATGTAATTCTAGCGTCTTTGATGGGGATGTTGGGGAACATCTGCCTCCACACCAGCCTGATGTTTGTCCTATAGACCTCCCTCCGGGGGCAAAGCTCAACTCGTCTGCCCCGGAACGAGAATTTATGCATCTGTCAATTGAGAAACCTGAAAATATTCTTTCTTCGGGAGTATTTGGGCACACACCTTGCCTTCAGATTTTGTGCCCTCAACTACCAGTTCACAAAATCTGCTCCTCCCAAGCTGGCCCGCTTTTGCCGTGACGATGGTTCCCACTTCACGTATTCTGTCACTACAGGTGATAAAACTAAAATAGAAACCACAGTTAATCAACTGTGCACAGTCTGGGCTAGGAGTCATAAGACTCTAAAAAACGCCCAACTAAAAATAAAAAAACCTAGTAAAAACCGCCGAACCAGACCAAAATATGTCCGCCTCCGAGTCTCATCTGCAAAACATGCCCCCAAGCTGGAAAAGGAAAGAATTCACCAGGTCCATTCTGCTAAACATAGAGGATCTGTTGAGGGTTCGGTGGCCCCTCATAAAGGGGGGGTACTGTCATGATCATGCCAGAAAGAACCCCAGCGTTGAGTTCTGGTCGCCGGTCATGGCCGTTGCGATGTAAGCCGTGGTTTTTGACATAGTGTCTACATTTGTGTTCACTAGTGTGAACTGGGTTTTCTTCCCTGCTATCTTGATTGATTCCTGGCCGACGCCCGGGCCAGGAATCGTCCAGCACTCCACGGGTTACCTGGCTCCTTGCTCCTGGAGATTGACAGCTCTACCTTCCTATCTGGTCTTCTGTTTCTTCCTCCTATTGCCTTTGTCCTTAGTTCTCCTGGAAGGTATTTAAGGGTTCTTCTGTCTCTTCTCCTGGCCTGTTATATTGGTTTTTTTTCTGCCTATAACTCGCCCTCTTTATTCTGTGCCTCCCTGGTTATCTTACTCTGCTTGTTTCACGTTTGTTCTTCTGCCTTCTGACTTTGACCCGCGCCCCCAAATTATTTTCCGACTTGGTTTGTTTGGGGACCACCCCAAAAATTGGGGTTTGTATTTTTTTGTCTGCGTTTTTGGGGTTTCCCCCGGGATTCAGTATAGTGTTCATCTTTTGGTTGGGGCCGCCCTTTTTAAAGGAAAGTCGGGCACCCCAAAAGGCAGGGAAGGGGTTGGGACAGTGCCCGGGGCCCTTTTTCACGTGTCTGTTTTTGTTCGTGCCCCCCTGAGGGGGTCCCTTACAAAATTATTTTGATTTTATATATTTTATATTAATATTTATTATTTTTATATATTATAAAATTATATTGGGGAAAAAGGTGACAGGCGACGTTGCAGGGGGGGAAGGGTTTTTTTCCCCCTTTAGGGTTTGTCTTATGTGGCTTTGGAAAACCCTTTGGGAAACCGATGGTGTCCCCGAGAGGGCCTTGGGCTCGGTAAAGGGGAAGGGCCGGAACCAGCTTAGGTGTCAGGTAAAACTTTTGTTACGGGAACATGATTATTTATAGCTTTTTTTCCAGTCCCCTTAGTCTGGGTCGGCTTTTCCGGGATTTGGTCAAAGAGCAGGGGGGGTGGCCACTCCCAACCCCAGATGAGGTGGTATTAGGCTATAAAAGCCGGGGTTGTGCGGGCTTGTTTTTGGGTCTTTTTTGTAAAACTCTGCGCTAAAGGGAAAAAAACCCACGCTGGGTTCTACTCCCTGTCCCCAAAACCAGAAAGGGAAAAATCCTCTTGTTTGGAAAACCCAAGCTAAAAAAAAAGGGGCCGAGCAGGTTTTTGGGTTTGTGTTTTTTGGCCTAAACCCTTTAAAGTCCTTGTGTTTTGTTTACCTCCCAAAAATAAACCCCGGGGAAGCCCCCTGGACTTAAACTTTTTACATCGTTTGTCACGGTCTCTGTCTGGGGAACCCCCTTTTTAACTGCCCCCAATTTGTGACGCAAACCCTCCCGCATATGGTGTTTTGGGAAATTTAAAGGGACTTAGGGATGCATTTAAAAGGCATTGGCTGCATTTAAAGCGAAAAACCTTTGGGTAGGGGGAAAAAGACCCTGAAAAGTGTCTGGAAAGGGCTGTGAACCCCCTATGTCCGGGGTTTAAAGTCTGCAGCGCGCAGCAAGAAAGAGACGAAAAAGATGGAAAAAACTTCAGAAGAAGCGGTTGACCACCCTTAAAAAGCAGCCTACATTTTAAGGGCCCTCCCAAATCAAAAAAAAGGTGCATGACGAGGCAAAGAGGGGGCCCAGAGGGGGGGGCCAATGGGCCCCTGTGATAAGGCAAACCGCCTCCCCCTTCAAGGAGCAAACCATACCCCAAAACAACCCAGCTCCAAAAACCCAAGCCCTTTGGCATTTGGCCCCAAAATTTGTACAAGGGGACCCCCAATTTTAAAATTTTCCCGCCCCCCCGGGGCTTGGCGGGTCAGTTTTTCCATGCGATGATGCCCCTTCCCCGGGGACAAATGTTAAATTTCCAAACCCGCGAGTCTTGGAAGGTTTGGGGAGGAGGAAATTTTCCGGGTGGCCCCAGTGGGCCGGGGTTGGCACCCCCTTTTCAAAATGGGGAGCCCCAGAAACCCGTCTTTTGACCTCGGCAAGCAGGATGCTTAGGATACGCTAATTAAAAGGGAGCAAGTTTTCTACCCCTGTTTTGGGGGTGACCCCACGGTGGGGGCCCCGTAAAAAGTGCAAAAATTTGGATTTATTCGGGACGGCTCCCGGCGCGGCTCCCAGATTTTCGACCTGGTCCCCCTGGTGAAAAAAAACATTGGGCACAGCCGGGGGAAGGGTTTTTTCGCCACCCCAGATGGGGGGGAAAAAAGGTGGTCCTCAATAATTTTTATCCGCTGGCCTACCCCCCTGAGATTCAATGCGGGTTGGACAAGGTTACCCGGGGGAGGGCCGGGGGCCACCTGTAAACCTGTGGAGAGGTACCAAGGCTAGGGTGGATTTGTACAGGATTTTTCCTCCTTAAACGCTCGCCAAACCCCCGGGGGGAAGGGAAAAATCGTCCGGATTTCTCCGGAAAGACTTTTCCCAAATCCCAGGGGGGGGATGAGTGCCCCAAAAAGGGTTTTGGTAGCCCCCCCGGGGGGGAGCCCAAGAGGGGAAAACATTTCCGGGGGCGGGGGGCCCAAGAGTTTTAGGGTTTCCCGGGGCCGCATACTATGGGGCGGGCTTTGGCCGGGGAAATGGGGCCCGCAAACTTTTGCCCTCCCCGCAGAGCCCATGGGAGTGGGGCTCGGGCTAGGGGAGGTAAACTGTTCGCAGGCCCCGTGTTTTTCGGTAGAGACTGCCCTTCAGAGATGGTAAAGAAACCTGTTTTCCAATTTTAAGGTCAATGGCACCCCATAACTGCTTGTTGGACCCCGGGACCCCTGGTCCCCTGGTGCACCCAGCTTGTTTGACCCCACATCCCTCACTGGGCTTTTGCGTCCATGGGGACCCAAGGAGTACATTTCCCGCTGTATTTAAAAACTAGGGGACCCTTGTGGGGTAAACTCCCTTTTAAGTGGGGGTGGTACGGGCCCCCTAATGCACACAGTGTTTTCTGGGAAGAAAACTTTCCCTTTTTTTTGGGGGACTTATGGCCCACCCCGGAAAACTTTTAAAAGTTGTTTGTGTTATTGCTGTGTCTGTGGTTAAATCCTGACCCTTTGACCCGAGGTTTTAAAGTTCAGGAAATTTGGGGTAAACCCCAGAGAGTGGGACAATTTTCCCCCTTGGGGTTTGACACAGGGGAAAATTTGGTTTCCCAAGGAAGAGGGGTGCAAAGCCTGCCCCGGGAAAGGTCCCCCGGGGATAATTTCAGAACCGAAAAAGTTTTAGGGGACCCCCACCTTAGTGGGGGCCCAGAGAAAATGTTAAGGGTGGATGGGGGCCCCCCAAAATTCCCCCGGAGCCGATACAGAGTTTCCCTCCCTGGAGTTAACCAAGAGCTGTTTAATAGAAGTGGGCGGGCCCGGGGGGGGGTTTTGTGGGAGAGGGGTGGTCCCCCAAAGCCCAAATGGCAAATTGGTTTTGGGGACCTCGTGAAAAAGCCCCGTGCTAGGGGTTCACTTGGGAAAACCAAAAAAAAAACAAGGAGCGCTTCCCAATTTTTTTTTTTTGGGGCCGGGGACCATGTTGAGGTGAAGGTGGTGTTGCTCAGAGTGTCATTTAAACCCAATCCAGTGCCGCTTTAAAGTATTTCCCCTTGTACCTTTTACCAAAAAAATTAGGGATCCCTTTTAAAAGGGGTGGCCATGGACGGGTCCCCCCCCCGGTTTAAAGTTCCCCGGGGGTTTATCAATACATTTTGGTGGGGGTTAGACTACCCCACGCGTTACCCAGAGGAAAGTCCTTTGTAAAAATTACCTCGTCCAAAGGTTTTAAAAAAAGGAACTATTTCAGAGGTTTCCCTTTCAGGTATAAAAAAGGGTTTTTCCTTACGGGAACAAGGAACTCCTTTTATTTTAAAAAGGGTCTTGAAGGGGTTTTTGGAAAGGGCTTTTTTTGCATAAAGCCCCTTGCGTATGTTGGTTTATCCCACCCCGGAGAGGGCCCTTTTTTGGGAGAGGTTCAAAAAGACCCCCAAAAAAATATGTTAAGAGAGGGGTTCAGTAAGGAGGGAAGGACGGGGAAAGGGCCCTGCTGCCATATTTTAATGTTTTCTGTGCGTGAGGCCCCAAGTCGTCAAGGCGTTCCCCCCATTTGAGTTGGTCTATGGAGACGCCCAGGGGGCCCTTTCCGGGGATATACCCCAAGGGAGCTTGGGAGCAGGGAAGGTCCCCCTTTTTAAACAGAAAGTTTTTGGGAGCAAAACTACCTAATGCGGGAAAACGAATTCCCTTGGGTTATGCCCATTGTTAGGGAAATTTTCCCCAAGCAGGCCCAAGGGGCCCCAAATTTAGGGTTTTTAAAACCCCCGGTCAGAAAAATTGAGGAACTTAACCCGGGGATGGATATAGTGTTAGTCCCCACGTTTAAAAAGTGGTTTCCCTTTGGGCCAAAAATGGCGGGCCCCCTTATGAAAAACCCAAAAAGGTGGAAGAGGTAAATTAAAAAAGTGTCCCAGCCCGGAGCGTAAAACCCGAACAACTGTAACCACGTAAAACCTAATTAAGCCTTTGGAAAGGATCGAGAGCCCCGGGTTCGGTTAGCCCCTTCCGGTAGTGTCGTTCCCGAGGGTGTGTGTGCCCAGAATCTCTGTCCAAAATCCCAAAAACGGGAAAACCAGGGGTTTGTTGCAACGCAATTCTGATTTTCTTTTCGGGAACCCCCGGGAAATTTACGAAGGGTCATCAAAAAGGACATTTTTTAACGGGTTTCCAAAGGGATGAAAGCCCAGTTAAAAACCGGGGTACCGGGTCCCAAAAAGGCCACAAAACGAGCTTACCCGAGGAAGTCCAAAAAATTGTTGGGATGGGGGGTTTTATTGGGGAAAGGCCCAGAAGCGAGTGGTCCAGCCCAGTTTTGCTGAAAACCCAAAAACCCCGATGGCTCTATACACCTTCCAAGGGATTTTTCGGAAGTTTAAGAAGTGCCCAAAATTTGAGCCTCCCCTATCCCAAGGGTAGATGGCTAATTGAGGGGGCTAGGTCATGCAAGGTACTTTTTTTTCCACCCCAGGGCCCCAACTAAGGGTACTGGCAGGTTCCCCTTACTGATAGAGGTAAAGAGAAGAAGCCTTTGCCCCACCGGGCGGCCTGGGGACCAGATAATTTTCCCCACCTTTTGGTTTGGGATGGGGGGGCCCGGTCAACCTTTAAACGGTTTATGGATATTGTCCTCAATTCCCCCCGTCGGTATGCGGGCGGCATACCTGGTCGAATATTTTTATTTAGCGAAAGGGCTGGGACAGCCCTACCCAAGGTTTTCCGGGCCGGGCCCTTTTTTTCCCTGAGAGGGGGGGTTTAAACAGGAATCCTAAGAAATGCGCCTTGGGTTTGGAGGAAGGGCCCGGGGACTTGGGATATGTCAATTTTGGGAGGGGCATTATAAAAACCCCCAAATAAAAAAGGGTTTAAGCTATTGAAGGGAAAGGCCAAATCTCCAAAAAACCAAAAAAAAGGGAGGTGAAAGGGGCTTTTCTAGGTTATTGTAGGTTTTTTTTTTAATTTTAAAAAACCGGTTTTTTTTTTATTTTTTAAAACTTTTGGTTTTATTAGCTTGGTTTTGGGGGACCTTGGGCGGATTTGCAAAGGCACATAAGTTTCCGGGTTTTTGTGACTTTGGGAAATCCCAGGGAGAAGGGGGGGCGTTTCCCGGTGTTAAAGTGGCTCCTTTTGTGAACGCCAGTACTGGTAAAATCCCCCCCTTTAAAAAGGAGTTTATTTGTGCAGGGCGGATGTGTCTGATGTTCGATTTGGTGCCAGTGCTTTCCCCGAAAAATAAAACGGAGAGGGAAAACCCTCCTGTCCACCTTTTAAGTGGAAAACTCACCCCCTTTTCTGAGAAAAAACCCGCCTTGTAGAGGGGGGTGCTTGGCCCTTTAAAAGGCCCTCGAGGTTTCCCCTTAAAAAATTCTTTGTTGGGGCCCACAAAATTCCTTGTAATCACCCGGGGGTTTATTTCCCCTTAAAAATTTTGATTTTGTAGGGTGAAGGAAAGGAAAGCAAGGGGTCACAAGGTGGTTCCTTACCTTAAAAATTTAAATTTTAAGTTCAGAGTGGAAACACAGAGCCCTGGAGGTTTTCAAAGGTAAAAGCTGATGCTTTTTTCCCCGGGAAAAAATTTATTGGGGGCCTAATGTGTCCGACCCCCCCAGGGTCGGAAAAGAGGGGGAGGGTATGGGGAAAGGTGACAGGCCGGGGTCGGGAGAGGGGAAAGGGATTTTTTTCCCCCAGGGTTTCTGTTTATGTTGGGTTAGGTAAACTCTTTTGGGCCGATCGTGTCCGAGAGGCCTGGGCTCGGTTTAAGGATGGGGCCCACAGCTTAGGGGTCCAGTAAAACGTGTTATGACACGTTGGGTTTGTAAAGCGGTTTCCCTCCGCTTAGTCTGGGTGGCTTTTCCGGAAAAGGGGCAAAGAGCAGGGGGTGGGGGGGCCCTCCCAAAGCCCCAGGTGGGCCCGGGATTAGGCCATAAAACCTGGGGTTTTCGGCTTGTGGGGTGTCTTGTTTTTGGTAAAAGCTCGCCGAGCAGGCATTTTGTTTGTGGTTTGGGCCCTTTAACCCTTTAAAAGGCCCCTTTTTTTTTGTTTCACCTGCCAAATAAAACCCGGAGGCCGGGGCTTTAAATTTTACATCGCTGTCACAGTCTCGTCTGGGGAACCCGTTTTCTGTTTTACCATTTTTTTGACGCTAATTCCCTCCACAAATTTATAATTTAAAATATATATATATATATTTTATATTTTTATATTTTTATTATATAAAAATATATAAAAATATTTTAAAATATATTTTATTATTTTTATAATTTTTGTGGGGCAAATATCCTTTTTTAAAAAAATTATTTTTAAACTGGGACAACACTTAAAAAGAGTCTTGAAACTTGACACGGGGGGGGCCCCAAATCAGGGACCTTCTCCATAAGGAAATTTAAAAAAGCCCTTTGCAAATGTTTTGGGGTGTTTATGTCCTTTTCCGTTTCAGAAAAAAATTTGGGGTGGTTTGGGGGGGAAAACCCTTTAATGTAGCTCTAGCATGGGCCAGGAAAAGGAAAGCCCTAAATTTTCTTGATGCTGCGCACCAACTAGGACTTTAGGGTAAGTAAGTGTTGCTTCATATCATTCTTTAGTAAATAATATTTGTGTTTTTTATTGAAGTGTAGTAGTTTAAAAAACAAAAACACTTTGGTCCCTGTTAGAAAGTTTTGTAGTATTCAAATAAAGCTTTTCGTCTTTCCTTTACTATTAGAACTATCACATATAAAAAATTTAAATAAATAAAACCACAGCTTAGCCATTTGCAGAACACAATGCAATATTTTTGTGATGTTTTTGCTTGTAATACTTGTCACAGTATTTATGAGGTTTGCAGTTTCTGTAGGAATCCAAACTACACCGCTAAAGGCCAGGGAGACAGAAGGATGTCAGAAGGTTTTTTGAAAACATGGAGTTTAGCATTTCCCAAACCTCAATGGGCTCATCCAGTTTATACACCAATTGTGGATAAAAGAACTTCTGACAGAAACGATACACCAAACCATCAATCACTGCAAAGTAGCAGATTTCATTTGTAAGTAAAATCCTTATGTGAGGGTCAGAGTGACAACACATAAAAAAAGGTGACATGACTGCCTGATGGAAAGCATCAAAAATGAAGGAGACGCTTTTTTAATTTACTTTGAGTGAAATGATGTTACCAGCACAAAGCCCATATATATCCTCTGTGCTGAGGATTTGAAGCTAAGAATTAGCCATCTGAAACAGTATACTATGCTTGATTAATGTGACTTTGCTTCAGCCTCATCCCAAAGGTTCTAACTTTGAAATGCTATGTGAACTTTATATTTGTGCTTTGTGAACCCATACTGCAGGGTTCATGTGTAAAGTTGATCAAAATATAATCTCCAGATGTAAAAAATGTGCCGAGCTTCTGAACCAACATAGAAATTGCAGATTGTCTATTGTTCTTGCCAACCCTGCTACATCCCTAGCAACAATAAAATCAGTTACCTTGTGAGAACCCATTCTTCTAATTATGACAATGCAATTAAACTACATTATTTCGAAAACATGGCATAGAGGAATAATATAATTATAATCAGGTTTTTATAAAAAATGTTTCTTAAAATTACTAATTAAGGCTCATTTACACCATTAATCAGCCCAATGCTACACATACATTGAGTCCATTATCAGTTGTATACATTTTATTTGTGAAGTACAATGTGGAGTACAATGGTGACTACATTTTTCTATCATACAGATGAAACACACACACCCAAAAACAGACCAAACATAGTCAAACATTGAAAACATTTTATCTATTATGCCCTGTGTATGCATTGCAGATACATTGGAGTATGAATCTGAGTACCTTTTTGTAGATACAGTGGTCCCTCAACTCACAATGGCCTCAAGAAACATGCACTGATTGGCGTTCTAATAGTGCCTCTCTACAGTACAGTGCAGTACTCCATGTCCTGTACTGTAAATGCGCCTCCTCCTCGTTTTTTAACACAGTTTGTTCATAGCCTGCTATGAGCTGACCTGTTATGTGAAAGTACCTTCATGGAAACACCCCTTTAACATTGCATGTTGAGGGAGCACTCTATTAAAATGTATACTCACAATAAGGGCTGGTTCATGTTGTGAACCCAGCATTTATAATTTCAAGTACCAATATTTAATAAAATGGAGTAGACTATATTCTTATATGCTTTTCAAATTTTTATTTTTTCTTTGTATAAATATTTGGCCCTGAGCTGATGATCTGTTGACAATATTGAAATACCTCTTTTAAGGTATTGTGTTGGTAAAGTGCTGATAAGGTTCTATATGGCAGGATTACTCGGTATCAAGAACCGGCTCTGTTTCCTGCTGTTTAACTCCTTAGATGTCACAGAGATAACACTAAACATTGCAGAAGTAAAAAAAAATAGCATTTTGTTTATCATTTTATTACCCCTAAAAATTGGAACAAAAAGTGATCAAAATGTTGGATCTATTCCAAAATAGTTACAAGAAAAAGTTCTAATAAAATGCGCCATCAATAAGGGCCATAAGTGGAAGTACAAAAAAGTAATTGGTCGAAGAAAATGGCGCTGCATTTTTTTTACAGTACTAAAACATAATAAAAGTATACAAATTTGGTATTTCCAGAATCGAATAAACCTGCAGAATACAAATGATACATTGTTTTTACCGAAGAGTGAACACTGTAGAAACAAAACCCCTGCAAACAGGGTGCAAATATGTTTTTTTTTACACATTTCGTGCCACTAAGAATTTTTTAATGGTTTCCCGGTATATTCTATGGTACGGGAAAATGACACCAAAATAAAAGCCCTCATATATCTGTGTAGATGTAAAAACAAAAAAATGATAGCTCTTGTAAGGTGAAGAGGAAGAAACTTTATTATTACTATATCATTATGACCGGCTGTCAGCAAGGGTTTAATATGTACAATTACATGCAGCCTGCATACTGCATAGAATAAGAATTTGTGCTACATTTACTACATATTGAGGCAAACAGAATGCCATTATTTGGAGCTAGGTAGTAATGTTTCGACTCCATTTGATCACTGTTTGTCACTGTTTTGACACTACGGGCCACATGTATGAACCTGTTTAGGTCTAAAACTCACTTTTTTGCCCATAGGTTACTATAGGAAAAAGAGTGAGTTTTAAACCTAAACAGTTTCATACATGTGGCCCATATGGACCTTATGTATGAAACTCAAACAATACCTACAATATAATATGACATTCGTGCACAGAGCTAAACAGTACTCATTGTCACGGGTGGTCCCGCAGCCCCTCGCTGGATGCGGGCGCACTCGTGCTGTCACCCGTCGGGTCCCCGCGGTCCCTGCCGGTCCCGCGGGTCGGGTCCCGGCTTCCCCCTTACCTTCCTGCGCTCCCGAGTCCACCCCTCCTCCTGGCCGGCCGGCGTGCTGGGGATTTAAAGGGCCAGTACGCCCATTATTGGTTAAGGCTGGCAGGTGACCCTATTTAACCCCCTTCCTTCCGGGTCACCTTTGCCGGATCTTTAGTGCCGTTCAGCCTTTAGAGAAAGCGTCTTCTGCCTCGTTGCCTGACTTCCGTGTACCGAACCTTTTCGCTCCTGAATCCTGACACGACCGTTGCCGCCTGTCCTGACCTCCTGCCTGTCCCCGACTTGCCTAGTCTCACGATTCTGTACCACGCACTGCCTTGGCATCCCGCAAGCAAAGTCACGCCAGTGGGGCGACCTGGTAGTTCTCCGCCGCAGCAAGTCCATCCCGCTTTGCGGCGGGCTCTGGTGAAAACCGGGTTCTACTTAGACTCCGTCCCCTGGTACGGCTTACACCATCGCTTGCGGTGGTCCAGCGGATCCACTACCAGCATTCGTTACAGTAAGATCCGGCCATGGATCCCGCCAAGGTACCTCTGCCCGGTGAACCGGACCTCACGGCGATAGTGGCTCAGCAGTCACAACAACTAGCGCAACAAGCCCAGCAGCTTAATCAGTTGTCCGCCATGCTGCAGCAGCTCCTGGCTAACCAACAGCCGCCGACACCGCCTCCTGTGGCGACGCCTCCGCCAGCACCTGGGACTTCTCGGCTGCGCCTACCACTACCCGACAAGTTTGAAGGGGACTCCAAACTATGCAGGGGATTTATTACCCAGTGCTCGATGCACGTTGAGTTGATGGCCGGTCAATTTCCCACTGAACGTTCTAAGGTGGCCTTCGTGGTCAGTCTGCTGTCCGGGAAGGCTCTAGCTTGGGCCACCCCCCTCTGGGACCGGGGCGATCCGGTGACGAGGACCTACGGTTTTCCTTAGATTTCCCGCGGGTCTTTGAAGAGCCGGACGGGCATCCTTGAAAGGGACCGCTTTTTAAAAATTTCGCCGGGGTGATCCTGGTCGGCGACTAGCAGTCGTTTTCGGACCCGGCGTCGGAGCCCCTGGCGACGCGCTCTATGTGCCCTTTAAAAAGGGCCTGTCCGCAGATTTTAAGGGACCCTAGCGGCCAGAGGATCCCGCCCTCTTAAGGAACTGGTCCACCTAGCCCCCCGGACGTTTCCCGCTTCGCCGAGCGAAAAGAGGAACTACGCCGGGGGAACTGATCTGCCCGACCACCCCGTTTGCCTCCCCTTTGGCCCCGGTTTTCCCCAAAGACCACAGCTGCCGCTTTACTTAAACCCATGAAGACCCCTGGGGTGGCCGGGCATTTGTGGGAACAGGAGCTGTTCCCGCCGTCGGGAGGAAATTGTGCCTTTACTGTGCCAGCCCGGATCACTTCCGAAATGGTTCCCCGCTTCCCCCCACAGGGCGGGAAACGCCCGCCCTAGGCTATGTCGGAGAGGCCCCCCTGGGGGGTGAACATTCTTCCACGCTTATATGGAGGTGAGTTTCTGGGGTTTTGACTGCTTTTCGGGTGCCGCCTTCGGGACTTGGATCCGCGGGAACTTTATTCATCCCCCCTGGTGTCCAGTATCGCCTTTCCGGTGACCCGTCTGGGAAGCCCCTGGTGTTCCTCCGTGAGTGGCGAGTACTTTGAGGCCATTGGGTACGTGCCAAAGCCACTTTTCCTCCGCGTGGGGGCCTTACAAAAAGGAGGAGATCCTTCTCGTCCCCTGGGTTTCCCCCTAGCTATCCTTTGGACTTCCCGTGGTACAGCTCCATGCCCCGACCCTCGACTGGAAAAAACCGGGGAGGTTTACGTGGGGCCCCCGATCCCCGAATCGCTGTCTCTCAGTTCCGGGGCGCCCGGGCCTTTCCCCTCATCGTTTCCGGCCCCTCCCGGCCCCCCCGTGAATACGGGACTGTGGACGTTTTTTCGGAGAAAGGTAAAATCCCTTTCCCTCTCATCGCCCCTATGACTTCCCATTGTCCTCTTCCCCCTGGGACCAGTCCTCCTGGGGGTACAGTTTACCCGTTGTCCAGACCGAGATCGGGCCCATGTCGGCTATATCGTGAGAACTGAAAAAGGGCTTTATAGAAGCCCTCTCACCCCCCGGGGCCCGGGGTTTTTTTTTCTCAAAAGAAGGATGGTTCTCTCCGTCTTGCATCGATAGGGGGCCTAAAACCCAGTTACCGTGAAAAACCGGTACCCGTTCCCTCAAATTACGGAACTTTTGCCGTCTACAGGGAGCCAAGGTTTCCCCAAATTGGATTGGCGGGGATAAATCTCATCAGGACCGTGGGGAGATGGTGGAAGACGGGTTAAAATCCCCGCGAGGGCCCTTTTTGAATACTATAATGTTTCGGTCTGTGAAATGCTCCCCCCCGGTTTTTTTGGAGTTCGTAAAGCTCTTAGGGACTGTCTACAGTGTTCATCGTGTATTGGACACACCCGGGTTTTTTCCCCTGACCCCCGCCCCATCTATCAAGGTGGCCTAGTCTGCAAGCCTTGCAGCAACCCCCTTGTACCCCAAAAATTTGAAAAGTGCGTTTTCCACCAACCAGTCTGCCTTTCCCCTCGGTTACATGTCTCCGATCGGGCCCGCAAATGGACCCACTAAGTGTCTGCTACTTGCAATGGCCACGACTTTTGGGGACTTGAGCCATAAAACTTTTTTTTGGGCTTTGAGGAACTATGCTATTGGGACCGAGAATTACTCGCTATCAAGTGGCCCCTGGAAGGGGCGGATCTTCGGGGGGGAGTCGTCACCCTTTTTTGAGGTTTACGGATCAAAAAAAATCTTCAGACCCCCGTGGGCCCAGCGCCTCAACCCTCGGCAAGCACGCTGGTCTTTTTTTTTTTTTTTAAAAGATTTGACTCCGGACCCTTTTTTCCCCAAAACCCGAAAAGAGATCGGGGAGATGCTCTCTCTCGGCATCGACATTACGGGAGGAAGCCGCAGCCCCAAAACACTCTACCCCGGAACGCCTGATCCGCAGACCTCCCCCTCCTTCGGCTTACCCCCGGCAAGACTACGTTCGGCCTTCGCTGCGAAGGGAAAATCCTGAATTGGGGACATGCTTTTTGTTGGCGGGACCCCGGGGGCCCGAATCGTTCAGTTGATCTCTCGGTTCTAGGTGGCCAGGACTGGTAAAGATTTTAAAGGACTTCGTGGAGCCTTTTTAACTTGTCCCCGGGAAAAAAGGTGCCGCCACGGCCCTGGGTGTGCGACCCTGTACGCCCCGTATCTGGTCCCTGGGCGATGGTTTTTATCACCGACCCTTTCCCTCCCCTTCGGGTAACACCCGATCTGGGTCATTCGGATTGGTTTTCGAAGGTGCATTCGTCCCACTGCCCCGGGGTTCCTTCCGCACCACGTTTGCCTCCCTGTTTTTTTAGTAAATCTTCCCCTTGCACGGTCTGCCCCCAGACTCTTTTGATCGTGGGGTGCAGTTCGTGTCCAAAATTTGGCGCGCATCTGTCCCGATTGGTCTTACCCCTCGCAATCTAACGGCCAGTTTGAGAGAGTCAACCAGTTCTGGGCGTTACTTGGTCCTTTTTTTCTGTCGCCAAAAGGTTTTTTGGGCCGACCTCTACCCCCCCGGCCGTTTTTTACAATTCGTAGATTCGGGTCCTCAGGGGTCCCTTTTTTATTGTATATGTGGGTCCCCCCCCTCTCTCCCCCTTGCCCCCTTCTGAGGTTCCCCTGTGGGTGCCTTGGTCCCCGACTTTTTGGCTCTGGGGGGAAAAATCGTCAGTCCCCCTTTAGCTGCTGGCCCGTTGAAGGCCCCCGGCGACAGGGAAAAGGGACCCGCTCCAACCTTTCCCCTGGGGCCCCCCAAATCTGGCTGTCCCCCAAATTTGTAGGTTAAAAAACCCAGTTACAAGCTTGGCCCGCGCTTCCTGGGTCCCTTTGAAAACCTGAGCCGTTTAATCGTGGGTATAGGCTCCAATCCCCTCCCCCTTGCGGATCCCTAATTCTTTTTATGTATCCCTCCCGAAGCCTCGTGTTTAACCCCTTTCCAGAAAAGTTGTCCCTCCCCCCTTTCCCGAGTCGTACCTCCCCCCAAAAATTTGCGGTAAAGGAGATTTGGTATGAGGGTCGGGTTTGGGGTAAAAGGCAATTCTTGGTTGATTGGGGGGGATTGGGCCCGGGGGAGAATCTTGGGGGTGAGGAGAAAATCCGGACCCGGGCTGTTTGACTTCCTCCCAACCGAAGGAGGAGGGGGCCCTTTTGGGGGGGGGTACTGTCAGGGTGGTCCCGAGCCCTCGCCGGGTGCGGGGGCCTCGTGCTGTACCCCTCGGGTCCCCCGGTCCCTGCCCTCCCGGGGGTCGGGTCCCGGCTTCCCCCCTTCCTTCCTGCGTCCCGAGTCCCCGTCCTCCTGGCGGCGGGTGCGCGTGCCGGCCCTTTGGGCGGCCGCCCGGTCTCGGGATTTTAAAAAGGGCCCGTACGCCCCTTATTGGTTAGGCTGGCAGGTGACCCCATTTAACCCCCCTTCTTGGGTCACCTTTGCCAAACTTTAGTGCCCTTCAGCCCTTTAGAGAAAAAACTTCTTCTCCTGTTGCCTGATTGGGGTACCGAACCTTTTCGCTCCTGAATCCCGACCCCCGATCCGTTGCCGCCTGTCCGCCTCCTGCCTGTCCCCCATTCGCCTAGTCTCACGATTCTGTACCAGCCTGCCTTGGCATCCCGCAAGCAAGTCACGCCGTGGGGCGACCTGGTAGTTCCCCGCAGCAGTCATCCCGCTTTGCGGCGGTTGGTGAAAAACCGGGTTCTACTTTGATCCCCCCCCCTGGTAGGTTACACCCTCGTTGCGGTGGTCCAGGGATCCACTACAGCAATCGTTACACTTTTTAAAGCTAAAACTAACCCAAAAATTTTTCCCCAAGATGCCATATGGTGCCCATACACCACAGCTTTAGTCCAAAGCAGCGTCCAGAAAGTCAAATAGTATGTATTTATGCAGTGCAACACTCTTCTCACATGGGACCTCATGTATGCCTAGGTCTAAGACTTTCTTTGTTGCCCCTAGCAACCCCGTCCGTGCTCCCATTTCATTTTTTCAGAGCACTATATGAAAGGGAAGGGGGAGTCCCATTGGTTTTATGGGCAAAAAAGAAGTCTTTGACCTAGGAGTTTTTTTTTCATGAGGGCCCCTGTGGGAAGAGTGTTGCCTGATAAAAAACATATATTTGACTTTCTGGACGCTGCTTTGGACTAAAGCTGTGGTGTTGGGACCCTTGGCATCTTGTGTGGAAAATTTTGGGTGTGTTAGCTTTTTATGAGTATGTTTAGCTTGTGCCGAAGTCATATTACATTGTAGGGTTTTTTTGAGTTTATGATCTTGGTTTTAAATTTTTATGACAAAGTTTATGCTAAGGCAAAGGGAATTTTAAAGGGGGGTTTTCCGGGAAATGCGATTTTTAAAATACATTTTTTACATGTCACATTAAAAAATGGGCCCAAATACCCTTTTAAATTGAAAAGTTGCTAATTTTGCTAGGGGAAAAAAAATTGCGAACAAAAGGGCCCCGGGGTCCTTCTGATTTAATTAAAAACGTGAACTTTAAAAAGTATAATAAAGATAAGTGTATAAAGCATTTGGACAAGAATAATCTCACTTAATAATTTTCACAAATAAATATGATGAGAAAAGAATAAATAAATAAGATGGTGGGGGCAGGCTGTCTGGTACTATGAGGGTATGTACTTTTAAAAAACATTGGTTTTACCATGGATAAGTTAAGGTCTGGATGCATGAGAGGTACGCTGAAAGGGAACCAGACATGTTATTAAAGGAGCTGATTAGCCAGCATCATGTTGTTGTATTGTGTAATTATCACGAACAATGAGGTATATACCACTCTATAGTCCTTATGAGAAAACTAGAGAACATGTCCACCTTTTACCACCACCAGGTAAAAATCCAGGAAGACGAACTCAGTTCTTTTCCAGGGATGAAGCCTTTATTTTAGATTTTAGTCCCCAGAAAACAGAAATAATGACGGCTCTTTTCCCAGAAAGTTATGGATGAATGTACCTAATACCTTGATATTATAACTTCATTCATCCACACTCTGTATTTTTACTGACAATTCCTCATTTAACTTAGTTTAGCCTTTGCAAGCAGAGCCTCCCCAGTTGTCACTGTATGCAATCTAAGATCAGACAATTTATCATTCATCTCTTTCTGAAAAGCTTCATACTTTTCCACTTGTTTTATTTCATGGTCTTTCTCTTCAACAGTTTCCATCAATTTAATACAACAAGATAACAAACTCTGTACAATTCCTTTACACTTTTTCTCAGTCATCTTCTTAACAAAAGCCTCCTGATTAAGGAGGGATTTCATATGGTCCACCATGACCTTTTCTATAAGTTGGCAGCCAACTACTCGCCTTTTTATTTTTAACAATAACTTCTCCACTGGACATGTTTACAGCCGTCCTATAATTAAAGTGCTTCACAGATAATAATAATGAAAAAGAATAAATGAAATATACTCACTAGCCTTTCTGGCTCCGGAGTCTTCAGATGTCCAGGATGTGAAGGCTGTGGGATTCAAACTTCCTTCTGGGTCGTTACTTGCTGAAACAAGCACATTCTCCTACATCACCACAGACTTTGGATCACAATCCTTCAGCTTGTTCTAGTCACTTGTAATGTCACCAAAATGTTGTGTAATTATCATGAACAATGAGGTATATACTGCTCAATAGTCCTTTTGAGAAAACTATAGAACGTGTCCACCTTTTACCACCACCAGGTGGTGCAGCATGGAAGTGGTCACTAATGAACCAAGGGCAGATATTGTGAACTTTGTCATTGTGTGGAAAAAAAAAAAACTTGTCTGTGTGTTGTGAGGTCTATACAGTGGCTAAAGGAGAACATGAGATACATAGAGATGTCTGTGACTATAATAGGCAAAAATTTAACTTCACAGAACATGAAATTATTGATCAGATTATCGATCAGATCAAGTTAGTCTCAGTAAATCTTATTACTTCCAACTGAAAGGTTACATCCTAACTGCCCCCAAAACTACACACATCCATGTTAATTTGTTATCATATACTGTACTTTAAATTAGTTTAGAGGGTGAATGACTCTTAAAAGAATAAGGTGGGCATCTGTAAAAAATATAGACCTTTGAGCAGTAAAATACTTCTAATATGGTATATTTCTATATAATATATAAGGTGTTTCACTTGTGGGAATATACTGTATATTGGTTTCTCAAGGGAGAAGATCTTGGAATGTAACAGATCTCCTTTTGGTGGAAGAATGGAGGTATGAATATCAAGGTATTAGGTACATCCAGTCATAACTTTTTGGGAAAAAAGCTGTCATAATTGTTGTCTCTGGGACTAAAATCTAAAATTAAGGGTATGTTCACATGGTGTAATTTCGGCATGCATTTCGCTGCCTATTTGCCTTAGAGAACTATGGATTACGCCTCCTCTCCCCACTCACACAATACAATCGTATTGTACGCGCGGGGAGATAACTGACATGTCAATTACTTGCGGTGAATACGCGCCGTGAGTAATGAATGTCAATGGGGCCGGTGGGACGCCGGCCCCACCATGCCGCGGGAGTACGCACGTATTAGCGCGAGCTCCCGGAAGTCAGGATGTACTGTACGCGCCGCAGTACATTGTGTGAACATACCCTTAGGCTTCATCTCCAGAAAAGAACTGAGGTCGTCTGTACTGAATTTTTACCTGGTGGTGGTAAAAGGCTTTTTCATAAGGACTATAACTACACAACACATGTTACAGGGCAGCAGAAACTATATATAGTTTTGTGGGAGAAGATCTAGTATAACGTATTTTATTCTGGGCTGAGAATGGATTCTATATAAATTTTTGGTTAATATCTTTGCTCATTCTGTATTTAGGAATCCAGTGGGCAGTTCTAATCAGTGACTAATGGCTATCTACATAGGCCATACTCATACAGAGAAGGTTGACAGTTATTGAGTAGAACCATTTTCTGGACTTTTAAACCTAGCGTGAGCAGAGATTTCAGTCAGTACATCACAATATATATTAAATCTTTTCCCACAACACTGTATAGCATCTCACAAAGTGAGTACACTCCTTTAAATTTTTGTACATATTGTGTTATATCTTTTCATGGGACAACACTGAAGATATTACACTTTGATAAAATTTAGTAGTAGTAGTAGTTCCTGTACAGCTTGTAAAGCTGTGTAAATTTGGTGTGTCCTAAAAATAAATAAACACACAGACATCAATTCTAAGCCAATGACAACAAAAGTGAGTACACCCCTAAGTGAAAATAGACAAATTGTGCCAAATCTGCCATTTTCCCTCCACAGAGTCATGTGACTCATTAATGTTACAAGTAGTGTTGAGCGATTTTTATCGACAAATTTTAAATCGGCAAGGTTTTTATGGTGATCGAAATTTCCAGATCATGCGATAATTAAGGTTAAAATCTGGGCATCATCTATTAGGATCGTGTCTTTGTCGGCGCTTCCTGTAGTGTGGGCGGCCAGCCCATCAGAGGACAGAATAGAGCAGGGTGAGATGTGTGTGCGACGTCATGACTGGCATGTGTATGGTTGCGATTGGCTGGAAAAATTTACAATGACCTCGTTTTACATAGAACAGCGTTTCCTGTTTCAGCCTCAGTGTCTCTCAGCGTCTCATAGGGATAGGACCTGCGCTCTGCCTGTGGCCAAACAGCTCAGCGAAATTAGTCATTTCTGACAGGAAATCTATATTAGCTGTGATCCCTTCCCAATTTAGTTAGATTAGAGATTTTTAAAGATTTTATGTGTTAGCTAGAGAAAATTTTAAAGCAGCATCTATCGCTGAAAAATTTACGGGGGTGGAGCGGGGGGGGGGGGGGGGGCGCGGGCGAACAAGACAAGCTTATCTATAAGAAAAACTGGAAAAATTCCAAGGGCACTTTTTTATTAACGTTTGCTATTGAAATTTTCTGGATATTGGGGAGCCGAACTTTATTGGTAAAATCATTTTGTAACTGAGGTCTCTTTTTTGCTGCAAAAAATCCTTTTATTATCGTATAATTTCAGTAGGTGTTTTTCAATTTTCCTTTCACCGGGACTGTTGTTATCCACCTTGCGTTAAAATTAAAATTCACAATCTTGTAGTAGACAGGTTGTTTGTTTGGCAAAAATACCGTGTATGTACGAAAAAAAAATCACAGTTTTCGTGTTTTTTACTTTTTGGGCCCCGCAATTTTTCATTGCGCAGCATCCAGTAAAAAATTTAAAACAGCAAATTTATATTCACCCCAAAGGGGATTTAAAGGTGCAAAAAATACCTTTTTTATACCAAAACATAACATTACGGTTTTTGACTTTTGCGCCCCGCATTGTTTATTGCGCGATCTACGTAAATCTTAAAACACAAATTCTATATTCCACAGGGAATTGAAAGGTGCAAAAAATATCGTTTATTTTCCAAAACATAACAGTTACGTGTTTTTGCTTTTTCGCACCCCGATTGTTATTGACCGCATTAGTAAAACTTAAACAGCAATTTATTTCACCACAGGGAATTGAAAAGGGGCAAAAATACCCTTTATTTACCAAAAATAACAGTTACGTGTTTTTTGACTTTTGCGCACCCCGCATTGTTTATTGACGCGTTAGTAAATCTTAAAACGAATTTATTTCACCCCAGGTGAATTGAAAGGTGCAAAAAAATTGTTTATTTATCAAAAAAAAACGTTTCGTGTTTTTTTACTTTTGCCCCCCAGCATTGTTCATTGACGCCGATCTACGTAAAAACTTAAAAAAGAATTTTAAATTCACCACAGGTGAAATTTAAAGGTGCAAAAAAATATCTTTATTATACAAAACATAAAAAGTTACGGTTTTTTGGGGTTTTGGCACCCAGATTGTTTTAAATTTTCGCCCGCTTTTACGTAAATCTTTAAAAAAAGCAAATTTTATATTCACCCAAAAGGTGAATTGAAAAGGGGCAAAAAAAAAACCGTTTATTATCCAAATCTTTAAAATTTACTGTTTTTTTGACTTTTGCGCACCCCGCATTTTTTCATTGAGCAAACATCTACGTTAAAAACTTAAAAAAAGCAATTCTTTTTTCACCCCAGGTGAAATTTAAAGGTGCAAAAAATACCGTTTTTATTTTTAAAAACCCAACCGTTTCGGGGTTTTTTGACTTTTGCCCCCAGTATTGTTCATTGGGCGCAGATTTTACTTTAAAACTTAAAACGAATTTTTATATTCACCCAAAGGGGAATTGAAAGGTGCAAAAAAATAAGTTTATTATACCAAAAATAAAGATACGTGTTTTTTGGATTTTTTCCCAGTCCAGATTTGTTGAAGACACCTTGCAGTTTAAAATTTTAATCCCCGAAAATTTTTTTTTGCTTTGAGGAATTGAGAATAGCTGGGGTTTGCCCTTTTTTTAATAAGAGGGCTTTCCCAAAAATTTTCATTTCCCTTTTCAAATTTTTTTATTTTGAACATGGGGCGAAATGCAGGTGGAAAAAGAGCAAAAAGGGGGGGTGCCCCCTGGGAAAGGGGGATGTACGAGAGAAGGTGCTCCTTCCGGTGGGGGGAAAACACCATGCCCCGGTTTTCATTGGGAGGGGCCGGGGGGGCCTGTCCTCGCTGGGCAGGGCCCGTGAAACTAAGTAAAAAAACATCGTCGCCAATTGTCCTTCAGTGGTTTTTAAAGCAACTGATCTACAGTTTAACCCCTGTCCCCGCGTCACGGCCCCAATGTCGGGCCCCAGCTTTTCAAAATCCCTTCCAAAAATTTAAGCAGCCCAAATGTCCCAAATTGGGTACCCCCCCACTGGGATAAAACCATTGTCTGAAGGGCCCCTTTGATGGGGGGAAAAAGCATTGGGGGGCAAGGGAAAGGGATGTTTTAAAAATTTAAGAGGATGATTTTTTTCTGCCCCTGAGCCCCCGTTACTGATGCCATCAGAGGAGGTGAAGGAAAACCGGGCAATCGTTTAAAAATCCCGGGCGGTCGGCAAGCCTTGCAGTGCCCTTGCCTTTTGCCCCCAGCTTCTGGATGCAGGAAGGGCGGGGAAAACCAAGTCACTTGTGTTTTTGATGATGATGGGTTTCGACATTGCGGATCCATCCGGGTTTTTCCGAGGGAAATTTTCTTGCGAGCCTTCATCGTGGGCGAGGGGGAAGACGATGGGGGAGTGTTTAAATAGGGGCCCCCCACAAAAAGGGGGGAAAAGGGCGGTTTCAGAAGTCCGCTGATATTTATTCCGCGCCCGGTCGGCAAACCCCCTCCTCGCTTATCGCCGGGCCCCAAAAAAAGGTTTGGACCTCTCAAGGGCCCGGGCCCTTTTTTGGCAAGCCTTGATTCCCCAGCGATGTCATTGGGCCCCCTTTACCGTAAACGCAAAAAGTTGAGGCAGGGAAACCCAAGTGGTTAACCCATAACATGTCACATGCAGCGGGAAGCCCTGAGTTGAAATGGAGGGGAAACTTTGGCCCCAAAAAAGGCCCGACCCACGCCGGGCCCCCAACCCCTATCACCACCCCCTGTTTTCCGCCTCCCCCTCCCCCCACCCCCCCAAGCGTTTCCCCAGCTGCCCATGTCTCTTGAGTATGATCCGGGGGTCGCCTCCGCTTCAGCTCCCGTGCCCCCAGTACCACCCCGCACCACCAAAAAGGGGCCCATCCCACCCCTTTCCTTCCCCCAGTTTGAGACCTGCAAGCCCTTTTCGCGGCCAGTCTAGCAAACCAGCCTTCTGGTTTCCAGGTTTGGGAGCAGAAGAAAAAACTTTAACCCCAAAAAACCCTCCCAAAGCCAAAAAGCCCGAATGTCGGGTTTGCCAGGTTTGGC
This sequence comes from Phyllomedusa bahiana, assembly GCA_025379985.1. Classification (NCBI taxonomy): domain Eukaryota; kingdom Metazoa; phylum Chordata; class Amphibia; order Anura; family Hylidae; genus Phyllomedusa; species Phyllomedusa bahiana. Next base: position 134,868 of record JAODAL010002032.1, read on the forward strand.
CCTTTGGGAAAAGTTGCCTTTTCCCCTTTTTGGTGGGACACAGATGGGGTTTCCCCGTATGGGGCCCCCGCCGGGCCCCCCAATTTTTAGATGGCCCAGCAGGCATTTCTTTGGGCCCGAAAAAACCCTTCCCCGCCCTGGCCAGCCAGTGTCACAAAAATTTCAAAGGCGTTTCTGCATCTGTGTCCGGGGGAAAAATCCCTTCACCCCCCGGAAAAGGGGTAGTAAGCAGGCCCAAGGCGTATATCTCTTTTGACGCTCAATGGGTGGCTGGGTTGGGTGTTTTGGGGGGGGGACGGTGGGTCTCAGGCTCGGCGCACGTCTTCAAAACCGCAGGGAAAGGTTCGGGTTCTTTCCCCCAAAAGGGCCCATGGTGGCATTTAAGTGCCCAGAGGAAAACCCCGGGGCCCTGTTGAAAAATTTAAACTGCCCCTTTGGGGACCGTCCCCCCACCCCAAAGGTTTAGGTGGCTGTGGACGGCTCTCCGCAAAGGACCACCTTGGTTTTGGTTTTTACGGGGCCTTTTGGGGAAAAGGGGGTTTGTGCAAAGGGAAGGGGGGTGTTTCGATAACGGGGAAAATTTTGTGGCCGCCCTTAGGTCGGGAGGGTGGAGCAACCCTTGCCCGGAAAAGCAATTGGGGGAACCTTTTTGTCCAGAAATTTTAAAAGAGCTACCCGGGGGCTGGGTTTCTGCTGAAGATGGCTCGAGGGGGCTGAAATTGCAAATTCCCCCGTTCGCCCCTGCTTTTTTCCCCCCTGGGGTGCGTTGCGCGTCAGGGTCGGCCCCCCCGTCAAAAGGGCCCCTTTTTGAGTGGGGGAACACGCTGGAATTCCACCCCCACATGCTCCAGCGATTGTGGCGCCCGCGCCAAAAGCCATTACGCATCGGAAAGTGAACATGGCCTGAAAAAAGCAGCGGTTTCGGGGCCCCGGGTTGTTTAAAAACCAAAGGGGAGTGGGGGCAGGTGAAAAGAGCTTGCCCTTTCCCTTTCCAGGTTTTTAAGAAGCCCCAAAAAAGGGCAGTGCGGTCAATGCCCTTGTCGCATGGCATTGTGGTGATTTAAATTCTGGAACGATCGTTTTGGCACTTTTAAAAAACAGGGCCGCCCCGCGACGGGGGGAGGGGACGGCACGATGCAGACCCCGGAGCCTTTCTCTCCGGGCAAAACCCCAAAGGCCCCCAAATTTTTACCAAATTTTTATCGGTCTCCCTTAGGAGTGGTTCGAGGTCCCGAGCAGTGCAGGTGGCGCCTCAAACTCTCGGGGTGCATATTTTCAGGGGAAGGGCAGGGCGGGGGTTGAAGCTTTTGCCCGGAAAGGGAGCGGAGGAGGAGGAGTAGGAGGTATTCCCAGACACCGATGTTAAAGACGTTCCCTTTCCCTTTAAAGGGTTGGCGCGGGTTTTTAGGCGGAGGAGGAAGATGAGGAAGATCAGTTTGCTGTGCCCCTCGGGCCCCGAGGCTTGGGAAAAACAAGGGGTCCATCTCTCACATGGGGTGCTTGGATGCCCCATTTCTCAACAATCCCCGCTTTAAGGCCCTCAAAATGAAAAAAACAGTTAGGGTGGCCACTCCCTGGGTCCCCCGGGACAAAACAAAAAATCAGCAAATTTCCTTCCCCCCACCCAAATAGAGAGGGGGAAAAATTTCAGGAAATGGGAGACCTTGTGAATTTATCAAAATGGAGACATCGGGTTTCATTTGTTCCGTTCCCCCAAAAGTCAAAGGGGGGAACCCAAAATCAGCGACGTTTACAGCGTTTGAGTGCCCAAATTGGGTAGCGGCCGCAGCAGGCAAGGTGGCGGAAAATATTTGGGGGACCTTGGCAATCTTTTTTACCCCCTCCCCCAACGCCCTTTCAAAAGGGAGGGCCCCACCCTCCAAAACACAGAGATCCGCTTAAGATATGGTGCACGAAAAAAACTGGGTTTTCAACACCCATGTTTTTGGAATTTTGTTCCCGGGCCCCAAAAGACTTTGGGTATTTAAAAATGGACGAATGGCCCCAGGGTGGCCGTCACGCCATAGAGGTGTTTGCCTGCCCCGCAGCCAGCGTTAAAATCTGAGGGGGACCTTTAGCAAGCTGGGGGGTGTCATTTCAGCAAAGCCCTCCCGGGTTTCCAGTTTTTGTGGATCGTTTGGCATTTCATTTAAGATGAATCAGGGATGGTCTCTGATGATGTTGTGGCCCCCAATTTCCCAGGTCAAGATTAGTTGCCCGGGTTTTTTCAAATTCCTTTTCAAACAGAAAAAGGTCCTCTTGAAAACTTTTTTTTAAAAAGTCTTTTTTTTAAATTTCAATTTTTTTTTCTCTTTCCTTTTTTATTCTCTTTTGCTGTGAGGAAGGGGGGGGCCTTTTAAAAAACAGCAAGGTTTCAAAGGAAAAACCGTTTTCCATTTACCACTTTTTTCTTTAGAAGTTTTCCATTGTTTAAAAGGGTTTTTTAGGTTTATGTTGCTGTGAGATACAGCTAAATTATGGTCCTTTGGAACAGAAAAGTGGCTTTTAAGTGGGGTTTTTTCCCTCACAAGTTTTAATTTGTGGTTTAGAAGTCTATTTATAAATTTTTTTTGGGGGCAGTAGCTGTGAGATACAGCAATAATTTTTGGTCCTTTGGAACAGAAAAAGTGGCTTCCCAAGTGGCATTTTTCCCCCACCCAAATTTTTTTTTGTGGCTGGAAATCATTTTTTTTAATTTTTTGGGTCATGCTTTCTTTGAAAAGCAGCAAAACTTTCAGGCCATTTAAAAAAAAAGTGGGTTTTTAACAGACATTTTTTTTCTTACATTGACCAAAGTTTGGTCAGGGGGCCTGCTTTTAATTTTTGGGGGGGATTTTTCTTTGAAATGCAGCAATAAAGGTTTCCCTTTTTAAAAAAAAATTTGTTTCAATAGGGCTTTGTTCTTCACAAATTTACCAAAGTGGCTCAAGGGTCATGCTTTGAATTTTTGGGGGGATTTTGCTGTGAATGCAGCTTTAACTTTCAGGGCCCATTCTAAAAAATGTTGTTTTAAAAAGCATTTGTTCTTCACAATTGTCAAGAGTGGCTCAAGGGTTATGGTTTCTGTCAGGGGAAAAAGGAATAGGGGAGGCACTGTTTTTTGGACCCCATATTGGGAAAAAAAATTGTTTTTGCAAGATCTTTAACATAAACTTTCAATCCTGTATTGAGAAAACCCCTTTTAAAACAATGAAAAAAGGGAAACAAAGCATGGTTTTGGGGTTTCATTCCCATTTTTAAAAAGGGGTTTTTAGAAAAAAAAAAAATTAAAATACTTTAAAAAAATTGCATGTACAAAATTTGCTGGTTAAAAAAAATTCCCCCGAAAATTTTACAAGGGAGGTACAGGAAATTGGGCCCGATGTTTGGTTATTTAGGGAACCCTGGAGTATGGAGCACGGACAAAAAGAACAAAGTACAGAGGCAATTTTTTCCAGCACGTTGAGTAAAATGAGAAAAAAAAATTTCCAAGCAAAAGGGGGAAACCCGGGTTTTAACAGGAGCGTTAACCCCAAATATTTCCAAGTGAAGCTCAATTGGTCCGCATCATACGGGGGGGGAAGCGCTACCCGGGCTTGACTGTGTACTGGGAGGGGCTGGGGGTTTTCCCAATTCCGCTTCCCACTCGGCTTTAGCCCCGACGTTTTTTTGGGTGGGTCAAACGGGCATTTTAACCCGCGTGTTTAAAAAGATGGGAGCCCGCCCCGGGCTCTCACCCCACCCACCCGTTTAAATTCCCGGGCCCCGGGGCTTGCTGTGGCAAGGCAGTTCTAGTCAATTTTTCCCGTTCAATAATTTTGGGGGTTGAAAGGGCTCCTTTTTTCCGGGGGATTTGGGAAACTGGGGGGCAAACAGGTTTAATGGTCATATGTGGCCAGGAAAAGGGGCGTTTTGTCCCGTTCAATAAAATGGTGGTTGAAAGATCCTTTTTCTGGACTTTTTAAACGGGGGGCAGACAGGGTTTTAAAGGGCTTCTTTCGGTGCCGGACAGATTTAGTTAGGGGTCCAGTTAAAATAAAAAGGTGGTGAAAGAAATCCTTTTTGCGGGGACTTTTTAAATTGGGGGGGCTTTCAGGTTTGGGGGTCATGCTTTTCGGGCCAGGACAGGGATATTCAATGTCCGTTCAAGTTTCATGATGGTTCATTTTTACTGCCTTCTTGGGACTTTTTAAATTTTTGGGGGGGATGCAGGTTTTTTTTGGGCATGCTGTGGTTTCAAGACAGGGGTTGTGAATGGTCTGTGACTTTTTTTTTTTGATTTTTAAAACCCTAAGTGTGTTGCCAAAAGATGTAGCACGTATCCATTTGACTGTTGTGGATGTTAATTTTCAGCTTCTCCAGCCTTGTTTGGGTTGTAATAATGAAGGTGTTGTTGCTCTCCCATAGCCTTTAATGGTAATCGCTCATAATCGATGCTCACTATTGAAAAACCTTATCGATAGCGGCCGACTATCGCTCGATCTCGATAGCCAACGCAATCGCTCAACACTAGTTACAAGGTCTCAGGTGTGAATGGGGAGCAGTGTGTTAAATTTGTTATCACTCCCACACTCTCTCATACTGGTCACTGGAAGTTCAACATGGCACCTCAAGGCAAAGAACTCTCTAAGAATCTGAAGAAAAGAATTGTTGCTCTACATAAATATGGCCAAGGCTATAAGAAGATTGCAAACACCCTGAAACTGAGCTGCAGCATTGTGGCCAAGACCATAATGTGGTTTAACAAGACAGGTTCCACTCTGAACAGGTCTCACCATGGTTAACCAAAGAAGTTGAGTGCATGTGCTCAGCAACATACCCAGGAATGGGTACTGCCAGCATTGCTGCAGAAGTTAAAGGGGTGAGACATCAGCATGTCAGTGCTCAGACCATATGCCGCACACTGCATCAAATTGGTCTGCATGGCTGTCATCCCAGATGGAAGCTTCACAAAAAAGCCCACAGTTTGCTGAAGACAAGCAGACTAAGGACATGGATTAATAGAGCCATGTCCTATGGTCTGGTGAGACCAATATAAACTTATTTGGTTCAGATGGTGTCAAGTATGTGTGGTGACAACCAGGTGAGGAGTACAAAGATGAGTGTGTCTTGCTTACAGTCAAGCATGGTGGTGGGAGTGTCATGCTTTGGGGCTGAATGAGCACTTATGGCTGTGGGAAACTACAGTTTATTGAGGGAACCATGAATGCCAACATGGACTGTGACATACCAAAGCAGAGCATGACCCCCCCTCCCCCTTTGGAAACTGGGTCACAAGGCAGTTTTAACATGTTTACGACCCCAAACACCACCAAGATGACCACTGCCTTGCTAAAGAAAATAGGGGCAAAGGTGCTGGACTAGCCAAGCTTCTCTCTAGATCTAAATCCTATTGAGCATCTGTGGGGCATCAACAAACAGCAGGTGGAGCAGTGCAAGGTCTCTAACATCCACCAGCTCCATGATGTCATCATGGAGCAGTGGAAGAGAATTCTTGAGGCAACATGTGAAGCTTTATTGAACTTCATGCTCAAGAGTTAAGGCAGTGCTGGAAAATAATGGTGGCCACACAAATCATTGACACTTTGGCACAATTTGTCAATTTTCAATTAGGGGTGTACTCACTTTTGTGAGATACTGTATTTCAATCTTCTTATAATGTAAGGTTCTGATACATTGGACTACATTTCCATGATGACAGGTTCCTTTCATGTGGTCTTGTGAATTGTTGCTATTGCAACCCTGTTTTGCTTTTATAATCTTTCTGCTTTGCTTAAACTTGCACAAAACATGTCATGCAGCTGAATGGGAACAACCAGAATACCAGAGGATCCTCTGATGGGCCTCAAGTATCTATAATAATACAGCATAATTTAAAGTTGATTGTAAAACCAATCACCATACTATTAAACAATGCATGTGCAAGGAGATTCCTTTACAATAGACTTACAAAAAGGGCTTATTAGTGGCAACACACATGTCCTATATAGATAGCGGATGGGCTCTCATTATATTTTTCTCCGATGGGCCCAAGGAACATTAGTCTGACACTGGGAACAACCAAAATCCACAGCCACACTCATTGTTGGATTTTCATCTTGAAGAGTTGTTTTAATCTTTCAATTCTTTTAATCAACAACAATCTTATTGTTTTCTCATGTTTTCTTATTTATCCAAATCTAATTGTTTTGTAATTCCTGTAAGTACGCTACCTGTTATGTGTTTTAGAAATAAAAATTACAAGGTGATTTCATAATTTTCCATCAGCGTTGAGTAATTTTAAAATTATTTTTCCTCTAATGGTTATATAAAAACTATTAAATTAAAAGGTTGTGCCACAATAAACACTTATCACCTATCCTGGTTAGGTGATAAAAGTCTGATTGCAGGAGCCTTCCTCACTGATCAAGCACAGCAGGGAACTTGAATGGAGCAGTGGCCAAACATGCACACTGCTGCTCCCTTTAAAGTCTATGATAGACAAAGGTTAGCGCTTTACTCTGTGCTGTATTATGGATAGGTGATAAAGGTCTGTCATGGCACAACATACAGTTATTAAAATGATTTACTTTTATTTGTTTGAGAATATTTATTTGTTTTACAGAGTATTAAGTTATTAAACTTTATATTGGGGCATATCTGTAATTTGTGTTTCTGCTGCAAATTTAAAAAAAAAAAATAAAAAACTGGGTAAACATCCTCTGAGTGTGGTAATTCCATAATTTTTGCCAGGAGTTGTACAGTTATCATATGACTACAATTCTGATTGCAGACCTAACCTAAATCTTTTCACACATGTCCTAGGTTTACTTATGTGTAAAATAGGTATATAGGGCGACATGTATGATCGGGATTTGCGCCTGTTTTCTGGCAAAAACGGCTCCTCACCGATCTGAATCCCCTGTCGGACGCAGGGATGCGATGTTAGGCGCAACCTTCGCCACTTTCGGGTGTGCCTAACATGAAGTGACGTGCAATGGGCGCGGTGTGGGCATTCTGGGGCGGGACACGGCACTTTCGAAAACTCCGAGGCATGTATGATCGCGGGTCGGCAAAGTGCGGCTCATAGCAGCGCTCGCCAGCTCCGACAGGCAGACCTAGTTGAAGTTGGTCTAAATGAGCCGGAGGAGGCGAAGTGAAGCGAGAACGTAACATGAGAGGAAACATATAGAGGATCGCAAAAGAAATCCATCTCGGCGCTCAGCATCGTGAGGCATGGAGTATGAATTTAAAAAAACGGTTTTCTAAGGTGTAAAACATTATCAGAAAAAGAGCTCAAACCTTCAAAAAAAAAACATTAAAAAAAATCATTGTCCAAAAATCTAGAACGGCGCTACATCAGGAATTAGGATCTTGGAAATTGCCGGGAAATACAGTAATTCAAATTCTGTAAGCGCTTCTCATTGGTCGGCAGAAACCAGCCAATCAGAATAGGAGCGACAGTGACCCATTAAAACCTATGGAGAAGTATCGACCAATCAAATTCAAAGGCGGGACAGTAAAAATTCAAAATACAGTAAAATGCAGAAAAGAGCTGACTGGTTGAGCTAGCTGGGGCTTGGCAATCCTGGACAATCAGAATAGGAGTGACAGGGACCCATTATAACCTATGGAGAAATATTAACCAATCAAATTCAAAGGCGGGACAGTTCAAAATACAGTAAAAATGCAGAAAAGAGCTGATTGGTTGAGCTACAGTAATTCAAATTCTATAAGCGCTTCTCATTGGTCGGCATAAACCAGCCAATCAGAATAGGAGCGACAGTGAACCATTATAAGCTAGGGAGAAGTATGGACCAATCACATGAAAAGGCGGGACAGTTCACAATACAGTAAAAAAGCCAGAAAAGAGCTGATTGGTTGAATTAGCGGGGGCTTGGCTATCTCGGCCAATCAGAGCGCGAGCTACTTTGTCCCATTGTAGTTAATGGAGAGATCGAGGCAATTAAATCTCGGCTATCAGCGCCGTGCGGCATGGAGTATGATTAAAAGAATCATTTTTATTAGGTGTAAAATATTATCTGAAAAAGAGCTGAAACCTTCTATAAACATAAATCAATCAAATCCCTAACAACGCGTTTGTCGCTGAGACCGGCGCTACATCAGGAATTGCGATATAGAGAATTGCCGGGAAATACAGTAATTCAAAATCTGTAAGCTCTTCTCATTGGTCGGCATAAACCAGCCAATCAGAATAGGAGCGACAGTGAACCATTATAAGTAATGGAGAAGTATGGACCAATCAACTTCAAAGGCGGGACAGTTCAAAATACAGTAAAAAGGCAGAAAAGAGCTGATTGGTTTAGCCCAGGCGGCAGATATGAATCCACCAATCATATGTAGTGCGTCTATTTTGAGTGGAGAAAGAAGGGCGCGATAGAACGGCGCCCTAAAAGTTATTACTGCCTATGGGAAATATTCTAGTACTGTGATTGGTTGGGGGAAAGAGGGGCTCGTCCAGCTTAGCCAATCAGCGGCTGAGCTACATTCTCAAAGAGTTCTATGGGGAAAAGAAATGCAGAGCGAGCTCTGTTTGTGATTGAAAGTTGAAAGAGGCTCGGTTATTTGGACCAATGGGAGAGCGAGCGACGCTCCTATGGGTTTTCTAATGCAATCTATAATGAAACTGTACATGGCAGAAATCAAATGATAACACTCATTAAGTTGTACCGATGTGTATATAAAATGAACAATAATATGGGGGTAATGAAATTAAAGAAATAAAAATTAATTCAATGAATTAATTTTTATTTCTTTAATTTCATTACCCCCATATTATTGTTCATTTTATATACACATCGGTACAGCTTAATGAGCCAAGCCCCGCTAGTTCAACCAATCAGCTCTTTTCTGCCTTTTTTACTGTATTTTGAACTGTCCCGCCTTTTCATATGATTGGTCCATACTTCTCCATAGGTTATAATGGTTCACTCTCGCTCCTACTCTGATTGGCTGGTTTATCTCGACCAATGAGAATAGTTTACAGAATTTGAATTACTGTATTTCCCGCAATTTCGAATATCCCAATTCCCGATGTTGCCCCGGTCTCTGCGACAAACGCGTTGTTAGTGATTTTATTTATCTATGTTTATAGAAGGTTTTAGCTCTTTTACAGAGAATGTTTTACACTTAATAAAAACAATTTATTTACTAATACTCCATGCCTCTCGGCGCTGAGATTTCAGTGCTCCAATCTGTCCATAGACTACAATGGGAGAAAGTAGCTCGCGCTCTGATTGGCCGGGATAGCAAAGCCCCCGCTAGCTCAACCAATCAGCTCTTTTCGGCATTTTTACCAATGAGAAGTGCTTACACAATTTGAATTACTGTATTTCCCGGCAATTTCCAATATCCACATTCCTGATAGAGCGCTGCTCTTGATTTTTGGAAAGTGATTTTATTTATGGTTTTTTTTTAGTAGGTTTGAGCTCTTTTTCTGATAATGTTTTACACCTAATAAAAGCGATTTTTTTAATTCATACTCCATGCCGCACGGACATGTTTAATGATTTCTCGCTGATTTCCAGCCTGTCTCGATTCGGAATACATGTTAGGCGCAGTCCCTTCTGCGCCCAAGTCCTCACACTGCGCCCCACACACTGGCGAGGCGCGGTGAACTTTTCACTGCATGTATGAGCGCACCTCCTCGGGCGGCGAATATTAGGCGCAGTCCCGCACTGCGCCTAAGTCCCCGCACTGCGCCTCACACACTGGCGAGGCGCGGTGGACTTTTCACCGCATGTATGATCGCACTACCTCGGGCGGCGAATCTTAGGCGCAGTCCCGCACTGCGCCTAAGTCCCGCACTGCGCCTCACACACTGACGAGGCGCGGCGGACTTTACACCGCATGTATTAGCGCACCTCGGCGCCGACATACATGAGGCGCAGCTTTCACATTCGAGCGCTCGAAATAGTGCACTCCGACATGGCGAGCTTCATACATGTCGCCCATAAAGTATATCTAAAAGTATGTATTTTTCTGGCAGGTCTGAAGAACAGGGTGGTGAATTTAAAGCAAGTGACTACAGAAATGTTTTTTGGATTCTCCAATAAATATTACTAAGGGGCCATTTACATGGCACAGTACAAATACTGGTCGGTTCATCCGACCAGTATTTGCACTGTTTTCGTACCATGCACACGGCCGCCGGGTATGCGACTTTTCTCCGTGGTTGGCAGAGAAAAGCCCGCCCCCTTCACATAGACATGTTCATATTCCATTCGAAAACCGCCAGGCTGAAAACCCGTGCAGTGGGGACTGCTGCGTGGGTTTTCCATAAAGGCCCGTTTTAAAAGTTTTCACCCGGTTTGCAGACGGTTTTCAAAACCGAAAACCGTCTGAAAAAATGGATGAAAACCCGTGCCGTGGAGACAAGCCCTAATTGTTTTTCTTGTTTTACCACTATTGACATTTACCACATATTTGCATATTTGTAGGTGCAGTGTCGGACTGGGGTGCATGTGGCCCACCAGTGGATGATTCTTTGGGCCCTCCTTAGCATTACTGCACATAACTCTAGCTTTCTGCTTTTTTCCTCTGAAAAGCAGCCCCAGGCCAACAATGCCCAGGACCCCACCACAATCATGGGCCCATCATGGCCACAAGCCCATCACACCCATGGACCCACCATGCCAAGGGGCCTACTGTGGTTTTCCCTGCACTACTGCATACCTCACACCTGTCCCGTTTTGGGTGGGACATTCACGAATTAGGAGGTGTGTCCCGGCGTCTCGAGTCAGGAGCTTAAAGTTCCGAATCTCAGATCTGAGAGTGCAGCGAATTTTGGTCACGCTCCCTCCGCAGTTTGGCCACACCCCTCTGTGCTGTGCTGCCACAAGCACACACACCTCCTCCTCCTGCTCACAGTGTAGTTAGGCTGAGCAGGAGTGTTTCCTATTAATGCACATCCGGGCAGTGTTGCAAGCTCCTCCCCCATCGGTTCAGTGAGTCTCCAGCAGCCCGTCCTGTCTATGAAGCAGTGCAGCACCTCCAGCATGGTGTTCTGGGCTCTCCAGGTTGCCAGCTCTCATCACAAACTACCACAAAGTAAGCACCTAAAAGTTTCTGCCCCTGCTAAGTGTTCTACTGCTGGCCACCGTTACAGGAGGCTGGTGCTGCACTAACTCATGTTTCACTGTACTGTCTTTCTATGTGTCGCTACACTGACCCATTCCCCATCACGTGTCACCATACTGACCCCAGTCCATCACGTGTCACCGTAGCAACCCCAGTTCATCACGTATTACTATACTTACCCAAGTCCATCACGTGTCACTATACTGACCCCAGCCCATCACGTGTCACTATACTGACCCCAGTCCATCACGTGTCACTATGTTGACCCCGGTCCATCATCTGTCGCTGTACTGTGGCGGTATTATTCAGTCACTGAATGACCATTATATAGAGGTATACTTCACAGAACTGTATCTTACAGCTATTTATGGATTTCTGTTTATACAATACATTACTTTATATAAATACAAATTTATAGACCCAGTAATGCCGCGGTTATGTTGGCGCTGGTCAGCTGAAGGGGTGGGGCATGATTATGTGAGATGGGCTTGGTTAGAGGTGGTCCTTTGTGTGATTTCATAAAGCTGGGCGTGGTTGGGGGTGTGGCAGTGTATGATGTCATGTACCTGGTGTGGTTAGAGGCATGGCCTGATGTGTCCCTCTTTGCAGTCTCTAAAAGTTGGGAGTTATGCTACTGTGGACCAGTCAGAACCTACATAGGTGATAAATGTCTGATACCTGAGGGTTTTACTGCTGGGATTGTTCAAATATTTCCTGATAGTTTGAGCACAGTGATGATGGGCAGGAGATATAAGGTCCTGTTTTGGTAATCAGTGGGGGTTCCTCTGGTAGGACTCACAGAAATTAGACATTTATTACCTATCCACTTCTTTGCAACTTCTGCTATTGGGGGGGAAATAGAGAGGTCCTGATATTCACAAGTGCATTGACTAATTCCCCCTGATATAAATGATATAATTTATTTTCTCCCGAAACTGATGTAATTTAACAAAGACTAAACAGATTGTTTGAAATAAAACTAGAGAACATCATACTTACAAAATTGTGAACCACAAAACACTTTTAAAGTATGCCTTGTATCTAACCATATCTTTAGTAATGAGTGGTTGAGCAAAACACAGTTTGTCAGGGGAATAAAAAAATAATAGAAGAAAATATCACATAGGAAATGCATGTTCCCCACTGATTACTAGAGATAAGGGTCCCGAGTCCTCGATTACTCCACAGCCAGGCTATCTTTGGTGGTCCCAATGAGTTTGAATGGAGCATTGGTGCACATTTCTGATCACTTCTCCATTCAAACACTTCCCAACTGTTTGATTGTGATGGGGAAAACTGGGTTCTCAGAGTCCCCATACTAGTGATCAAAAATTCAATAAATGAAACCACACCAGCAAAAGAAGGAAAGTGCTCGTCCCAAAGACCGAACCAGATAAAGAAATACAGCAAATAGAATGTTGCGGACTAGCTCCAATGTAGTATAAACAAAAGGTAAACGTAGATGCAGACCGGGCTTATTTAAAAAGCGGATTCGCTACATTTATTGTAACCTTCTAAAAATAATACAAAATAGACAGACTTGTGAAACCCACAGCTACGGGCTAGTGTGACCAAACAGCCGACGCGTTTCGGGTCACGTGACCCTTACTCATGGCTATGTATTGCTACATCAGGTGCTCTTAAATACCCTAAGGTGGGCGTAACCAAAACAGTTAAACAAATACTTAAAACACTATAGCATGTATATAACAATAAGAACAACATTAGATGGTAACACATATATTTAATAGTGATACCGAATATCTTGTCTGGTGTTTAAACCATCTGGGATCCGTGTGCCCAGATGGTAAATCCACCAGGCTTCTCTCACCAACAGCTTTCTGGACAAATCTCCTCCTCCTACTGAGCGCTTAACCCGTTCAATGCCTACAACAGTAATAGAACTGCAATTATCACTATGCGCTTCCGCAATGTGCTTAGAAATCATCGATGTTTTAAACTGCTCAGCTTTACTAGCATCCGACAGATGACGGCGGATGCGTACTCTGAGGGGACCAGTTGTGCACCCCACATATTGTAGTTTGCAAGTCTCACAATTGATGAGATATATAACATATGAAGTGTTGCAATTTATAAAACTCTTAATTTTAAAGATTTTTCCATGATTGAAAGAAGTAAATTCAGAAGTTTATTTCACAAAACTGCAAACTTTACAAATGTTATGTCCACATCTGAAAAATCCGACTGTATCAAGCCATGTGTATTTATGATCAATTTGTGTGGAAACTAAACTTGGTGAGACACGTGAACCTAAAGTAGGTGCTTTGCGTGGGACATATCTCATATTTTTCGTAAGCATATGTTTGATAGACTTATCAACAAAGAGCAATGATAAATGTGCTTTCACAATATTAACTATTTTTGAAAACTGTTTACTGTAATTAGTGGAAAAAGTAATAGACTCTGTTTGATTCATTTTTCCAGTTTTTTTTAAAAATAGAGCATTTCTGTTCATCTTATCTACCCGTTCACAAGCACTTCTTAAAGTACTGTCCGAAAAACCCCTATCTCTTAACCTCTCACACATGTTTGCTCGTTGTACCAAGAAATCTTGGGGTAGGGAACAATTGCGCTTCGTTCTTATCAGTTCCCCAACTGAAATATTATTCAACACGTGCCCTGGATGGCATGAATCTGCCTTGAGTATAGAGTTTTTATGCATGGGTTTGCGGTATGGTGTAATACTTATAGTGCCATTATGACGCCCTTCTAATGTCACATCTAGATAGTGTAAAATTTTGTTTTGATGTTCATGAGTGAACTGTAGTCCCATACTGTTACTATTTATGTATGTGATGAAATCTGGAATCCTATCTACCTCCCCTATCCAGATAAAAACCAGGTCATCAATATAACATGAGTACCATTTTATGCAATCAGCAAAGGGATGATTACTGTGAAAGAGATATTTTTCTTCCCAGGCGAACATGTAAATATTCTCCAATGAGGGTGAGAATCTCGCCCCCATTAACGCGCCTGAAATCTGGAAGAAATATTTACCCTCAAACATGAAAAAATTATGTGAAAGCAAGTATTCCAATGCCATGATCAAAAAATGCTTCTTAGCCAAGTCAAAAGAACTATATCTTGTCAAAAAGCTTTGCACAACCGGGAGGGCCTGGTCGTGAGGGATGCAGGGGTATAACCCCACTACATCATGTGACAACCAGAACCCCCAGGCGGCCAACTACTAGATTCCAAAGTAAAAATAAGCTGTTTTGTATCTCTCAAAAAACCTGGTAATTTCCTGACTAATGGTTGCAACTGGAGATCGACCCATCTTCCCGGTTCCTCATTGAGGGATCCCATACCTGAGACGATGGGCTGAAAAGGAGGTGGAAAAACATGCTTATGCACTTTAGGAAGCGCATGAAAGATCGGCATGATAGGATTGGGGACATTGATTATATCTGCCAAAGTTTTAGTGATAACACCCAGACTAACACCTTCATCCAAAACTCATGTCATATGTTTTCTACAATAATCTGTAGGATCCCTCTGGACCTGTTTGTATTTTGTAGTGTCTTGAAGAAGGGAATGTAATTCTCTACAATAGAGATCTTTATCTAAGAGCACCACTGCTCCCCCTTTATCAGCCTGTCTGACTAATAATCTATCCTTGTTCTCTAAATTCCTCAAGGCAAAAATCTCTGCCCCTGTGAGATTATTGTACTCGGAACCTTGTTTGTCAACTACTTCTCGGTTGTATAAATCTATAAAAGAATCCTCTACTCTTTCCTGAAACATTTCCATCATTTGCAAATGTGAATGCAAGGGGTAAAAATAATTTTTCCTATGAAAACTAAATACAATAAAAGGGACCGGCAATTTCACCCCAATTTTTGTAAATCCACCAAACTACACAACTCCATAAAATCTGGGATAAGATCCTCATAATGACACTCACTCCCAACCATCTCCTGGACAGTGGAACCTCTCTCTATGGTCCCCTTGTCACTTTTAGCGAAGTGATTTTTTTAGGTAATTTGTCGTATCATATGATTAACATCAAGGAGAGTCTGGTAAATATCAATATCAAAATCACGTGTAGGTGAAAAGCCCAGACACTTGTCTAGGAGAGTTATAGTGTCCTTTGAAATAATTTGACCCGATAAGTTTACAACCAATGATAATAATTTCTCAGTTTCCGGGGGTACCCCTGCCTCTTCCTCCTGTGTTTTCGCCCCGCCCCCTCTTCTTTTTTGACTCTGTTTAGCACCTTAAAAAACGACACGTAGCACCCAAGAATAGAAATGATGTGATTCGATTTGTCCTCCATTCCCACTTTTGGGGGAGTTGGGCTAAACATTATTTATAATGGCAGAGAGATCTCCCGAACTATCTGTATTAGAAATGTCTGAGAAACTGACTCTTCTTGATGATTGTGATTTAAATAAATCTCTTTTTCTCAAAAGGGGATCTGGATGCTGTGATTTTCAAACCATTGTACACTTACCACTTGATAATCTTAGAATCTCCTTGTTTTTAGCTTGCAAAATTTTAACCCAAACACTAGGGGGGCCTTTTGGGCCCCCATGCTTACATTTTTGCTATTATCCAAAATTACTTTAGTTAAATTTTAAAACTCCAGTATTCCCCGAAGTATTGTTGATAATACATAAATTTGTACCGTGTTAGCCAAAAAAAGTATAAATAGGAAGAAATCAGGCAATCCTTTTTAAAGGCAACGAGTATATTTGATAGGGAGCTTTCAGAGGACTACCCCCTTCTTCAGACTGATGTTATACAACAAACGAAAATACACAGACTTTTAAAACACAAAACTGGATCTTCAAAGTCTAGAATTCAAAAAATAACAAATGCAAAATTGGGTAAGCTTTTAAATTTACAACCTGTCAAGAATTAAAACAGTCTGGAAACTTGTGAGCTGAGGGGAGTGATCAGAAATTTATTTCTCTATCTAATGCAACGGGAAGATTTTTGCATAAACTTCACCATACTTGACATGAAGCTGGCATGAATTTTTAACCCATTTGCAGAGTTTTAAATTTTTGCATTAATTTATTCCCATCCTTCCTCTCCCTCGAGCCCTTAAACTCCCATTAAAACCGTTACCTGCAAATCTTCCATGGAATGTTTTCCCCAAGAAAATTTGGGGCCCCACTGCGATCATTCTTTTGTTTTTTAAGGTGAACTTTGAATTCATACGCTGGCTGATCCGCCCTTTTCACCCACAAAAGGGGCCGTGTGGGAAACATTGCATACACATACAATCCCACTTTGGGGCTAGACCGCAGAAATGCCCCCCAAAACGGCACCCTGCTGGACTGGGGGACGGGGTAAAATTTCACAGGGGGGAAATGTGTCTGCGGTCTTGCACCTGTTCTGCAGGCGGGAAAAAAGGTCCTTTTTCTGTTGGGGCCTTCGAGCACTCCGGACAATAATCGCCGCAGGTTTTGGTGGTTCCAAAAGGAGAGGAAGGGGGATAATATGTCTTTGATCTGTTGTCCCTATTACACAGGGGTTGAAGTTCCTTGGGAATCTTTTGTAGGATCTCCAGCTTGGTTGTAGGGTTTCAAAAGGGGCCTCGTTTTTCTTTCTGGTTCTTTGTTGTGACAACCCGTCTCCGTGATGGGGGCCGCTTTGCGATTTTGGGTTTTTATCAATTTTGATCGTATCCAAATTGAGAAAAATTTTTTCCTCAATCCAAAGGGGACTTTAAAAACTTTTTACCCCCCCATTTAAACCTTAAAATTTTCCTATTTAGAGAGCAAAAACCACTTTCTGGGTACTACAATACACATCAAAGAACAACCCCCTACTCAACAGAAAACCCCAAACCCACGAACAGAACGGCCCCACCCAGGAATAACTTCCCCCCAAGCACACAAAAAAGTCTATCATTACACCAGGGTTAAAAGGTAAAAATTATTTTCTCCAAAAAAGCAGGACAAGCACCTTTTGGAAAAAACTGAGGGGCAAAATTTCTCAAACTTGGATACAGACCAATTTGACTGACAACCAAATCACAAACGGCCGCCCTCAACAGAACAGTCGCTCACATACAAAAACCCAGAAAGAAGAACGAGTGCCCCCCAGTTTTAACCTACAACCAAAGCTGGAATCCACGAAAATTCCAAGGAACTTAAACCGTCACTAGGGGCAACAGACTCAAAGACAATTCTAAGTCAACCCTCTCCTTCCTTTCGGGAAACCACCAAACCCGCGCGCATTATTGTCCCGGAGGGTCTGAAGCCCCAAAAGAAAATGGGACCCACCCGCCGCAAACAGGGGCAAGACCTGCGACACATCCACACTGCGACAATGTACCTTTTCCCCCATCCCACAGGTGCACAGAAAAGGGGGCATTTTCCCGCATCTAGCAATGTGGTTATCTGATCATGGAAACAAAGTCCTACCACAGCCTCTATTTGGGGAAACAGGGGAAACTAGCCAGGGAAAATTCACAAGATTTACCCTTAACAACAACAAACCCTCTGCCAGTGGCCCACATTTTCTAGAAAATCATTCCATGGAAGATTTTCAGGTAACGCTTAAAGGGAGATTTTAAGACTCGAGGGGGAGAAGGAATGGGGAAAATAAATTAATGCAAAAATTAAAAAATCTGCAAATGGTTAATATTTATGCCACTTCATGTCAAACTATGTTGAACTGTGAGTGCAACAAATCTCCCCCGATTTTCATATAGAAAAGAAAATAATTATGTCACTCCCTCACGCCTCACAAGTTTCCAGACTGTTTTTTTCTTGACAGTTTTTAAATAACTGCTCTACCTATATTTTGCATTTTGTTATTTTTTAAGAATTCTAAGATCCTTTGAAGATCCATTCTTGTGTGTATAAAAGTCTGTGTATTTTCAGTTTGTTATATAACATCAGTCTGAAGAAGAGAGCTAGTCCTCTCGAAAGCTCACTACCAAATATACTCAGTTAGCCTCTAAAAGGTATCGCCTGATTTCTACAATTGTTGATAATATCCAGTTTTTTCATTAAATTTTTTTTCATAGGCATTATGGTGTAACAATGCTTGTTTTGGTGAAAACTACATCTGTACGAATTGGGCCTTTTGGGCCCCCGCTGTTTTTTAATCTGTTCTCAGAAGTGTTTGTGTCTCAAGTTCCTATATTTGTACTCAGTAATGCTGGTGGAGGGGCCAGGGTGTGGATAATAACATGTGAGGATGTCATGTGAATTTTTGAGGGAGTGATAAGGCCATGACATCACCTCAGGTCCTCTGAAGACAGTAATGAGCTGTGTATATAGAGTACTGAGGACAGTATACATTGTGAGCTAATTGCTGAAGGACCTGTGATAAGATAAGCTGTTGGAGGAAATCTGTTTTAATTTTCTAACATCTAGTCAGCAATGGCACAGTCTTCCTCCAAGTGTCTGACTGACCAAGAGATTGAAGCGATTATTTTCAAAGCGATGATAAAAAGTGAACTATCTTTGTCTGATGAAAATTTTTCTGCCACCGCTAATCAAACTTCTTCATCCAGTGATTCTTCTGATGATAAGAAGTGAATCTAGTGATCCTCAAGAAGTGATAAGTAGAACATTCAAAACGAATGTTTTTGGACAGTAATCCTAATTAGTCGGACGACTCCAATACACAATAATTGTGAGACAGGCTCAAGGACTGTGGGAAGTCCCAGTTACTTTACCCCTAAAGATGTGTTCTGTACTTAATTTTTCTGACAATATTGCAGAAGAGGTCCTATATAAGTTCAAACCTAGAAGGAAGATGTATCGCTTCTGCAAAAAATAAGTCCTGGAAAAATATCTCAAAAGAGGAACTTTATGCCTATATTGGACTTTTCCTGCTGGCAGGGAGTCAAAAATCGTATGATGTCCCAATAAGAGAATTATTTCTTGACACACTTTCTGATCCTCACTGAAGGCGACAATGTCAGTGGGCCAGCAAATGAGCCTCAAATTAGAAGAATCATTCGCTTTGATGATAAGCGAAACTCGTGCAGCGAGGTTGAAACAGACAAATTAAGCCACTAGCAGTTATATCTGGAAACATATATATCAAAAATTGCACAAAAACTTTACAATCCTAAGTACAATGTTACTGTAGGATGAGCAACTTGTGACCGTTCCAGAGAGGACGCTGCAAATTCATACAATAACATGCCCAGCAGCCAGCAAGTACGGAATAAAAATCTTCTGGATGTTGATTCTGCAAATTATTATAGCATAAATGGCGTAATCTACTGTGCAAAAGGTTTGGTGCACCAGTACAAAGGATGTGGGGTCTGAAATAGTCAATACTCCTTGCTGTTCCAATAATCAAAATCAGGTAGAAATATCACCATGGAACAATTATTTACACCAATTTTGAACTAGGCAATTTCCTGCTTGCAAAAGCCAATTACACTTGTTGTATATTAAGCAAAACAGACGAAATACCCAGCAGCACTCAACACAAATTCGTCCGCGAGCACTTATGAGAGTGGTCTTGGATTCAATAACAAATCGACTTTTGGTATCTATACAAGGCGAAGAAGGAAAAGTCATGTAATTTTAACTCAGTACCAGCATCACGATTGCAGTTTAACAGCAATAACTAGAGATGGCGAATCGATTCTAACGAAGTGGAATTCGTTAGAATTTCAGGAAAACTTCAGGTTTCGTAAATGAAATCGAACGTTTGGGGTGTTTTTCGCGGGAACGAAGTGTGGCTTTTCATTGATAAAATTGGCTGCGAGCACATGGCGTTACATGGGGCAAAGCACTCTGGGAGGAAGAAGGGCCAATAGCGGTCATGACATGTGCAAGAGATGAAGCAATCAGAGACCGGCGGATTCTGTACTCACCGCACTCTGTATAAGCCCGAGCGCCCGCTGTAGCCTCACAACTCCTCTCACTACTGACAGGAAGGGCTGCCCTGCGGGTGATACGCTTTCTGAAGAACGGAATTTTTTACACAGCGATTTTTGCGGGGTGTCTCAGCTTTCTCAGAGACTGATCTCTGAATGTTTATTTCTGATTTTTTGGGGTATTGGATTCCTGAAATCCAGTGTCGTCCACTGCAGCAGCAATACATTCATATCCAAGTGGATCATAAGCCAGTTCCCTGTTGTATTCATTTAAAGAAACACGGTTTTTTTTTTTTTTTTTACAAATACAAATACCACTCGATTTTTTGGCTGCTAATTCTAAATTGCGCAATTTTAACAATCCAGGGGTTAATTAAGCGTTGTTTTGCTGGTGCTGACAAAATGAAACCGCTTTTTCAAACGCACAAATATATTATTCTTTTTTTGGTAGCCCTAATTCACAAGCAAAGGTAATTACAATTTTATCTTCTTGTTGTGTGCGTAGAAAATACCCATTGTAACACGCTACAAAGCTACTATTTTGTGGTGGCTCAATTCCTATTGCGCAATTTACATCCAAGGGTTAATTAACCTTGTTTTTTGCTGTGTGCTCGACAAAAAAAACCGTCTTTTCAACGCCAAATATATATATTTTTTGGTACCTAATTCACAAGAAAGTTATTACAAATGTCTCTCTTGTTGTGTGCGTAAGAAAATACACCATTGTAACACGCTTACAAAGCTACTAGTTTTGTGGTGGCTCATTCTAATTGGCGCAATGTTACATCCAGGGGTTAATTAACGTTGTTGCTGCTGTGCTAGACAAAAATAAACCGTCTTTTTCAACGCCAAATATATATTTTTATTTTTGGTACCTAATTCGACAAGCAAAGGATAATACAATTTAACTCTTGTTGTGTGGCGTAGAAAATACGCCATTGTAACCGCTACCAAAGCTACTATTTGTGGTGGCTCTTTCTATTGCGCAATTTACATCCGGGGTTAATTAAGCGTTTGTTTTGCTGCTGTGCGACAAAAATAAACCGTCCCATTTTCTACCGCTAAATATATATTTTTTTTTGTGGTAGCCTAATTCACAAGCGAAGGTTAATTACAATTTTATCTCTTGTTGTGTGGCGTAGAGAATACGCCATTGTAACACGCTACAAAGCTACTAGTTGTGGTGGGCTCAAATTTCTATTGCGCAATTTACAACCGTGGGTTAATTAAGCGTTGTTTTGCTGCTGTGCTACAAAAATAAACCGTCTTTTTCAACGCCAAATATATATATTTATTTGGAATTCCCTAATCTCACAAGCAAAGGTTAATTACAATTTTTAAATCTCTTGTTTGTGGCGTAGAAAATACACCATTGTAACACGCTACAAAGCTACTTATGTGTGGCTCAATTCTACATTGGCAATTTACATCCAGCGGGTTTAATTAAGCTTTTGTTTTTGCTGGTGTGCTGACAAAAATAAACCGTCTTTTTCCAACCGCCAAATATAGAATTTTTTTTGGTAGCCTCAATTCACAAGCAAAGGTAATTACAATTTTATCTCTTGTTGTTGGCGTAGAAAATACACGCATTGTAACACGCTACAAAGCTACTAGTTTGTGTGGCTCCAATTCTATTGCGCAAGTTACATCCAGGGTTGAATAAAGCGTTGTTGCTGGTGTGCTGACAAAAATAAACCGTCTTTTTTTCACGCCAAATATCATATTTTTTTTTTTGGTAGCCTAATTCACAAGCAAAGGTTAATTTACAATTTTATACCTCTTGTTGTGTTGCGTAGAAAAATACCCCAATTGTAATACGCTACCAAAGCTACTAGTTTTGGTGGCTCAATTCTATTTGCGCAATTTAACATCCAGGGGTTAATTAAGTTGTTTTGCTGGTGTGCTGACAAAGATAAACCGTCTTTTTCAACGCCAAATATATATATTTTTTTGTAGCCATAATTCACCTAGCAAAAGTTAATTACAATTTAATCTCTTGTTGTGTGGCGTTAGAAATACACCATTGTAACACGCTATCAAAGCTACTAATTGTGGTGCTCAATTCTATTGCGCAATTTACATCCAGGGGTTAATTAAGCGTTGTATTGCTGCTGTGCTACAAAAAATAAACCGTCTTTGTTCAAACACCGAAATAATATAAATTTTTTCTTGTAGCAAGCATAATTCACAAGCGAAGGTTAATTATGCCTGTTGTGCTTTTACATATATAAACACACAGTGCTGTAAACGATCACATACAAGTAAATTTTTCCTGCCATTTGTGAGAGCGCGAATTTATTATCCATGGGTTTACCCAAGCTTGTTACTGGTTCATTTGGATCAAAAAACATGGTGTATATTTACATATACAGATAGCTTCATCAAACAGTTCTGTACATTTTTTGAACAAACAGTATGTTCCAGACAGAGAGGTGCAGGCTCTGCATCTGCGAGTGCAGTGGCACAAACATATCTGAAACGGGCCCAGGTCGCAGCACAGCAAGGGACGTCGAACTTGCAACAAACAGATAGACAGTCCGCAGGGGTCACTCGGTGAGGCCACAACTGCCCGCTGTCATCTAGCGGCCGGAGTGTTTTCAGCAAACCCAAGGGTTTCTTGATTGGTTGACTATCATCATCTTCCTCCCAGATGACATCTGACACGTCCACCAAGATTCGGTGGGAACCTCAGACACAACACTTGGGGGGGGGGGGGAGTTGGCATGGCCGGGAGCGGGTCAGCGTCCCTCACCTGTCCTCAACCCGCCTCTGGCCCATCCAGTTTCCCTCAGCCATGGATCTACTATGTGGTCTGGGCTCAGCGCCCTATATAGGAGGGATGAACAATTGAGGAGGGCATCAGCAGCTACTTGGCAGACCGAAGAAATGGGGCCAATATCCGCCACTTTCTTGCAGTAAGCGGCAAAGTAGATGTGAGAGTGCATGGGAAGGTCAATGTGGTGAGAGGTCAGCCTCGGCTTAACCAAGACCGTGAAGAGGACAGTAAGAGACGATGGAAAGACACAAATAGATGAGATGAGCCGACCGCACTTGGGAGCCAGGGTGAAGCAAGGGCTTTCATCCATTCGTCCAGGAGAAAGGGCGTCGCTTTGCGCGTCAGTCCAGACGGCGCAGCCAGCAAGTGGGTTGTTGTGCCGTCGAGTCAGCAGGTACAGCAGTGTGTGGTCGGGAGCCAATCGGCCGCCACGTGTAGAAAACCCGCGTCGCAGGTCCAAACATAGCGGCAACAAGGGCACAGCGAGGCAAGCGGCGGCATAGTCACTCAGTGCAGAGCGTTGGCGGTAAAATCAGCTACTCGGCCCGGTGTGGCAGTTTCTTTGCTAAGACACCCCGGAGGAGCCGATATGGTATAATTATAATCTGTGGCAGAAAGTGAAGCGTGCCAGGGTGCTAACGTTGGCACACGCCCTGCGTCAACACATGCAGCGTCACCATCCGGTGCCTGGGAGAAACGTCGCTCAGATGTGGTGGTCCATCCTGCCGCGGCAGCAGCAGCAGCGGCGCAGTGCACGCACTGCCAATCAGCCAGTCAAGGCTCCACCACCTCTGCAGAAGGCAGCTGTTACTCTTTGACTATCCTCTCCCTGTCCAGATGCTCCAGCTCCTCCAGCTACTCATGCGCCAGCAGTCGTTCAGAGAGGCGATTCTAAAGAGACAACAGTATGGAGCGTCCAACCATCCTAAGGTGCAGCAGCTTGACCGTGCTGCCTGTCCAAGTTGTTGGTACTGCAGTCCCTCCCTTTCCAAATGGTGGACCTGACATTCAGAGAACTAATGGCTTGTGCCGAGCCGAGATTGGAGAGTTCCAAGCCGTAATTTCTTTTCCAAAAAGGCAGTACCAGCACTTCATAAATATGTAGAACAGAAAGTGGGTCAGTCCTTGAGCTTATCGGTTTGTTCCAAGGTAAACGGCAGCGCGGACGTCTGGAGCTGTAACTACGGTCAGGGCCAGTACATGTCCTTTACGGCCCACTGGGTGAATGTGCTTCCTGCCCAGGCACACCAACAACTTGGACAGGAGACGCCGCTTTCTCCTCCACGTTGTCAAACTGCTGCTCCTGCGCCAATGTCCGCCTCCTCCTCCTCCACCACCACCACCATCTCAGCCTCCACAAGTACTGCTCCATCATACCACATGTGTAGGGCACAGGGGTGTCACGCAGTTCTACACCTAGCTTGCCTCGGCGAACGAAGTCACACAGGGGAGGAACTGCTCCGCGTCATGCAGCAAGAAATCGATGTGTGGCTTTCTCCGCGCCAACTGCAAATCGGAACCATGGTGACGGACAATGGGAGGAACATGGTGTCCGCGCTGCAACTCGAGGAGGGATGGTCCATGCGCCCTGCATGGCGCACGTGTTCAATCTGGTTGTAAAAAGGTTCCTGAAGTCTTCCACCGATCTTCAGAACATTCTGAAAATGGCCAGGAAACTGTGCATGCACTTTATCCATTCGTACAAAGCCAGGAACACCCTCCTCGAGTTGCAGCGGCAGAACGGCCTCCCCCAACACGCTCTGATATGCGATGTTTCCACCCGCTGGAATTCCAGCCTGCACATGTTGGACCGACTGTATGAACAGAGAAAGGCCATTAACGATTTTTGATGATCCAGGCAGACAGAAGTACTCCCCTGTGTAACTTTGATGTCAGCCAGCTGCAGCTCATGCGTGACACCTGCCGTTTGTTGAGGCCATTCGAGGAGGCCACGTTATTTGTCAGTCGCCAGGACTACGGGATGAATAACGTCATTCCACTGCTTCATGTCCTGGAACAGATTCTGAAAAATCTGTCTGGGCAGGGGACTGGAGATGTGGCGACTACATCTCGTGGCCACATGAGTCCGGTGGGGACTGAAATTGGAGGAGGAGGAGGAGGAGGACATTGGAGCAGAAGCATTGCCCTGGTGAAATGAGTGGATTTTCTACCCAGGTGACAAGAGAGGAGGAGCAGGAGCATCTGGAGGAGGGGGATGGAGAATAGGAACACGAGGCAGATGACTCCCAAGCACCGTGGCAGTATACAGTGGAATGGTGGCAGGGAGCCCCTCGGAGTCACTTGTGCAGATGTCCCGCAGCATGCTTATTTGCCTGGCTAGTGACAGCCGACATGTCAGCATCCGGCAGAGGGATGACTTCTGGCTCTCCACCCTATTGGACCCTCGCTACCGGTCCAAAATGGGAGCCTTTTTCCCAGCTATTGAGAGGGAAGACAAACTCAAATACTATAGGGAAATCCTCCGTAATCAGTTGGCCGCTGCCTATGTGCGGCATCGTCCCTCCTCTGACAGGTCTGACCGGGGGTTCCTCAGCGCTCACGTACTACTGCCGCGCTGCTGGGGGAAGGTGGGGGGGTAGGAGCAGAACCCGCTCCATCAGCAGTAACCTCAGACTGGAGTCACTAATGACAGCTTCCTTCACCCGCCGAGTGAGGAGGGGGAGTCACCAGCAGCAGCAGCAGCAGGACATGGAGCATTCCCTGAACCAACAGGTTGTGGCCTACTTGGACAGCACTCTGCCACCCCAGTTAGAAGATCCGCTGGACTACTGGGCAGCCAAACTGGATGTGTGGCCGCAACTTGCCGAGTTTGCAGTGGAGAAGCTGTCCTGCCCGCCAGTAGTGTGGCATCAGAGCGGGTGTTCAGTGCGGCGGGGGCCATCGTTACCCCAAGGAGAACCCGCTTGTCCACGGGAAATGTTGAACGACTGACCTTTGTCAAGATGAATCAGGCGTGGATCGGCCAGGATTTCCACACACCAATGCCTTAGGCGTCAGTCTGGGTTCAAACTACCTGCCTCAGCCACTATTCTGATGCCGCCACCCGCCTGATGCCACACATCTGCTGATTAGTTTCTCCATCTGCCTACCACCGTCTTTACCAGGGACTGGATTTTGCAGACCCACCTCAACACTCTGTCATTGTGCCACTCCTATTGCTCCATCTGCTGCGTGCTGTTTGCTGTTGCTGGTGACATGCCACACTGTGTCCATTGTGGGCCACTCTGAGCGGCTGGTACTGTTTTGCCACCCTCGCAGAATGTCCATAGTGCCACTCTCCTGACCTCATCTGTTGCTCCTGTCATCACCTCCACCTCCTGTCATTGTGCCACTGCCTGACCTCATGCTGCCCGCCCGCAGCCGTGGACCTCCGCTCTCAGTCATTGTGCCGCTCTGTGGCCTTAATACTATTTTGCCACCGCAAATGTCCTTGTGCCACTGCTCTGACCTCATGCTGCTGTTAGCTCCTGTTCGGTGCCCTCCAAAATGGTGTCATTGTGCCACTGCTGACCTCATGGCTTGTGCCGAGTGGCAGCTTCCTGTGCCCTCCACACTGTGGCCTACTCCTGTTTTGGCCACCGTCCAGGAATTTGTCATGTGCCCACTGTCCTGACCCTCATGCTGCTAGATTGGCTGCTGGCCGTGCCCTCCACACTGTGTCATTGTGCACTGTCTGACCTTATCTTCTCTGTTGCTCCTGCCGTGCCCTCCACACTGTGTCCATTGTACCACTCTTTGGCCTACTGCCTTTTTTTGCCAGCATTCCAGAATTTGTCATTGTGGCCACTCGCCTGACCTCATGCTTGCAAGCCACCGTGACCTCCACACTGTGTCATTGTGCCACTCTGCTGCGGCCTGGTACTGTTTTGCCACTTCCAGAATGTCATTGTGGCCACTGTCCTGACCTCATGCTGCTGTGGCTGCCGCCGTCACCTCCACACTCTGACACTAATATGCCAGACCTGATCTTCAGTTGTTTTTTTGCACACCAGCTTTTGCTTGCCATGGACTTTATCATGCTATAAGGACTACGTTCCTGCTTCAGTTTTTTGGGTCAGTTTTTGCCCCCATAAAGTGCCCAGGGCATTTTATAGTGAAGCGATTCTAAGAGCGGACGCAAGTCATTGCGGTGTCCATACTAAAACACAACATTGTATGAAGAACCAAACCAAGCTCCCTTTTCATATTAAGCATGCACAATGTTTACTACAGACACCCTGCAGCTCCTGGGCAGCCTGGAAATAGCTGTTTTTTAACGGTGATTCGTGCCGAAGTAATCGACCGAAACGAATTTTGTCGGAAAAACGGCGAGTGACCGATACCGAATTTTTGAGAAATTCGGCGCCATCTCTAATTATCCCTATAAATTTTGAATAGGTATTTTTCACTTTGGCGCAGTCCATTTTTGTTCAATGACCCACCTTGTACTTATATTAGGCTACAGAAATTTGCTAGTAATTGCAGGTGTATTTCATAGGTGCAAAACCCACCTTTTGTTATCCGTATACATTTTGAATAGGTGTTTCTCACTGTGGCGCAGCCCATTTTTGTTCAACGATCCACCTTGTACTTATATTAGGATACAGAAATTTGCTAGTAACTTCAGGTGTATTTCATAGGTGCAAAACCCACCTTTTCTTATCCGTAAAACTTTTAAATAGGTGTTTTTTCACTTTGGGGCGCAGCCCAGTTTTTGTTCAATCAGACCCTTTGTACTTATATTAGGATACAGAAATTTGGTAGTAATATCAGGTATTTTTCATAGGTGCATTACCCACCTTTTATTATCCGGATAAATTTTAAATTGCTGTTTTTCCACTTGGCGCAGCCCATTTTTGTTCAAATGAACCACCTTGTACTTTATATTAGATACAGAAATTTGCTTAATTGCAGTGTAATTCAATAGGGTGCAAAACCCTCCTTTTATTACCTTGAATAAAATTTTTGAATATGTGGTTTTTCACTGTGGCCAGCCCCATTTTTGTTCAAAGACCAACCATGTACTTTATATTGAGGATACATAAATTTGCTAGTAGCTTGCGTGTATTTCATAGGTGCCAAAATCCACCACCTTTTATATCCCTATAAATTTTTGAAAAGGTGTCTTTCACTGTGGCACAGCTCATTTTTGTTTAAAGACTCACCTTGTACTTATATTAGGATACAGAAATTTGCCAGCAATTGCAGGTGTATTTCATAGGTGCAAAACCCACCTTCTATTATCCGTATAAATTTTGAATAGTTTTTTTTCACGTTGGCGCAGCCTATTTTTGTTCAAAGACCACACATCCTTGTACTTATATTAGGATACAGAAATTTGATAGTAATTGCAGGTCGTATTTCATAGGTGCAAAAAGCCCACCTTTTATTATCCGTATAAAATTTTGAATAGAAGTTTTTCACTGTGGCCGCAGCCCAGATTTTTGTTCAATGATCCCACCTTGTACTTATATTAGGATACAGAAATTTGCTAGTAATTGCAGGTGTATTTCATTGGTGCAAAAACCACCGTTTGTTATCCGTATAACTTTTAAATAGTTGTATTGCACGTGGTGAGGCCCTTGTTTTTTCAAATAGCCACGTTGAATGACAATTCTGTTCTCGTTTGTCATTGCTGCAAAAAACACAATTCCATCCCGTGTTAACTTCTGAAATAGTTTTTTAATGCACTCGGTGAATCTCAGTTTGGCGCAGATAGCACACAAGTAATGATATTTTGTTGAAACTATCAATTCTAGTCACAAAAGGGCACTTTTTAATCTGGGACTGGAAGGAATAACACTGTTGATTTGTCTTACAGTTCTTCCAGCAGGACTGCATATCACAGGTATATCCGCTAGAAAACAATTTCAGTATATCTAATATCTATTAGTAGCTGTAGGAAATAAGAGGGAATTAAGAATAGCTGTGATTTGCCCGTCTTCAATAAGAGACTGTCAAAAACTTTTATCCATACCTTCCTAAAATTTGATCTGTCTGAACAGGAACAAAATGTCAGGTGGTAAGAGCGAAGGAAAAGAAGCGGGGGATAGGACAAGGAGGTAAGGTACAAGAGAATGTGCTCCTTCCAGTGCTGGCGACATCGACGCAAGCCAGTGGATCCTCGGTTGCAGGACCGTCAGGTCCTGTCATTCGCTGGTTCCGGTGCCCTGTGGATCTCAGTAACGAACCGCTTGCGCCAATCTGTTTCTTCAGTGGTTAATGCTACCTGCCATCAGCAGTTTTTCCTCCTCGTCCCTCCCCAGTCACGGCACAAATGTCCGTCATCATCATCGTCAGCAATCCCATCCACCTGAAGCGAGGTAGGACAAATGACAAATTTGTGTACGCCCCCACTGAGGAAAATCCATTTCTAAGACCTCTTTGATGACAAAATGCGGTTGGAGGTCAGAAAGCCCTTCCAAAATCTAGATTCCAAAGTGGATGAATTAGTTTGCACTGACGCCCAATTGCTGATGCCATCAGAGAGGAGAAGGAACCGGTCAATCGACAAAAATCCCGGAGGTCGGGACCACCTTGCAGTGCCTTTGCTTGTAGCCCACAGCTACGGTATGCAAATGTCATGACGAGGAAGTCGCCTGTGTTTATGATAAGATGACAACGTTGCGGTATCCAACGTGTTTTTTTCAGACAGAATTTGCTTACAGCGCTTCATCACTGGACGAGGTGGATGACGATGGGGCAGTGTCAGTAAACGGCCTCCCACCTCAAAAAAGGTAGAGGGCGGTCGCAGCCAAAATGTCCCTTAGATTATTTCGCCACCACGAACAGCGGAAACTACCGCTCCTCACTTTCCGCCGTTGAAAAGGTCCAGGACCCTCAAGCCTGGGCCTTTTTCGAGCCAAGCCCTGAAGTCACCCAGCGATTGTTCATATGCCGCCTTTGGCGAAAACGCATCAAGAAGAGGAAGAATCTTAGGTGTTTAAAACCCTAACCAACATTGTCTAGTCACATGCAAGCGAATGCATGAGTTGAAATGGAGGGAACCCTTGGCCAAAAAAGGAACACCAACACCCCGATCCACACGATGCCGGGCTCCAACCACTGTCATACCCTCTGTCTCCCCCGCCTCCTCCTCCCTCCCGGCACCACCAAACGTTCCTCAGCTGCCCATGTCTCTCAGAGTAATGCTCAAGGATCAGCCTCCGCTTCAGCCTCCACCGTCGCCCGAGTACCACCAGCACCACCAGAGACCCATCCTACCCCTTCTCCTTCCACCAGTTTGACGACCTGCACGCCGTACAGGTTTGGGAGCAGAAGAAACACTTTAACCCAAACCATTCCAAAGCCAAAAGCCTGAATGTCGGCATTGCCAGGCTTTTGGCCTTGGAAATGTTGCCTTTCCGTCTGGTGGACAAGAGATGGGTTCCGCCACGTCATGGCCCTTCCTGCCCCCAATACCAATCCCAAAAGCAGGCATTTTTTTTCCAGAAAACGTCTCCCCCCTTGCCAGCCCGTGTCATCTAAAATTTCAACGCGTTGTCGCACTTGTCCGGAAAAGTCCTCTACCACGACCATGGACTATAACACGCCAAGGCCGCTATATTCTCTGTGACAGGTCCGGGGGGAGCAGGGTGGATTCCCCCGGGGGTGAGGGTGGCTCTCAGCTCCACACGCTTTTTCAAAGCCGCGGGGATGGTGCAGGGTACTTTCCCCCAAGGTCCTCGGGGGGCATCACTTCCCCATAAAAATACCGGGCCGGTTGAAATAAATTTTTCTTGGGCCCGTCCACACACAGGTCGGGAGCTTGACGGCTCTTCGCAACGAGCCCATGTGCGGGTGACAAAATTTTGTGCCAGGCAAGGGTGTGCGAAAAAGCGAAATCTGCGGCCGCCCTTAAACGTGGGCGGGAGACATCCCTTGCCTGGCACATGTCTGAACCGGTTCGTCCTAAAATTTCTAAAGCGCTCCCCGGGTCGGACTGCCTGCGAGGAAGCTAAAGGGTCTGCTTTTGCAGCGCAGCCCCCTCCCCACAACCTCTCATTTTTTGACTGGCAACACCGGGAAATTTTTCCCACCCCCCCCACATGCCCAGCGTTGGGGCCACAGCGCAATGCCCATTACCAAACGAAGTGACACAGGGCCTACAACAGGGGTGCAGACCTCGGGTTTAACCCACTGAGAGTGAGGCAGGTGATAGGCTCAGAACCATCCTTGCCGTTTTGAAGAACCCCCAAAAAAAGGTCATGGGGACAATGCCCTTGTCAGCATGAGCATTGTGGTTATTTTATTTCGGGAACAATCGTTGGACACTCTAAAACACGGGTCCCACCAGGACGCAGGAGAACACAGAACTAAGGGAGCCCTTCTCTCCGTCGAACCACAAGCCCGACCGTTTCACAATTTTACGGTCTTCATTACGGGGGTTCGGGGTCGGGGCTATGCAAGCTGTCCTCCTCTCAGGTCACATCTAACAAGTCGGGCTTGTGAAGCTGTCCCAAAGGAACGGAGGGAGGGGGATGAGGATTTTCCGGGACACTGATGTTACCCGACGCCCAAAAGGGCCTTGAAAGGGGTTGGCACAATTTGACAAAAAATGGGGAAGATCATTTGCTGGCCCCCCTGGGACCCAAGCTTGGAAATAAAGGGCTCCATCCTCACATGAGGTTTTGCTCCAACATGACCTCCCGCTTTAACCATCAAAAAAACAACATTACGGGGGCCAACCTCCTCAATCCCGGGGTAAAAGAAAAACCAGCACTTTCCTTCCCCCCACCCAAACAGAATAAAAGTAGGAATTGAGACCATGCGATTGATAAACGGGAAACCTTTCGTCTGATTCACGTTCTTAAAAATTCACGGGGGAACAAGCACAAGGTGATAGCATAGAGTTCAAGCAGCCGTAGGGGGCAGCTGCAGCAGCACAGCATTTTTGCAAAGCAATGGGTGCCCCTTTTGCAATCTTTTTTACCCTCACCAAACGCATTAATGCGGCACACATAAAACACACAAGACATTTAAATCATGGTAAAACGGACTATCTGCGTCTCGACACCAATTTTTTTGGATGTGTTCCACCCAATCACTTCGGTATCCAAAATGGATGAAGGGCCTGCTCGCGGGCACCCCAAAAGGGTTTGTCCGTCCAGCAACCATTCAATCTGAGCCCCTTCAACAGCTGGGGGGAGTCATTACAGACAAACCATCCGCTTTCCACACAAAGTGATCGTTTGATTTTTCACAAATAACACATGGATCCTGATGATGTTGGGGCCCCAATGCCAGGTCACCGTTAGTTGCCGGGCTACTTCACTTCCTCTTCCAAAAAGAAATGGTCCTTTGAAAACTTTTTTTTAAAAAACATTTCTTTCTGGGGAATTTTTATTTTCAGTTCCCAAAATTCATTTTCTGGGTTTTTTCTAGGGGAAAGTAAAAGACAACAATTTTAGAAAAAAAACGTTTCGATTTACCCCCCTTTATCTTTAAATTTTTTCGCATTGTTAATGGGGGTTTTTGGGGCAGGTGCTTTGAGATACAGCGTAATCAGGTCCTTTGGAAAACCAACTGTGGGGTTCTAAGTCATGGTTCATGCGCTGTGAAATGCACAATAAAAGGTCCTATTCTAAAAATGGGTTTCTAACAACATTTTTTCTTCACATTTGAAAACATTGGGGTCAAGGGCATTTTGAATTTTTGGGGGCATGTTGCTGTAAATTATATACACGGTCCTATTCTAAAAAGGGGGGTTTTTCTAACAGACTTTGTTCTTTTACAATTTCAAAAAGTGGTCAAGGGGGAGTGCTGTCAAAAACGGGTATAGAAAACCCGTTAATTGGACAATTTGCAAAAAAACTTGTTTTTTCAAATCTTTAACATACTAAAAATTGGGGTGAGCAACCCATTAAATACAATTAAAAAAAAGATAAACAAAACAAGGTGGGGTTCACCCAAAAATGGTAGTTGAAAGTCTCCTTTTTCCCACTTTTTAATCGTGGGGCAGACAGGTTTTTAAGGTCATGCTGCTTCCAGACAGGGGTACAAAGGCCATTCAATTAAAAAGATGAATCAAAACAAACTGCCTTCTGGCATTTTTAATTTTTGGGGCAGCAGGGTTTTAAGGTCATCTGTGGACAAACAGGATAGTAACCTGTGACTTTTTCCTAAGATTTCACGTTCCAGTTTACTTTGGGATTTAATTCCAGCTTTTTCACCCGTTTGGTGTAAAGAATAAGGTGTTGTTTTCCCCCCCATAGACTTTAATGGTCATCCCCGCGACAATCATTATCGACTATAGGGTATCGGGATAAATTACTATAAACGACTATCATCGATGACGATAGTTGACCAATCGCTCATCACTAACCATGTCCTTTCCAAACCAGTGTCTTGTTTTTGTGCAAAGGGGCATTTCAGCCAACCTCTGTACCCGCTGTGCTACGCCCCTCACTATTAGGTTTGCCTTAACGGAAGTATTTTTTTACCCCCGTGAATTTTTTTTACTCTTATTGCCTAATTTTCTTTGACAAATTTTACCAAAATCCATTTTTCCGTTTGGGGGTTTAAATTCCACCACCTCACCATTTGGGTGTAAAAATTAACCTGTCTTTCCTCTCCCAAAGACTTTATTGGGGAAACGGCGATAATTGTCATCAAAAATCGAAAATCGCGAGATTTTTCCCCTCTCGAAACATAAAAAACCTAATCCTCACACTAAAAATGACTTACTTGCAGGTTGTTACAATTACTTATATCCATTTTTATAGTTTTTTTTTTATTACTTTTACACAATAAAATTTAATGCATTTATAAAGTAACGGGGTTTCCCCGCGTCCGGTTCGGGCCCCGGTCGCACCCACGTTCCCCCGTGGGGGGGTCCCCGGCGGGACGGGGGCCCCGGTCCCCATGCCGTCTGGTGCCACCCGTCCCATCCACTCCCCTGGCCTCACTCCCCTCCGGTCCTCTCCCCGCCGGGGCCGGGAAAGCACGCGCGTGCCTTCACTACATTTAAAGGACAGTGCGCCGGTAATTCCGGCCTGTCCCCATATAATTTTGCAAACCCCCGTCACTTCCCTGCGATCTTGTTTCCTCGTGCCTTTCTAAAGCTTTTCCCCGTGGTTTTTCTTCCCCCAAAAAGTGTAAGAGACCTCTTCTACTTTTAAACCGACTCCCGAACCTCGCCGCCTGCCCGACCTTCCCGCCTGTCCACGACCCCAACCCTTGCCGCCTCCCTGACCTCTGCCTGCCCACGATACGATTCCCGACTACCTTCTGTACCTCGCCCCTCGGCCGCCCCGCAACAATCACTCGGGGGACACCTGTAGCCTCACCCGCAGCAAGTCCACCCCGCTTTGCCGGGGGTCGGGGAAAACCGGGGTACTTTAAATTTCCCTTCCCGGCGGGCATACTACCACCTTGTGGGGGGCCGGCGGATCCACTACCCACCGTCACAATAAAAAATGCATTTTTTTGTTTCAACTTAACCATAGCTTATTTTAATTTTTCTGCATATGGGGCTTATTATGGCTTTTTTTGTGGGGAAAGATTTTTAATTTTTATTGGGACCATTAGGGGCATATGTTTGCTTGATCACTTTTTTTTTTTTTGTTTTTTTGAGGCATTTTGAACAAAATACAGCTATTCTGGTAGTGTTTATTCTTAACTGCCGTCACCATGCAGTACAAATGATATTCTAGCTTTACTCAGCAGGTCAATTCGATTACAGCCAATTTTTTTTTTTTAATGTTTTAACTGCTTTTACACAATAAAACACTTTTTTTTCAAAAGGAAAAAAATTTTTGCTCGCCAACTAGAGCCTAACTTTTTTTTCTTTTCTGGGTTTTCAGAAAGGCAGGCTTTTTTTTAGCGGGATGAGTTACACTTTATTTTATAAACATTTTTGGGGGGGGGCAAAAACTTTTTTTTTTCTGGGAAACAGGGTGAAGAAAATACCCTATATTTGGGGTTTTTAATTTTTTTTTTTTAAGCGCTTAAAAAAAAAGTTTTTATTGTTAAAACAAAATTTTTCACACTGTCTTTTGAATCCAAAAATTTTTTTTATTTTTCTATATACAAAGCTGTGTATGGGCTTTTTTTTGTGGGATTAACTGACATTTCAATTGGCACCACTTTTCCATTTATATGAGTTTTTGATCACTTTTATTCCATTTTATGTGCTGCGGGATCAAAAATCGCAATTCTGTGATTTTTTTCTTTATGGTGTTCATAGTGAGGGTTAATTAACATGACAGATTAATAAGGTAGGTTGCTATGGACAAGGCCATACAAAATATGATTATTTATTTTTGATATTTTGGGGGGCAATTGGCACTTGTAAAGGGGAAAATGGCAGTGTACGTGTTTTAATTTTATTTTTCATGTTTGTGTTTTATTATTTTTCTCTTCTCCCTTTTTTTCCCTTTTCCCCATAAAGGATTTATAGTCTCAGATCACTGATGCAATAAAGACCAGTACAGAGCAGAACTGCTCTATACTGACCTCTTTGGCAACTGTCAGCCACCATGCCTGGCAATGGCTACAATGCGGGTCTCGCCTGTGAGCCTGCACGATGTGTAGGATGTACTGGTACGTCCATTTGCTGGATCGCACTTCCTGCTAGAATGTCCCGGTACATCCTATGTCGGGAAGGGGTTAATGATCTTTTTATTCCAAGGACTGTATCTGTAACAAAGGGGTGCTCTATGTCTAGAGGAAAGAAGATTTTTACACCATGGGGATTTTTTGCTGGGCTCTAGAGAACATGAAAGGGCTGAATGAATTGCATGGATGTACAGTATGTCTTGTTTATGATGTGAATTATGTTTCTTTGTTACACAAAAGTTTATACATTCAGCAGGGACACTTAATAAAATTTAGACTTTTGCAAAAGGACAAAGGTTTTTTTGACACTTAATGAAATACCAGTACTGCAGGTAGGCCATTGTTGAAACCATCTTTCAAGACGCTATATAGATAATAAGGGCGACGTGTGAATTGAGCTGCACCAGTTTTCTGGTGTACTTTGAGCCAAAAAGAATGTTTGAACAAGTGCACTCCAAACTTTGGCGCGATCAGTGCCTTTGTAATGCGCTAAAGACACTTTTTAATGCACCAAAGATTTGAGGGCGTGTCTCACCACATTTGTAGAATTAGAAACAGTTATGATTCTTTGACGCCAAACCTAGGCACAGAACAGTTAGAACAGCCAGATAAAGTTAAAGGTGGTCTGTCTTAGTTGTCGTAGTGGCACTAGACTGCGCCTGTATGTCTGACGTGCAGAAGAACAGGTTCATACAGTCTGGCGTATTCTCTACTGCCTTAAAGCTATTTAGAACTGGCCTGTTAGCACCAACATCCATACATGTCGCACTAAGGGGGACATGTATGAAAGGGTTTTTCACCCTTTTTCTGGTGTACATTGCACCTAACTGAGCCAGTTACGATGTCTAATGTGCCTAACGTATGTGTTAGGCGCATTGTTCGTAAGACTTGACACTTTCAAATGCGCCTAACATGAAGTGGTGTTCTGGGGGCGTTTTGTGGGCGTTATGGAAGTGTGTCGCACCACATTCGTAAGATTAGGCACATATATAAATGTGGTTCGGAAAACTAGGTGCACTAATGCTCCGACAGGCAGACCTATTTCAATGTGGTCTGTCTGAGGAGTCAATTTGCTGTAAGGGCCAAAGATGTCCAATATTTCTCAACTTACACCAGTTTTGAACTGCTGCTTGTGTGGGTTAAACAGTTCCCCATTCCCAGATCGTTCTCTGCTTATGTCATGACCACTATACGGGAGTGTTTCTGAGCTGAGTCTGACTTCAGGACACCCACTAAGGGATGATAAAATGTTCATTGAGGCAAAACTGTGTGATTACAAGTATAAATTACAAGGTTTAAAGGAGTTGTCTCGCTACAAGGATTGCTTTTTATGTTATGTTAAAGGTCATGCAAAAACAAGTCACTTTGCAATATATGTCCATTAACAGTGTCCTACCTATTCCTAAATATCCATTCTTGTATGGGCTGCATCAGCTCCTCAGGTTGCTATAGCTACAGACCTGGCTTCTACTGCAGCTTAGTAGAAGCCAGTATACACACCCCTGAATTCAAAATGAAACCAAGAAAACAGGACTGAGGTAAGATGGATCAATGTAGTGAGACAACCCCTTTAACATTATACAGTTGTGAGCCCATTAACAAATAAAAAGACAATTCCAGAGAACCCCCTTTACATTAGTTTATTATTTTGTACTTAAGATTGTATGAAGAAATTATCCATTAATACACCATTTTTAATACTGGTGTTTCAACAGCATGCTGAATTTTATATTAAGATGTAGAATTTTGATAGTTATGGTGTTATGGTGTTCACCAGCTAACCTATGTATTATTTGATCTGTTGCAGCATTAAAATGTCAGCATGATGAAATATGTGTTTTAAAAATATCATCACAGTGTGAACTGCTATAGCATTTGACATATACGTGATGCAATCTACATGCCCCCTGGGTGATGGTCATCCTGTAAATGTTGCTTCATAGATAGCCCTAATGTAGGGTAATCAAAACTGTGAATCAGTTCATCAAAGATAAGCAGCTTACTGGCTCATGGAATGTCAATACCTTCAAGAGAATTAGCTGCCTTTTGGATAGTTTGGTTGTTGGGTAAAAATTGCTTATCAGACTAGCCCAGGTGAGGGAGAGATTAATGCAGCCCTAAAATTATTGACTTTCTCACACTAGATTAGTGTATTTTGTTCACTAAGTAGTTTGCAGAGTCATTTATCACTGGGCAGCAAGGATTTTCAATACTATAATTAGATAATGTATATCCTTTTCAGAGCAGGCTCCAACTAATATTAACAAAGCATCTTAATGAAGGCTCAAGAAAGATCCCAAAGTTCAATTATTTTACTGATGTTAGCTAATGTTTAACACAATGTGCTTCCTGTATGTCGGCTTTTTCTTTCCTAAATTTTATTAGAAAATGTCCACTATTATCTCCAGTATTCAAAATTACATAAAATGATATACCAAATTTTCTGTATATTAGGAAAGAACTATCTAACTGTTACAGGTGCTCCCACAACACACATGCTGGGTTGCGGGTGCACCCGTACTTGTGAGCTACTCACCTCTCCTCACTACCTGCGCTGTCTCTGCTGGTCAACGTGTGTGTCCCCACTCAGTAGGGCACATCCTCTGTGAAATTTAAAGGGCCAGCGTGCCAGTGATTGGTTATCACCGGGCGCTGACTTTATTTAACCCTGCCTCTCCCTCCTGTCCTTGCCGAATCCATAGTGTCCTATGCGAGAAAGTGTTCCCCCTGTGTTTCTAGTGATTACTGTGTACCAGACCCCTCCTGCTTCTGTCCCTCAACCACGAACCTTGCCGCCTGTACTGACCTTCTTGCCTGTCTCTGACTATGAGCCTGCCTTGTGTTTCTGTACCGCGCTGCATATCGGCTGCCACTACCACAGCAGGGGTAGTGACTTGGGGGTCACCTGCTTCAGCAAGACCATCCTGCCTTGCAGCGGGCTCTAGTGACAACTAGCGGTCCCTAAAACTCTGCCCCCTTGTGCAGCCTATACGATCGCTTGTGGTGGTCCAGTGGATCCATTACTCCTGGCTGTTACAGTTCGATCCGGCCATCGATCCCGCCATGGTGCCCTGTCGAGTCTCCGAGATGTCACCATGCTTCTTTGGACAGACCAAACTTGACCCAGCAAGAATGGTTCTATCAACGTAAGGTGAATCTGTGCTTTTATTGTGCCAGTCCTGAGCACTACCGCAGGATATGCCCGCAACGTCCGGGAAATGCATGCACCTAGGCTATGTGTTTGAGAGACGTCCCTAGATGTGAATAATCCATCTCCACAACTGACCATGCCAGTGAAAATCTTGATCAGTTATGGAATCTTTTTGCAAGTTGCTGTTTTTCTGGATTCTGGACCTTCCTGGAATTTAATGGTTTAATGCTTCCCTGGTGACTATTGCCTCCCGATGGTCTGCCTGGACAATCCTGTGGCCATCTCTTCTGTTACCGCTGAACTTCTAAGTAACTCCGTTCAGTATTGTACTGAACTTGTGTCTCTTCATGTCGGGGTATTACATAAGGAGAAGATCACATTCTGAGAGTTATTCCATTCTTCCTCAGCAATCCTCATGGGACTTCCGTGGCTGCAGTGCCATGCCCCTATGCTTAACTGGAAGATGGGTGAATTTACTTGTTGGCAACAAGACTGCTAGTCTCACTGTTTGGTGGTACCTTGCCCGTGTGGCCAACTTCTTCTCTTATGCATTCCAAGCCTCTGCTGGGTCTACCTGCTGAGACTTTGCAGACTCTGAGAAGCAGGCCGAGACCCTTTTACCTCATCGCCCATATGATTGCCCTATACACCTGCTACCTGGTACTAGACCTCCCTTGGGCAGGGTTTACCCGTTATTTGTGCCAGAAACTCAGGCCATGTTGGCCTACATACAAGAAAGGGGTTTATTTGCAATTCTTCTTCTCCTGCCAGTGCCGGGTGCTTCTTTGTAGAGAAGAAAGACAGTTCGCTACACCCTTGAATTGACTATCATGGTCTTAACAAAATAACCGTGAAAAATCGGTAACCATTACCACTTATCACTGAGATCTTTGAATGTCTCTGTGGAGCCATAATTTTTTCTAAGTTGGACTTGTAGGTGGGGATTAGTGATGATCGATGACGGCAATAATCGGCATCGGTTCAATAACATATTGTTGTAATCTTCAGGCCGATATCCGACTAACGATGACTATAATCGCCGATAACCATTAAAGTCTATAGGAGAGGAACACCAGCTTCAGTTTTATACCCAAACAGGTGAGGTGTAGCTGGGATTAAACGGGTTTTATCATTTCATCATTTGGCAGCCATTTATACTGGTTTTTAAGGAGGGCTTATGAAATGGAGGGAGGTGTTTCTCCTCCCAGCAGGGAGTATCTTTTCTCTGTAGACATGCCCCAAAGTGTGCACATGACAATTCATTCTGTGTGAGCCTGAGCCGGGGAGAGGGGAGAGTGACTGCCGGAGACTAAGGAATCATTGAAAGTGAAAAGCTAAGTGTAACTCGATAGTGTATATCTAAATTTATCGCTCTCTCTACATACTTTGAATAGGTGATTTTTTTTTCTCTCTCACACACAGATATATATACTGCAGATTATTACACCTCTGACCTCTACAGATCTGCAGAACAAAACTATACACTTTATCTGTTCGTGTTTACATGGGACTGCATAAGATCTCTCTCTCTGCTGCAGGACCACTGATCGCTGTCAGTGAACTAAGCAAACCCCACACCGCACACGTCGACTGATTGCTGTCAGTGAACTCAGCAAATCCTGCACCAAACACGTCGATTGATTGCTGTCAGTGAACTCAGCAAACCCCGGACTGCACATGTCGACTGATTGCTATCAGTGAACGCAGCAAACCCCACACGCATACATCGAAACTACCACCTCTTTCTCTCTTTCTCTCTTTCTCTCTCTCTCTCTTTTCTCTCTCTCTCTTCTCTCTCTCTCTCTCTCTCTCTCTCTCCCTCTCTCCCTCCCCAAGGGCCTACAACCTTAGATTTTTTCATCCCTACCTGTTGAACTCTGATCTTTCAAATGAGAAAACCCCTTTAACATCCGTTACAGTAAACTGGATATGTGCTACGTCTTAAGCAAGACAATTAGGCTACAAGAGTCACAGAAAAAAATTCACAGGCTAAAATAATTCATTCCTTTCAATGGCTAACTGAAAACATGAGGACAGCGTAGCCACAGCAGGTACAGTATTGGCAGCTGCTACGGGGCCCCTTTGACACGAAACAAGACACTGGTATTGGAAATGGCACATGGGAACTGGCAGGAGACCCCTATCACTTTTTGCACCCGGGAGCAACAACTTGTCATATATGTGATAGCAGCAAGAACATCCCAACGGGAAACGCGGAGGTTCAGCTGGCAGGGCCCTAGCTACAGTGGGTGCGGTGAGAGCCAGTGCTGCCATCAGTCATCTATTAATCGTTTCATGCCCACATGCAGCTAAATCAAATGGGGTGCCCACCCATTACTACTTCCTATTTTTTTAACATATCACCGGGCACCTTTTTGATTCCAGCCCCTGACAGGAATACTGCTATATTGCCATCCCTGGCATCCATTTTAAAGTAGCATGACCCCAAAAGCACCAAAAAATGCTCTTATGGACCTTCAGAATAAAAATTCCCCATAAGAAATTGACTATTTAAAAAAAAACCTTTTTTTCCAATCTTGCTTCTGCTGCTGCTACGGCTACTTGCCATTCTACTTCTGGCACGTTGCTGATGTTCCACTGGGGCATTAGAAGGTGATGAAGACGCAACAGATGTCTCCAGTTGGTCAACGAGCCCTGTCTCAAATTCCAGCATTCTACTGTCAATTTGTGTGGGTGGAAGGAAATTGCTCACTTTTGATTTGGAACGTGGAGCAAGGAGGGTGGCCACCCAGTAACCGCTGTTCATTTGAATGTCCTTGAAGCGTGTGAAATAAGATTTTTTCAATAAGACCTTTACTATTGGTTTCTTTTACAGCGGCATGACTCCAGCAAAGATGCCCTTCATGGACCCTCAGAATAAAAAGTGCTGGAAGAAACAAGTATTTGAACCACTTTTTTAGTAAACAGGACATTGACTATCCCTCTCTTTTACAGTGGCATGACCCCAAAACCCACACAGATACCCTTATGGACTCTCAGATTAAAAAGTGCCAGAAGAAAGTAGTATTTGAACCACTATTTTAGTTAAACTGGATATTGACTATCCCTGTCCTGTACCACAGCATGACCCCAAAACCCGCACAGGTGCCCTTATGGAGCGTCAGCATAAAAATTCACAATAAGAAATAAACTATTTTAAAAAACTAGTTTTCCAATACTGCTGCTGCTACAGCTACTTGCCATTATACTGCTGTCACATTGGTGACGTGGTTCCACCGTGACATCAGAATGTGAAGCAGACGAAACAGACGAACTAGCAATTTGTGCCAATCTGAGAAGCATGGAGAGCAATAGAACTATTTGCTATGTTATTTGATTAAATATGGTGTTTTAATGATTATTGTGGTGCTCATCAAGAAAAATGGCAACCCCAGATAATGGTCAACAGTGGCAGAAGAAGCGTTCTCCCGGTTAAAGTCAGAGTTTACCTCTGCATCTATCTTGTCTCGACCTGACACAGAGAAACCCTTCTTCGTCGGGGTTAATACATTTTCTGTTGGTTCTGGGGCGGTCCTCACACAGAAAAGTCCTAAAGGCAAGACCGTCAAGTGTGATTTCTTCTCCAAAACGTTTTCTCCTGTGGAGAAAAATTACACTATCCGGGATCGTGAACTACTGGCCATAAAGCTGGCCTTGAATGAATGGTGCCAGCTCCTGGAGGGAGCTCGTCATCCGGTTAATAAAATTACTGACCACAAGAAACTCTTTTACCTCCAATAGGCTCAACGTCTTTATCCATGTCAAGCCAGGTGGACTCTCTTCTTCTCCTGGTTCGACTTCTAGATCCACTTCTGACCTGCAGAGAAGAACATCAAGGCCGATGCCCTCTCCCATACCACTGGGTTTTAAAAAAGGGTAAGGGGCGCTCCAAGCACATTGTATCCAAACGCAGCTCCTATGGACCTCTGATGTGTTTCCCTGGTGAATACTTTTTTGCGCCATGTGCTACAGAAGAGAATTAGAAAATGGCTGGATATCCCAGAGTACAAATATCTTGTCTACTTGTATCTCGTTTCTAATGGTGGACAGATCTTGTTAATGATGGTCACATAAAAAGGGGGTGCGGACCCCTGATGGAACCCACCCACTGTCCCTGCCTACAGGGTTCCGCCCAGGGGGCAGACGGCAACTGGGTGACATCCCTGCACTGCTAAATG
This sequence comes from Phyllomedusa bahiana, assembly GCA_025379985.1. Lineage (NCBI taxonomy): Eukaryota > Metazoa > Chordata > Amphibia > Anura > Hylidae > Phyllomedusa > Phyllomedusa bahiana. Next base: position 177,416 of record JAODAL010002032.1, read on the forward strand.
CTGGGGCCGTCAAAAGGGAAAGAATATCAGACGCCCGGGGTCAATTAAAATCAGGAAACCAACCCAAATCAGAACCAGGGGGATAAACTAAACAAGCCGAGGTCAAAACACGAACGGGGCGAGGTACAAAACGTGACAACCCGGGGTCAGGAAACAAGCCAGGTCAGGGACACGGATAAACAAACCAGCAATAAGACAGGGATGAAGGCAGCCAGGAAATATCGCAGGGGCAGCACTCAGCCCCAGGGATTTAAATATGATTCCCCGGTAACCCCCCCTGTAGTGATTGGAGCGGCCCCCGGGCCCTCCCATTTGGGTGGTGCGACACGCCCCCCGTCCGGGGGTGGTGGGGCCCCTATCACTCACGACTGCCAGCAGCATGTGTATCAAGTTGGGGTACCCAAAAACACTGCTGTGCCTTTGATCCCTGCAGCCCCGACACAAACCTAGCCCCCGACATACCCCCCCCCCTTTTTGGAGAGGCCACCGGGCAATTTCCCCCCTCGGTTTGTCCGGGTGAGACTCATGGAATTCCCCCACCATAAACAGCATGGGTGGATTTCCCCCCGGACCCATGATCTCTCCTCAGGACCATACCCCTTCCAAATTTGCCCAGGTATTGCAGTGCCCTTTTGGACTTTACGAGAATCAAAATACAGGTGACTTCTTTAATTCAAACTCCCCCTTATGCATCTGGAGGAGGAGGTCTAGAGGGCGGAGTCACAGGCTGAATATACCTCTTAAGAAGGATCGATAGAACACATTATGTATACGGAGAAAAAGAGGTAATTTCTGGTGATATGCCACCCGGATTAACCACTTCCTGAACCACATATGGACCTACAAATCCGCGAGTTTACCAGAGGGAACTTTTAATCGCAGATTTCAGGTGGATAACCATACTTTATCCCCAACCGCAAACCCTCTAGAACAAAGACACCGCCTATCAGAATTTTCTGGTTATGAAAAAAGTTCTTCTGAACTTGGGCCCAGACTGTGCACAGATCTTTTATGATAACATCCACCCCGCTGTGATCAGACATAGCACTGGAAAATGACGCATGCCATGGGTGAACACCATCATTACAGTAAAATGGTGAGGTACCAGACGAGCTATTTATCCTGATTATTAATGGCAAATTCAACCAACGTAAGATTTTTACCCAATCTACCTGCTGATCAGATACATAAGAACGGAGTTTTTGTGTTTACCATTTGATTTACCCTCTCAGTCTGCCCATTATCTCTGGGTGGAAGGCAGAGGAGAAGGACAGGGTGATACCCAGAGCCTTGCAAAGGGCTCTCCAAAAACGACAAACAAACTGAACCCCTCTGTCAGAAACAATATTCTCCGGTAAACCATGCAATTTGACAATATGTTTGATAAAAAGTTCAGCAAGTTTTTTTGATGACGGTAACCCCTTAGCGGAACAAGATGGCACATCTTACTGAAACGATCCACTACCACCCAAAAAACTGACTTACCCTCTGATGTAGGAAGGTCAGTCATGAAATCCATGGAAATATGAGTCCACGGATGTTCAGGTATAGGTAGAGGGCAAAGTTAGCCAGAAGGACGAGTTCTGGGAACCTTTGCCCGAGCACAGACTTCACAAGATGCCACATAGGCCTCACATCACGAGACAATGCGGCACCAGTAAATATAGAAAATAAGCCTTTTGTGTCCCCCCGAGACCCCCAGGATTTCCAGATAAAACAGAATCATGAAATTCTTTTAATAATCGTAGCCGGAGCTGAGTGGGGACAAAGACCTTCGAAACAGGACAATTGGCAGGTCTCATATCCTGGTGGATCTTAATCTCCATGGCTAAATCAAGGGAAATAACTGAGACAAACAGTCTCCTTGGGGAATATAGGTACCGGATCCTCTGTATTGCCCAGCATGGACAGGGAGACATCTGTCAAACACATGTTGTCCCCACTTGGTTAATTCTCCTGAATTCCAGTCAAACACCGGGTTATGTTTTCTGGGAAGCCAGGCCCGCCCCAAAAACCCACATCAGCGGCGAGCCCCTCCATGATAAATAGAATACATTTCTCAGTATGTATAGATCCTACCAAACCCTCTTGATCAGGAGTACAATGTTGGATTTGTGGCCCTTTGTCATGGAGTAGAGTCAATTGCCACAACCCACAGGGACTCAGAGAGAGGCCTCCAAGGGAGACCCAGACGTTTGGGAAGGAGTGTTTACAAAATTGAAGCTACCCAAATCCACAAAAACTTTCCCCGAAACCAGCAGGAAAAATATGAATCTAACTGGAGAGAAAATTTTTGGGTACAAGAGGAAATAAACCCGCTTGCTAGGTGACTTCCCGCAAATAACCCAGGGCTGGAGTTTTTCTGTTGGCTTCCGTTTGAGCACCCGAAGCGGTCCATCTTCCCACAGTAAAAAGCCAACCCCCTAGTGCGACGAGAAACCCATGGCATAGCAGAAGTCGCGGGAAAAAGCCCCCACTTGCAGGTCCTCTGGGTTTTAATGGAAACAACATTAGAGGGACCAGGTTGGACCAACCGGGAAAAGGAGCCTTTTTTTTGACGTCTCTCCCTAAAATTCTGTCCAGACGAACGGGTAGTGCCCTAGCCTATCTAAAGTACCAGGGTAGGGAAGCCACCAAAATTTCACTGGTCAGCTAACCCCAAAAATTTAAATGGCATCTAAGAGCTGTCGGGAAACCCCCAGGGGAAATTGGGGGCAATACTCCCCACATCCCCTTTTACTCGCCCAAGGTGGGCAATGAGCCTCGCCCAGCTTCCCTACTGGGTCATCAAAAATATGCCTAAAGAGGTAAAGAAATTGTCCACAAAGAAAAAATTTTGGCGATTAGGGGAAAAAAAAAAAACCCCCCGAGGGGGGCCCCCGGGTAGGGACTAAACTTTCCCACTTTCTGCCCTCATTGCCCCAGGTTAGGTGGGGGAGCTTAAAATACAGGCGACATCCCTCTCTAATTTCAAAAGGCCTTCTGTTGCCTGAGAATTATCAGACTATCTGAATAGCGGGGTGTTAACAGGGCGGGGGAAGATAATACAGGAAAACTCTAACTCTTAGGGTTTTATCTGAGTGCTGTTCCCTCAGTGCAGAGAACTGGACTAGCTGGGTAAACGGCCCTGCATCTGCTCTACAGAGCTATCATGGGGTTCATAGCAAGTGGAGAGCAGAGACGGTTATTGCACTGGATATTGTCACATACAAGGGGAGTGCAGTTGGAGCGTGATGATCCAGGTCCACTGTCCTGCCTACTTGACGTAGCTGTCATAGGCAGCAGACGGCAAATTAGGCGACAGTCCCTGCGCTGCTAAAGTGCTGGGGCCTTAGAAGGAAGGAATAGTCAGAAGTCCAAGTTAATATAAAATCAGGAATAACGACATAGCCACACTAAATCAGAACCAGAAGTGATTAACGTTAAACCTAAAGGGGGGGGGGCACGTCCGCGTCAAACACGAACAGGAGCGATTGGTGAGGTACAAATCAGAGACAGCAGGGTCCAGGAGAACAAGCCGAGGTCAGGTACACTGATAAACAAACAAGCAATAAGCACAGGTATGAAGGCAGCCAGGAAATATCGCAGGCGCAGCACTGAGCCTCCAGGGAGTTTAAATATGATTCCCGGATACCGCCCCTGTAGCTGATTGGAGCGGCCTCCGGGTCCTCCCATTGGCTGGTGCAACACGCCCCCTGTTCGGAGTGGCTGGGCCTCTGTCACTCACAGAGCTGCCAGCAGAATGTGTATCAGGGTGGAGTAGCAAATCAGCTGCTGCAGCCTGTTGATCCCTGCAGCCTGAGCACAGCCTAGCCCTGACATAATGCCAAAGAATTTGTGGAAACTTGTACCACTTGTGCCCGCAAACTTTGCCTATTCCCGACAGCCCATGGAATCACATTGCTATAGAATTCATTACCGACCTACCCCCTCTTCCAGTAATACTGTCGTTTGGGTGGTCATTGACCGGTTTTCTAAGATGTCGCACTTCATTCCACTGCTTGGTTTACCCTCTGTTCCATGCCTCGACAACCTCTTCTTCCAGCACATCTTCCATTTGCCTGGACTTCCTCATTGTCTCGGATCAGCGGGTCCAATTTGTCTAACTGATGCAACCTGTTGGTATGGGCAGAATTTTCTTACAATTCCCTGGATTCGTATTCTGCAGGCGCATCTCTGCTTTTTCATAGTCTTTGGACAGCACCCACACCCATCTCTCCCATTTCTGCTGTGGGCGATTTAGTCTGTGATCTGTCATTCATTTTGAATGAGACATGACAGTCCCTGCAACGGGCAACAGCCCATATGAAGGATCAAGCAGAAAAAAGGAGAAGATCGCCTCCATCTATCGAAACACACATACTGTACATAGAAATTCAGCTCACCGCTTGTGAAGTAGATTGCACGGACCCTCCGGGCAAGGAGGAATAGAAACAGCAGAAAAAAGGATTTGTCCAGCAATCTGATGGCCAGTAATAACATTTCAAACTTTTATTGCAGCATCCATTAAAATACAACAAGCATGCCCAGGTAGAATAGACGGCGACGCGTTTCGGGGCATCACCCCTTCATCATGGCCTGTCCCACTCAATATGAGCAAATCTTATATACAGATCCTAATCATATCAGACCAAGCTCACCTGTACCACACTTCCGAACACGCCGCTGCCAGTAACATCCTTCACCTCCGGTCGCGCCGTTAGCAGGAAACCACGCTGGCGCTTGCGCAGAAGCTAGACACCAGCTGCATGCATTGCGCATGTGCGAGAGCACCCGGGGCCAGAGTCTGCGAGACCAGAACAGTGCACCCGCCCGCGGTGCTCTCCCAGAGTGGCAGTATATCTGCGTGTACAGATTTGAGGAACAGAAACAGAGTGAAACATAAAAACAATCAATAAGAAAAGAGACAGACATATACTGACCTAAATAGCAGAGAAAAACAAGAAAAAAAAACAAACTACCAATGAATATATAGGAATACTATAGTAATAACGAGAGTATATGCACACACTATTTACAAATATGAAAAACCACAGTACATATCATAAGCATATAATGAGTGTACGAACATACCGAAGCACTAGCCAGGACATGAAAAAAACATCATCATGCACAGCTAATAATGGTATAAAATTTAATTGCGAATATTTAACCCCTTTGGCCATAGGGTATTGAGAGTCACTATATAATAAGCTTCACGATTGCGTAATGAATAGATAGAATCACCTCCACGTTTATTTACTGATACTCTTTCAATATTGGATTGATGTACATTTATAAAGTGACGGGCAGCATTAGAAATATTACGGGTACCAGGGTTATTAATATAGTTAAGGTGTTCACACACCCGTGTCTTAAACTTACGAATAGTTGACCCCACGTAGTAAAGGTGACAATGGATACATTCCACAATATAAACTACGGACATAGAATTACAGTTTAAGAATTGTCTGATCTGATATTGTCGACCCTGTGACTCGAACCTTTTTGTAACTTTAGAAAAGAGACATGTTTTATAGGGATATGCTCCACATTTGTAATAGCCCTGATGTCTCAACCAATTGCCATCAGATACAGAAGTGGAACAGAGAAGATTGGGACTAATCAAATTCTGTTATCCTGGAATGCGGCGTACCAGGGGCTGAAGATGGTGATCTACCCACTCACATAATGGCTCAAGAAGGGATCCAATGCCAGAGACAATTGGTCTCATTGGTGGTGGATCTACTTTTTTGTGTACTTTAGTTAACCCGTAAATAATCAGAACTATAGGATCCGTAACCAATAGGCGTTCTGCAATAGAGGTAGAAATTACTCCCAATGCTTCACCTTCCTGTAACAGAAAATGCAGTTGGTCCTGGAAAAGTCAAGTGGGGTTAGCACGTAATACCTGATAGGTGTTAGCATCTGAGAGCAAGAGCAACATCTGCGATTGGTACAATGTTTTTGACATCACCACTATGGACCCGCCTTTGTCAGCATGTTTGAAAATTAACTGTGAGATTTTGCAATTCACAAAGGGCTTTCCTATCCCTGGTAGACAAATTTGAACGGACAAATGTAGATGACTGCTGTAGTGCAGTTAGATCGTGTAACACCAATGACTGAAATGTGTTCATACAGTCAATACGTGATTGTAAAGAGTAATAATATGGATTTTTACCTTTAAATGAAGGAAGAGAGATCGCAGGTGTAGCTAACTTGTTGCTCTCAGACGCCAATTCCGGTAAGGAAAGCAAAGATATTTGTTCATGAAAGTTACTGCCAGAAAACTCAGTAGTAGTGTTGAGCGATTTTTATCGACAAAGTTGAAATCGGCACGGTTTTTATGTTGATCGGATTTTTTTCGATCACGCGATAATTTAGGTTAAAACTCGCAAAATCTATTTAAAATCTCCCATTTTCAGCCTTCCCATCATTTTTGGGGGGGCCACAAATCAGCTTAGAGAAAGAGCAGGTGACTGTGTTGCGACGTCATGACGGGGGATTATGGGCAATTGGCTGAAAAATCACATAACCCGTTTTACATAGAACCCCGTTCCTGTTCTCCTCAGTGTTGTCTTTTTCATAGGGGTAGGACATGCCCGGTCCTGTCAAACACTCAGCGAAATTTTCTATTTTTTTCACACAGACACTATGCTTTAGCTGTGAACATTAGAACTTAGGTAGATTTGAGATTTGCAGATTTTAAAACTCAGGGTTTTAAAATTTTAAAGGACAAATAGCGCTGAAAAATCCAGGGGGGGGGGGAGAGGGGAGGCCCGCGGGGGGAAACCCCGAAAAGCACTTTTGAAGGAAAGTGGATATTTTGGGGGCCCCCCGACTTTTTTTTTGACATTTCATTGCAATTTCTTTTTATTACAGTTTTCTTTGAAATATTTCTTGTAGTTGGGGAGCCGAACAAATATTTGGATACAGATCTTTTCTAGTAACTGCAGGGTTTTTTGAATGGTCAAAACCCCCACTTTTTTTTATCGGATACATTTCAGAAGGTTTTTTTTTCACTTTTGGGGGGCACTACAAACTTTGTTTTACGGCACCCTTTCGCTTAAATTTGAAAACAACAATTTTGAGTCACCCGCAGGTGTATTTGATACGTCAAAACCCACTTTTTTTTATCCATAACATTTCAATAGGGGTTTTTTTTTTTTTACTTGGCGCAGGCCCGCTTGTTGATAGAGGACCGAAAAAATTTTTTAAAGCAATTTTGGGTTTTCCCCCGCAGGGGTATTTTATAGGTGCAAAACTCCACTTTTTACCTATACATTTCAGATAGGTTTTTTTTTATTGGGGCGGGAGGCCACTTTGTTGATAGACACCTTTCGCTAAAATTTTAACAAAACAATTTTTTAAACCCAAACCGCAGGGAAATTTTAAGTGCAAAACTCCCCACATTTTATTTTCCTATACATTTCAGAAGGTGTTTTTTTTTTTTACTTTGGCCAACCACTTTTTGAAGAGGCCCTTTCGCTTAAAAATTTGAAACAGCAATTTTGACTCACCGCGGTGTATTTGAAGGTGCAAAAAACCCACTTTTTTTTACCGTATAAAAATTTCAATAGGTGTTTTTTTTTTACTTTGGGCACCACTTTGTTTATAGAGGCACCTTGCGCTTAAAATTGAATACAGCAATTTTTAGCACCGCAGGTGAAAAAGATACGTCAAAACCCACTTTTTTTTATCCATATACAATTCAGATAGGGGTTTTTTTTTTTTTACTTTTTGCGCAGGCCAGCTTTGTTTTGGGGGCACCTTGTACTTAAAATTTTAATGCAAAAACAATTTTGTATCCCGCAAATGTTAAAATTTTTAAAAATGCAAAAATCCCCCTTTTTTACTGATACTTTCAGATAGGTTTTTTTTTTTCACTTGGCGCAGGCCAGCTTTTTTGATAGAGGGACCTGCGCTTAAAATTGAATACGCAATTTTGTACACCACAGGGGGTATTGATAGGGCAAAACTCCACTTTTATTATCCCTTAAAAAATTTTTTTAGATAGGTTTTTTTTTTTTTTTTTCTTTTTGGCGCAAGCCAGCTTTTTGATAATGGCACCTTGGGGCTTAAAATTTGAATCCCGCAATTTTTTACCCCGCAGGTGTATTTGAAAAGGGGAAAAAATCCCCCCTTTATTATCCGTTTTACATTTCAATAGGTGTTTTTTCACTTTGGCGCAGGCCCGCTTTTGTTTTATAAAAGGCAACCCTTTCACTTAAAATTGAATAAAAGCAATTTTTTTTAGTCACCCGGTGTAAATTTTTTGGTGCAAAACCCCCCACTTTTATTTTTTCCCATTTCATTTCAGTAGGTGTTTTTTCACTTTGGGGGGAAGCCGTTTGTTGAAAGAGGCACCTTGCGCTTAAATTTTAATACAAAAATTTTGTTCCCCCCAGGTGTATTTTTTTAGGTGCAAAAATCCCCCTTTTTATTATGTATACATTTTCAAATAGGTTTTTTTTTTTCATTTGGGGGCAGGCCAGCTTTTTTGATAGAAAGGGACCCCTTTCGCTTAAAAAATTTAAAACAGCAAATTTTGTAGTCAAGCCCGGTGTATTGATTTCGTGCAAAAAAATCCACTTTTTTTATCCATAAAACATTTCAGAAAAGGGTTTTTTTTCCCCTTTGGGGGAGGCCCCGCTTTGTTGAAGAAAACCTTTTACTTAATTTGAAAACAGGGAAATTTTTAAATCACCGGGAGGGTGTATTTGAAAAAGGTGGGAAAAAATCCCCCTTTTATTATCCGTATACATTTTCAGTTAGGTTGGGGTTTTTTTTACTTTTGGGGCAAACCCGTTTGTTCATTTGGGGGCCCCTTTCACTTAAAAATTTATACACAATTTTGTAGCAACCCCAGGTGTATTTTTATAGGGGGCAAAACTCCACTTTTATTATCCGTATACATTTTTAGAAAAGGGGGTTTTTTTCACTTTTTACGCAGTCCGCTTTGTTTTATAGAAAGGGCCCCCGCGCTTAAAAATTTTAAAAAGCATTTTTTAGTCAAACCCCAGGTGTATTTGAAAAGGTTTTCAAAACTTCCCCTTTTAAAAAAACCCTTTTTACATTTTTAGATAGGTGTTTTTTTTTTTTTTTAAATTTGGCGCAGGGCCCCGCTTTGTTTATAGGGGGACCTTGCACTTAAAAAAAGAATTCAGCAATTTTTTTTAGTCAATGCCCGGGGTATTTTTAATTTGGTTTCAAAAATCCACTTTTATTATCCAAAATAATTTCAGACAGGGTTTTTTTTTACTTTGGGGCAAGCCCGCTTTGTTGATAGAGGCAAACCCTTTCGCTTAAAATTTTAATACCCGCCCAAATTTTTAGTAACCCCAGGTGTATTTGTAGGTGCAAAAATCCCCTTTATTTTCCATTAAATTTCAGATTGGTTTTTTTTTTACTTTGGGGCCCAAACCAGCTTTTTTTGATAGGGGGCACCTTTTCGCTTAAATTTTATTTTCCCGCAATTTTTATTCACCGCAGGTGTATTTGATAGGGGGAAAAAAAAACTTTTATTAAACTGTATACATTTTTTTGGGTTAGGTGGGTTTTTTACTTTTTGGGGAAAACCAGCTTTGTTCATAGAGCCAAACCCTTTCACTTTAAAATTTTAATACAGCAATTTTTTAGTACCGCAGGTGTAAATTTTTAAAAGGGGCAAAAAATCCACTTTTAAATTTTCGTATACATTTCAGAAAAGGTTTTTTTTCACTTTGGGGGCGTTCCCGCTTTGTTTATAGAGGCACCCCTTGTGCTTAAAAATTTTTAAAACAGCAATTTTGTTTGTCCACTGTCGGTGTATTTGGGTAGGTGCAAAAATCCACTTTTATTACCCCTTTCATTTCAGGGTAGGTGTTTTTCCCTTTCCCCTTTTTCGCAAGCCCGCTTTGTTCATAAAAACCCCCCTGGCACTTAAATTTGTTTCAGCAATTTTTATCACCCCAGGGTATTTTTAAAAAGGGGCCAAAAAATCCACTTTTATTTCTTTTACATTTCAGATAGGTGGTTTTTTTTTTTTACTTTGGGGCCCGGCCAGCTTTTTTGGGTAGAGGCACCCTTTGGCCCTTAAAAATTTTAATACCCGCAATTTTGTAGTCAACCAGGGTAGTGGGTAGGTGCAAAAAACACCCTTTGTTTTAAGAATAGTTTTTTTAAAAAGCTGTATTGCATGTGGTGCGGGCCCCAGTTTTTCAATACCAGTTGTACGACAATTCTCTACAAAAAAAAAATTTTTAGCAAAAAGTTCCGTTTGTCATTGCTGCAAAAAAAAAACAATTTCTAAACCATCTAAATTTGAATAGTTTTTTTTGGGTTTTCCCTTTAAATTTTCAGTTTTTTGGGAGAAAGGCACTTTGTATGTTATTTTGTTTTAAAAATATCTTCCCCAGGGCCTAATGGGATTTTTTAAAAACCCCCGGGGCTGAGGGAGGGAAAACGTTGATTTTTTCTTGGTTTTTTCCCCCCGACCGCATTTCCCGTATTCCTTTGAAAATTTCGTTTTTTTAAACTTTTGTTTGGGTTTTGGAAATAAAAGGGTTTGAGAATAGCGTAATTTGGCCCGTTTTTTTAATAAGGACTTTCCAAAAATTTTTATACCTTCTCAAATTTTTTTTTTCTGGGAAAAGGGGGGCGAAATTTCAGGTGGGGAAGCGAGCAAAGAGGGGGGGAGGCATGGACGTAGGGTACGAGGAAGGGGCTCCTTCCAGGGCTGGCAACAACATGGGAAGCCAGTGGATGTCGGTTGCAGGACCCTCAGGCCCGTCATCGCTGGGTCAGGGCCCTGTGAAAATTTAGGGAACGAAAAGCGTCGCCAACTGTTTTTTCAGTGGGTTTAAAGCAACCAGCAACCAGCAGTTTACCTCCCCGTCCCTCCCCGTTTAAGGCCACAAAAGTTGTTCCCGGGGATCATCAGCACCCCCAACCTTGGGAAATGAAGGCAGCCCAAATGTCAACCCTTGGGAACCCCCCACTGTGGAAAAACCCCTTTTTTTTGAAGACCTCTTTATGAAACAAAGTGGTTGGGGGCAGAAGGAGGGTTAAAAGATCAAGAGGGCCAAAGAGGATGATTTTTTTTTTCTGACGCCCCGTATTGATGCCATTCCCCCAAATTTGCTTTTCGCTGTCAAAAAAGGGCCAGGAAACCCTCAAAACCCGGGGCCCTTTTTGAGCAAGCCCCCGATTCACCCCGCGATGTCATATGCCCCCTTTGCCGTAAACAAAATCAGAAAAGGCAAGAACTTAGGTTTTAACCACCCCAACATTTTTTAGTAATGCGCGAATTTTGAGTTAAATTGGGGGCAAAAACTTGGCCAAAAAAGGCCACACCCATGCTGGGGGTTCCAAAACCCCTGTCCCAACCCCCCCTCCGCCCGCCCCCTCCCCTCCGCCACCCCCCAAACGTTCCCCAGGGGCCCCTGTCTCTTTTGGGGTCAAAGATCAGGAATTAGCCTCCGCTTCCCGCCTCCACCGAGCCCCGGGGTACCCCCAGCACCCCGAGGGCCCCCCTAAAACCCCCTCCCCCCTTCCAAACCTTTTTTTTGCCGACCCCGCAAAAAGCCCTACAGCGGGCCCGTCTAGGGCCCGCCCTTTTTGTTTTTTCCCCGGTTTTTGGGGGCAAAAAAAGAAACACTTTTAAACCCCCAAAAATCCCAAAGGCCAAAAGCCTGAAATTTTCGGGGATTGCCCGGGGTTTTTGGGTTGGAAATGTTGTCTTTCCGTTTTGGGGATTTAAAAGGGTTCCGCCACTTTATGGGGGTTGCCCTTTCCCCCCAAAACCAGATGGCCCCAGCAGGCATTTCCCTTTTCCAGAAAAAACCGTCCCCCGCCCCCGGGGCCCTCCACCCTGTCCCTCTAAAATTTCCAAATGCGTTGTCTTCAGTGTTGAAAAGTCCTCGACAAATGAACCCCGGACTGTAAGCACAGCAAGGCCCTAAATGTTGTGACGCTCATGGGTGACTGGGTGGATGTCTTGGTGGTGAGGTGGCCCCGGCCAGCGCACGCTCTTCAAAAAACCCCAGGGATGGGGGCAGGGGTTTTTTCCCCCAAGGTCCTTGGGGCACCACGGGCCAGAAAACCAGGCCTTTTTGAAATTAATCTTTTTTGGAACCGTTTCCCATACATCGGAGCTTGGGACAGCTCTCCGCAAAAGGACGAGGGCTGGTGGGTGCCAAGAAACCCTTTTGCCAGACGAGGTGGTTGCGATAAGGTCGAAAAAGTGGCCGCCCTTAAGGATCAGGTGGAGCACACCTTCCTGGCAATGTCTGAACCTTGTTGTCCAGAAATTTCTAAAACGTACCCCCGGGCTGGAGTTTCGAGGAAGGGTGAGGGGAGTTATTCGCCGTTGCCCCCCTTTTTTTTCCCGCCCGGCTTTTTTGCAGCGTCAGTTGGCTTCCCGTCAACCGTCTCATTGTTGATGTGGCAACAGGGGGGAATTCCACCTTTCCCACATGTCCACATTACCAGTACGAATGACACATGGCCTGCAAGCACTTTCGGACCTCGAGGTGTTGAGCCCCCGAGAGTGGAGGCAGGTAAAAGAGCTCTGCACCACCCTTTGGCCATTTTTTGAAAAAGGCCACCAAAATGGTCAGCGCAGAACAATGCCCTTGTCAGCATGAGCTTTGGGTGGTGATCTTAGTTCTGGAACATCGTTGGACACTCATCAGGTCCCCCAGCGACTGAGGAGGAGACGGACACAGATGCGGACACAGAGCCTTTCTCTCCGTCTAAACCACAAGGCCCGCCCATTTTTCAAAATTTTTAAATCGGCCCTCATTAGCAGTGGTTTGGGGTCCATGGCTAGTGCAAGGCGGCGTCTCAGCTCTCAGGGTGCATCATCTGAGGCAAGTCAGGGCTGTGTTGAAGCTGTGCCGGAGGAAGTGGAGGAGGAGGAGGAGGTATTCCTAGACACTGACATTGCCGACGTCCCTGCCTTGGAAAGAGGTTGGCGCAAATTTTGGGAGGCGGAGGAGGAAGTTTAGGAAGATCATTTTTGCTAGTACCCCTCGACCCAAAGGCTTGGGAAATCAAGGATCCATCTCTCACATGAGTGCTTGGATGCTCAATTTCCTCCAACATAATCCACGCATTAAGGCCATTAAAATGAACAACAGTTATTGGGTGGCCACCCTCCTGGATCCCTGGTACAAAACAAAACTCAGCACTTTCCTTTCACCCACCCAAATAGAGAGCAAAATGCAGAAAATGGAGACCTTGCTGATTGATCAACTGGAGACATCTGTTTCGTCTGCTTCACGGTCTAAAGACGTCAGCGACGTGACAGCAGTGGAGTGCCAAGCAGCCATAGCGGCAGCAGCAGCAGTAGGCAATGTGGCAGAAGCCTAATGGGTGACCTCTGGCAATCTTTATTTACCACCTCTCCAACGCATGTAATGCCGGGCACACATACAACACACAGAGACCAGCTTAAGATCATGGTGCACGACTATCTGCGTCTCAACACCGATGTTTTTGGATGTGTTCCGGACCCAATCGACTTCTGAGCGGACCTTCAGCACAGCTGGAGGAGTCATTACAGACAAACGCATCCGGATTTCCAAAGATAATGTTGATCGTTTGACATTCATCAAGATGAATCAGGCATGGATCTCTGATGATGTTGTGGCCCCAATTGCCGAGGTCACCGATTAGTTGCCGGTCTACTTCACATTCATTTCAAACAGAAATGGTCCTCTAAAAATGTTTTTTTAAAATGATCTTTTTCTCTCTGCAATTTTTATTCTCAGTTCCAAAACGATCATTTTGCTGGTTTTGCTGTGAGGAGACTGTAAAAGACACCAAGGTTTCATGACAAACCGTATTCCATTTACTCACATCATCTTTAGAATTTTTCGCATTGTCATTGGATTTGGGGTCTTAGTGCTGTGTGATACAGGTATAATCATGGTCCTTTGGAACAGAAATGTGGCTTCTAATTGGCATTTCTCCCTCACAATTTTTAACAGTGGCTGAGAAGTTATTTTTATAATTTTTTGGTCATGCGCTTTGAAAAAGCCCGCCAATACTACAGGTCCTATTCTAAAAAATGTGTTTTTTAACAGACATTTGTTATTCACAATTGTCAAAAGTGGCTCAAGGGTAATGTTTTGAATTTTTGGGGGCATTTTTCTGTGAAATGCAGCTAGACTACAGGTCCTATTATAAAAAATGTGGTTTCTAACAGACATTTGTTCTTCACAATTGTCAAAAGTGGCTCTAGCGCCATGTTTTGAATTTTTGGGGGAATTTTGCTGTGAAATGCAACTAGACTACAGATCCTATTGTAAAAAATGTGGTTTCTAACAGACATTTGTTTTTCACAATTGTCAAAAGTGGCTCAAGGGTGATGGTGCTGTCAAAAAAAGGAATAGGTAGAACATTGTTTATGGACACATATTGCAAAATGACTTGTTTTTGCAAGATCTTTAAAATAGCTAGCAATCCCGTAGTAAGACAACCCATTTAATACAAATAAAAAAAAAGAGAAACAAGACGTGGTGGGATTCCATCCTATTTTAAAAATGTTTTTTTCTAGAATTAAACTAAATAAAAAACTGGCATGTACAAAATAGCTGATACAAATATTCTTCTGAATTGTACAAGGGAGGTACAGGAAGGCTTGAACAGATGTAGGTTACCCAGGACAGGTCTAGTCAATGTCCAGTTCAACTAAAATGGTGGTTCAAAGACCTTTTTCGGCACTTTTAATCTGTGGGTCAGACAGGTTAATTGTCTTCTGCTACAGACGTATGTCAATGTCCAGTTCAACTAAAATGGTGGTTCAAAAGCTCCTTTTCTTGCATTTTAAATCTGGGTCATGCAGGTTTGGGGCTCATGCTGTGGCCCCGGACAGGGTCAATGCGTGAACTAAAGGTGGTGAAAGAAAACTTTTCCGGAAATTTTAACTGGGTCATGAGGTTTGGGGCTCATGCGTGGCCAAGGACAGGGATATTTCAATTCATTTAAGTAAATGATGGTTCAAATCAAAGGGCCTTCTGGGACTTTTTAATTTGTGGGTGATGCAGGTTTAAGGGTCAGGCTGTAGTGCAAGACAGGGATAGTGAATGGTGTGTGACTTTTTTTCTGTGGCTTTTATAAACGTGTGTTGCCTAAGATGTAGCAGGTATCCATTTGACTATTGTGAATGTTAATTCCAGCTTCTCCAGCCCTGTTTAGGTGTAAGAATGAAGGTGTTGTTCCTCTCCCATAGACTTTAGTGGTCATCGGCGATAATCTATTATGACTAATCGGAAATCGTCTTGATAATTGCCGATATCGACTATCGACCCGATGACGATAGTCAACGTAATTGCTCATCACTACACATTAGCATCACTATCAACTATACAACTAGGATCCGAATCATCCGTATTCAAAAAATGTCTCCTAACTGTGAGGTCCCTCACAAATTTGTTAATACTCTTAACCGTAGAAAAAAGATGAAAAGGCTGTTGAATAGCAAAATTAAGTCCCAATTTGAGAACTCTTTGTTGGTCAGGAGTAAGAGACACATCAGAGAGATTGATGATATCAATATTTTCCGGTATAGTTATCTGACAGTCCTTGTCTTTTTCCTGACATCGCTTGGCGTGCTTCCTGCCATCCCTCCTAGTCGGCCATTTTTTGGTGCAGAAAGAAGTAGAACTATGTGTGGTGTTAGTGTCATTGAACGCAATGCTGGTATTATCCTCAGATGTTTCTCCCATATCTGAAGACTCAGAGTCAAAGCTGACCTTTTTATTTTTACGTGTGTACCTACGATAATTCCGACCATTATTGCACAAAATATATTTGGAAAAATCAGACGCCTCATGTTTATTGGACCAACTGTATACTCGATCATTCTCATAGTCTGCAATATCCATTTGAAATTTTTTCTTTTTTGTTTCCACTATAGCAGATTCCATAGTAGACAAGGTGTTTTGAATGCGATCAAATTCTTTAATATATTGGGCACTTGCTTTATAATCATTGAGGCTGGACTCTAAAGTTGCAATCTCACTTGCCAAGGTTTCAAACTGTTGCGCTTCATATTTGATGATGAGTTGCATTGTCCGATTTGAACACTCGTTCAGTATCTGATTCCATTCGGCAGAAAATGTATCAGAGTAGACGGTGGTGGGAAACTTCTTGATTCTAAAATCCCGAGGTATCATTTGCTTCTGCACATATTTATTCAATGTAGACAGGTCCCACCACACTTGCAATTCACGAATTAAACATTTTTCAAACTTTTTCAATAATAGATGTAAGTCCTGATATTGTTGATCAGTAGTGTCTGGATCATCGAATATCTGGGCTGCTTTTTGTTGTCTTGATAACAAAGATAATGTGTCCATATCTATGATCCTGTATTAGGATAATCTTCAACTGCACAACATATCCTTATAGGCACATACAGAGTTAATGAGAGTCTTTAGGACCCAAGCGGGAGCACGAAAAAAGCCAACAGTAGAAACACATATACATAGAAATTAAGCTCACCGCTTGTGAAGTATATTGCATGGACCATCCGGGCAAGGAGGAATAGAAACAGCAGAAAAAAGGGTTTTTCCAGCAATCCGATGGCCAGTAATAAAATTTCAAACTTTTATTTCAGCATCCATTAAAATACAACAAGCATGCCCAGGTAGAACAGACGGCGACGCTTTTCGGGGCATCACCCTTTCATCATGGCCTGTCACACTCAATATGAGCTAATCTTATATATAGATCATAATCAAATCAGACCAAGCTCACCTGTACCACACTTCCGAACACGCCGCTGCCAGTAACATCCTTCACCTCCGCTCGCGCCGTTAGCAGGAAACCACGCCGGCGCTTGCGCAGAAGCTAGACACCAGCTGCATACATCACGCATGCGCGAGAGCACCCGGGGCCAGAGTCTGCGAGACCAGAACAGTGCACCTGCCCGCGGCGCTCTCCCAGAATGGCAGTATATCTGCGTGTACAGATTTGAGGAACAGAAACAGAGTGAAACATAAAAACAATCAATAAGAAAAGAGACGGACATATACTGACCTAAATAGCAGAGAAAAACAAGGAAAATGTAAAAAAAAAAACTACCCATGAATATATAGCAAAACTATAGTAATAACGAGAGTATATGCACACACTATTTACAAATATGAAAAACCACAGTACATATCATAAGCATATAATGAGTGTACGAACATACCGAAGCACTAGCCAGGACATGAAAAAAACATCATCATGCACAGCTAATAATGGTATAAAATTTCATTGCGAACATTTAACCCCCTTGGCCATAAAGTATTAAGAGTCACTGTCCAATAAGCTTCACGATTGCGTAATGAATAAATAGGATCACCTCCATGTTTATTTACTGATACTCTTTCAATAGCGAAGGCTCGGAAGAATTTGGTATTAGATTGATGCACATTTATAAAGTGACGGGCAGCGTTAGAAATATTACGTGTACCAGGGTTATTAATATAGTTAAGGTGTTCACACACCTGTGTCTTAAACTTACGAATAGTTGACCCCACGTAGTAAAAGTGACAATTAGAGATGGCTGAATTGATTCTAACGAAGTGGAATTTGTTTAGAATTTCAGGAAAACTTCGATTCGGAACAAAGGTCAACTTTGGGTACTTCGGGTGAACGAAGTGTGCTTTTCATTGATACAATGGCTGCGAGCACATGGCTTTACATGGGGCAAAGAACTCTGGGAGGAAGAAAAGGGCATAGCCTGCATGACAAAGTGCAGAATGAAGCCAATCAAGAACCCCGGGGGATTCTGTGACGTCACTTTCACTATATAAGTCCGGGCGCGACACTGGCAGCTCACACTCCTCTCACTGTACTGATCAAGGAAGGTGCTGCCGCATCTGCTTGTAATTAGTGTTGAGCGATTGCGTTGGCTATCGAGATCGAGCGATAGTCGATAGTCGGCCGCTATCGATAAGGTTTTCAATAGTGAGCATCGATTATGAGCGATTTACCATTAAAGTCTATGGGAAGCAACAACAACCTCATTATTACAACCCAAACAAGGCTGGAGAAGCTGAAATTAACATCCACAACAGTCAAATGGATACGTGCTACATCCCTTAGGCAACACACTTAGGTTTTAAAAGTCACAGAAAAAAAGTCAAAAGACTATTCACTATCCCTGACTTTTACCACAGCATGACCCTTAAACCCGCATCATCCACGAATTAGAATGTGCCAGAAGGCAGTATTATTTTGAACCATCATTTTACTTGAACTGGACATTGAATATCCCTGTCCTTTGGGAAAGTAGCATGAGCCCCAAACCTGCCATGACCCCCAGTTTAAAAAGTGCCGCAAAAAGGAGTCTTTCAACCACCATTTTAGTTGAAAATGGACACTAACTATATCTGTCCTGTACCTCAGAATGACCATTAAACCTGTCTGACCCACAGTTTAAAAAGTGCCAGAAAAAGGAGTCTTTCAACCACCATTTTAGTTGAACTGGACATTGACTAGAACTGTCCTGGGCCACAGTATGATCATTAAACCTGTCTGACCCCCAGATTACAAAGTGCCGGAAAAAGGAGTCTTTCAATCACCATTTTAGTTGAACTGGACATTGACTAGAACTGTCCTGTGCCACAGCTTACCCAGGGCCGGAGTTACAGTGGGTGCGGTGAGAGCCCAGGCTGGCGTCCGTCATCTATTAACACGCAGGTTAAAATGCCCTGATGACGCAGCAACAAAAACTGTCATGCTGAAGCAGAGTGCGGAAGCGGAAGTGTGAGAACTCCAGCCTTCCTCAGTACACAGTCAAGACCTGGGTAGCGCTTGCCCCTCCGTATAAGTGCGGACCAATTGAGCTTCACTTGGAAATACTGGTGGTTTACGCTCCTGTTCCACCCAGGTGCCCTTTGCTGGCATTCTCTTTCTCATTTTACTCAACGTGCTGGAGGAAATTGTCTCTGTACTTTGTTCTCTGTCTGTGCTCCATACTCCATGTCCTCTGAATAACCTACATCTGGTCAAGTTTTCCTGTACCTCCCTTGTACAATTCAGGGGAATTTTTTTACCAGCTATTTTGTACATGCAAGTTTTTTATAGTTAAATTCTAAAAACAAATTTTTAAAATCAGATGGAATCCCACCATGCTTTGTTTCTCTTTTTTTCATTGTATTAAATGGGTTGTCCTCAATACGGGATTGATAGCTATGTTAAAGATCTTGCAAAAAAACAGGAGTCATTTGCAATAGTGTCCATTAACAGTGCCTTCCTATTCATGTTTTTGACAGCACCCATCACCCTAAAGCCACTCTTGACAATTTGTGAAAACAAGATGTCTGTTAGAAACAAACATTTTTTAGAAAGGACCTGTAGTATAGTCTGCATACACAGCAAAATGCCCCCAAAAATTCAAATCATGACCCTTGAGCCACTTTGGACAATTGGTGAAGAACAAAATTCCTGTTAAGGAAACAAAATTTTTAGAATAGGACCCTCGAAAGTATAGCGCAATGTTCACAGCAAATGCCCCCAAAAATCAAAACATGACCCATGACCACTTTTGACAATTGTGAAGAACAAATTTCTATTAAGAAACTGAAACAGAATGAAAAAAAAGTTTGATAATCTTTAGCATTTTAATGGCGGATGGGGACTTGGTTTTGTTTTTTGGTTAATTAAAAAAAAACAAAAATCATACAACTCCCCCACAACTTTCTTCTTCAAACTTAAATGCTGGGTTGTGTGGTTGCTAGATAATCTGTATGATTTTCTGACTAGGATACAAGGACAATACTGTGTGTCCTCTGCACATCATAATATTTATGGTCTTAGATCGTCAAGTAGATGGCCCGATGGCATTTGAATAACAGGTCATAGCTGCAATGCATATTTAAGGTTTATATAATTCGAGTCCCACAGTCAGAAGACAGAAAGGTACTAAAAAACAAAAATTTAACTCAGTTTCGTATTACCAGCTAAGACCACCAACCCATCAACACTAAAACCCCAACCTACCTCCAGCATGAGTGCCAAGACACCACACACCAACAGCTAAAACCTACACAAAAGCATGATGAATAGACCACCTCTCCTACCCTACTCACAGTCCTGCACCCTGCCACTCCCCAATACCGCCCCCACCATACCCGACCCACGTCACGATGGTTTGAAACCAATCACAAAATGGCCATGTCAACCCCCTAGCACATAGGATTGAGGAAACCTTTGTACCGATGGATCTCCCTCGCATTATATCTCTCCCTGCCCCTCCACTCGACAGTCCGACCAAAAGTTATCCTAGTCCCGTCAATCTTCCCCCTCACACCCTCTGGTCGAGGTGTTTTGTTGCTACCCGTGCACCCTGGCCCCCCCCCCATATCAAAAACTCCCATCATTGCACATCAGCTCCCGTGATCGCCAAAAAGCCTGCGCCCGCCCACTATCCAGCGCACTACACTTCCACATCGCCCCCCTTATAATGCACCAGTAACCAAGATCAGCTTTTGTTCTTTATCTTAAACACACAACAATCACCCTACTACAGGGGATTTGGCTAGGGCCCCGAACCCTCTCGAAACCCAAAGTTAAACACTAAAACACTAGATAAACCGTAAAACACAACGTAAATATGCGCCCTAACCTTAATCTCACGTCTCCCATACCCACTTAATCATATAATCAGAGAGCCCCTCTCCCACCCTAACAGTTCTATTAATTAATAATATCTAAACCATGCCCAATGTAAAATTGTGTAATACAATACTACCCTAAGTTAAAAACCAATTGTCAATTTTCAGAATAAAAATGTAAAATGTACAACACGAGATATTAAAAGACACCACCAAGCTTGTTCTTGTGCATATCCCACCCTTCTGTATCTCACCCCAAAACCTACAACCACCCCCATTAATATGTAAATCCAAGATACATCCCTCGATACCGAAAATGTGAGAAAAGTGAATCACATAACGAAAAAACCACCTATCAAAAATAAAGAAATATAACTCATCGAACAAAAAAGCTCCCAGCCCAGGCATAACTCATATCTATTGTACTACACGCCCAAAACCCACCCTCAACTACATCTCCTACTCCGACTGCCTATCAATCCCCAATACCATAGAATCTCCATAAGACCAATAACAATGATTCATCAACCTCCCGCCTTACATCGCCCCACGCCCCCTATACACCCGGGTGCCAAAAAAACCTAGCCACACTCCCTTATACCCCTCTTCCCATGTCGTATACCACACGGATCCTTTACAACACGGTTCTCTCTGAACCCCCCCAAAATAAAACCTTACCCTACACCTCGATTTACACACAGAACCAAATTAACCACTCTTCCAACCACCACCATTTTTGTCCATGTATTACCAACCCCATATACCTCCATGCTCCCCACTACCATGTCATTGTGATCCTCGCCACTCAACTATCCACCTACCCCAGCCATCACTACCCTTCGTCCATACGCACATCCCCCACATTCAAGCCCCCCACCATGTTACTTCGCCACCCACCCCAAAAATTTCTAACTACCCATTCGCTCAATAGTACACCCATCAACCCACCCTTCCTTACCCAATGAGGTCAAACCTCTCCCAACCCTCCTCACTCAAAACAGATGAATAGCACCGCCGCCTCCCTCCCATTTTCCCAGAAAATTCCCAATTCACTTACCTCCTCCCCTCCTAACAATCGCAAGCCGGTGTCCCCCACCTACACACCCAGTCCACTGCCCCACCAAACACCTCCCACAGGCCGTCCGATGCACCCCGCCCACAATGCACCACCACCCCCCCAACCTCAGGTAGTTAACGCTTCCCGCCCACCTCCTACAATCAGACCCCGCCCCCTCACCAATCCCCAAAGACGATCGATTTCATGCTGCATCCCATAAAGCCCATCAACGACCTCCCGCCATATTAACCCACCCACTATCCCACTCTCCCAACCCTACTCCCACTCACCATCATCAAACCCTTACTCCCCATCCAGCCCCCACCGAGCGCCCCGCTCCCTCCCCAACCAATCGCCCCCACCCCGCCCCACCTCACGAGCACTAGTCCTTTTCCACAAACCAGCCCTGCCACGTGACAAACCACCCCAAAACCCTACCGGAACCTCCCAGTGCCCCCAAACACGCACACATCCCGTGTGGCGCCCTGCGCAGACAACCCCCCCACCCCGCGCCCCGTCCCTCCAAGATCGTCGCTCTACCGACCCCAACTCTCTGCCCCTCCCCACCCCCATATCCCCCCCACCCCACCTCCACCCACCGAACCCCTACTCCACCACCAGCCACATCCGCACCCGTACCCTACTCCTCCCACCACTCCCCTTCACCACCCCTGCGAAGCCCAATACCCCCCACAAACACCTGTCGGGTTCTTTCGGTCCCCCACTACTTTCCTGTATCCCTCTTATCCCCCCCCCCCCCCAGCTCCCGTCCCCCGTATCCACCACTGGATAAAAGAACAATACAATCATACTCATCTAGAGCGAAGAAAGAAATTGCGCTATGGTTATTAGATAAAAAAAAAAAATACCACACACGAGTCATGGGAAAGGTAAGAAAAGTATTGTAACATACCATAACAAGTCATTCAGGCTAGTTAAAATGGATTACACCATGTTTTCACATCAACAAGTGCCAATCAGTATGAAATGGGACCAGATACACACTCTGACTATGGACAAATCCTTATTCCACTGGAAATTTTTATATTTTAATTTTACACTAAAATTATTGGATTTATTCTCTCTCAGGAACTAAGAGGCAATCAATAAGCGTCTTTCCTCTAGATACAGAAATCTAAAAATTAAATGTGTCTTCTCAATAAACCCTGATTTCTTCCAGTTTACACAAAGGTACCCATAACAGCCCTAGATGTAAGTGGTAAAAGGCAAACCTATTTTATAGTACACATTCGTCACACTAAGCCGCATCACTACTATACATTCATTCAACCATTTCAGTAGATCCCCCCTGAGCCTTATTGGGAAAATGATATTTAAGGCAATCTCAGCTTGGGTTGCACCATCTTTTCACCTTAGATGACATTCACATAAGGCTACACTTGAGAATACAGATGGACGCTGGGAACCTGCTGTATGCTTGGATTGGTTAATGATCACCAGCAAAGGAATGAATCCATAACAAGATTCTGAAGTATCGTTCAATACTGGAAAAAAAAAAAAAAACATCCCACAAACACCGTGGAAAATAATTCTACAGATGTGGGCAGATAGCAAACACCCCAACAATACACATTGCTTGTAAACTCCAGTTTTTTTTTTTTTTTATTTTTTTTTTTTGTTTTTTTTGCACACCATACACAAAACCTGAGTACCCAAGAAAGCAAAAAAGATAGCCTTACTGACCAATCTCAGCTTGAATTTTCTTGCAGTACAACGACAAATTCTCTGATACAAATTAAAGAGATTGTAAAGACAGGGTGTAACTTACATAGGACACTGCCTTACACCATGCCACAGATACCTACTATCAGACATAGTAAAAAGCAGCTGTACAATTTGTCCTTCCCATGATGAACAGCGACTGAGATGCTTCGGGAAATGGTAGGTTTACTGCATATTAGTGTTTTATATGCTGCACAATTATAGGACTTAACCAAAGAATTCTGTGGCTGAACCATTCACAAACATTGACGAGACCAGAAAGGGCATTGTTGAGAAGTTCAAAAATGCTCTCCTCTCACCCTTGTGCTCTAGGCCTACTGAGATTACACAAAGCCCTTCCTCTTGTTTTGCCTAAAGACAAAGGACAATGCACAAGCTGTGCTCAAGTCCCCAATAGAAAGCTAGCTGTCAGGGGTCATTAGACCCAGTGTGGAAGCAGTTTAGAGGAGAATGCATGCAGCCTTAGAGTCCAAAGTGCGCTGATGCAATGTCTGTAGAGAAAAACCTGCAGAGTTTTTGGTCACAATTTGAATGTCTGGTTCCTCATTCTGTTATGTACTCCGAATTGTAGATTGTACTCACAGGCCCAATTCGCTAGGTGGGAGCCTTTTCCACCAGCCTAGTCCCACATTCCCTAACATCCACCACCTGCAACAGGTGCATGAAGTGAACCTTGGTTATTTTGTTGTCACATGAGGTTCAGAAGAGGGAGGAATGAGACAGATGAAGGCCTTTTTGACAGACATAAGGGCGGAGTACCATAAAACTGCCGCGCCCAATTTAAAGGGAAGAAAAGTTTGAAGAAATTGTGAAAATTTGAGACCCAGACTTATTGTACTTGCCAAGCATGTGAGTTTGTCTGAAGGAAAAGACAGTACACATTTGCCCTGATTTATTTTTTAGTAAAAGAATTTTGTTGTTAAACTTTTGAGCTACAAGCAATGCAAAAGAATACGGTGTTAATGGATAATCCTATTATGAAGGTAACAGACTGTTGTGAAATATTAAGCACATACTTCAAAATATTAACTGAGTCTTTACTTGAAACTTTGTAAAACTTTGTTTTCCAATTTGAGCTCTCCGAGGGAAAGTTCCCAATGGAATGAAATGGGGTGCACCCAATATCCAAGATGGTCCTATGACAGTGAAGGAAGCCAGATACCCCAAAAATTTCCTGAACAACGCTAGCTGAAGCTACCCATTGTGTGAAGACAGCGATGCGAAATTTGGTCTCCACCACTGGTGTGCACAAGGTTTATCACTGCAAAAACGTAAGTCAGCCCTGCCAGATAAACCTCAGCAGAGTGCTGATGGAGCAGTGAGAGCTTTACCTTCACACCTCCCATCAACCAAGGCCCTTTCCAAGATCCAAAGGTATACATCAACCAAAGGTAGGAATATATTGTATGTTTCTTGGTTTGTTTTTAATAATTTATTCAGTACCATATTCTCTCAAGTAATCAGAGACATACTTACACTCACTGTTACATGTATTTACCCACCATTAATGCTAAGATTAAATGGAAACAGTAGTTTATATTTGCCGTACCCACAAGATATTTTAGCAAATGTTGCAAAGAACCTTGATATGAGGTGGCAGATGTCTTACCTCTTGTATTTATGGAACTACATACCACCCCCAGAGGGGTTACTTTCAACTTTCACCATATGAAATTCTGTTTGGAAAAATTGCCTAATCACTCACTCTCCACCTCCAGAGACTGCACATTCAACTTTAACAACTCTTAATGTGACTATGTGCTACAAACTACAAAACCGAAATTAAAGGATGTGCATCATCAAGTAGGGGACCTGCAACCTGTCCCTAATCTTGCCTTTCACAACGTCAAACCAGGAATAATGTTATGATTCGCAAATTTATACGTTCTGGTTCATTTTCAGAGAGGTGGCCGGTCCATTTCAAGTTCTGAATGACCATTTCCTTCAAGTGTGAAAGTCGAAGGAGAGAACTGGATCCATGCTCACACTGCAAAGTGTATCCCCCATCGATGACGGAAGCAAGTACCACTGTGCTGCTACTACTGCCCTCCTGTCAAGCCAGACAGTGAACCAGAAGATATCCTGAGCTCTACCGCTCCAGACGTGGCTTATGAGCCCATAAACCGATCACCAAAAGACACAGCTGAGGTAATCAAGTTGTTACCCCTTCCATCGCGTGAAGAAAAGAAGATCGAGATGCCCCTCCGGAACATAAATTACTTGGGCCCTCAACCCAGCACAAGACTTTGGCTAGTATGGTGGGAGGATGGTTGGTCCCGTTGTTTCTTATTGCTGCCTTTTCACAGGAAATTCACTGCTCTGCATCAGCCGAAGATTACTATGCCAACATGGGCATACATGGCATCTCGCCCACAGTGTAGAGTGAGGATGATAACTGACTATTCCTCGGAACCAAAGAAACACATCTGTCATATATAATTGTGCATTGAAAGTTCTTCAAACCTAACGGATATGAGGCTAGGTGCATTATATGGTGTTTTATGGTCAAATAGACTCTTTAAGATGTTAAAGAGAATTACATGAACATTTACATAACGAATAATAAGTTACTTAAATTTGCACAACACCATAGCCAAACGCACAGGTTAAAAGATTGCAGGATAATGACACATCACCAGTATCATCAACAATCTATGCCATTCATAGGCTACACCTGTATTCCCCTAGAAGAATTTTAGGAGAAAATGACACTTCACTTTCCCAGGTAAATTCAAGCTTATCATGGTTTGATAATACATTGAGTTTCTTTTCCCATAGCAGGATGGGCATCACCCCCCTTGGTGGTTTGCTGTACGTGCCTATACAACATAAACCCCAATTTCTTATCCATAATGTGGGGAGGGATTCAACAGTCTCTTAGATGTAAACAGTGAACACCACAAACACAGAGTTAGGTGTACATTCCATGATTTGACACTTTAGAAATAGTAATTTCTTACATTAATGTTCTTCCCCTAACAATAAACCTTTTTAATTTTTCACTGTCATCACTAATTTAGCAGTGTGACCACATTGTTTTTCAAGACAATAGATTTTTTTTCCTTAGGCACATGAGGTTTTCTTGCCAAGACAATGCAATAAAATAAAAGACTTGATCCCCCAAACACATTGATCAAGTTTTAATCCAGAACTCGTGCATACACTCAAAGGAGAATACACAACGCACAGAAGTTCAACAATGATATAAGGATCATTGACAACATTCAGTGATCAATTTTTTTGAGATGCCATTAAGATTTAAGGTTCTACAGTAGTAGAATATGATTTTTTACATGTTTCAGGGTAATCATAATGGAGGCCCAGCAGGTTAAAGGGTTCTCCTAGCTTAACCCACTCAATTTGGTTCAGTGGCATCTCTGGGTGGTTCAAGCGGAATATCCCACATCATCACCCAAATTTTTATTATTTGTGCCTCATCATACTGGATCTTGATCAAGATATCGAGTATACTCATGTGAAAAGTATTTCAAAGGGTCCCCAAACGGTCCAAAGGACAAAATGTCTTGAATATTAACATTGATATATGCTGTGGTTAACAACAAAAACAGCCCTCTTGATGAACATCAGGGTAGCCATGTATTCGAATTAAAATGATTTTAAATTATCAGAGAGAGGAAGTGAAACAGAATATGAGAAAATAAGTTGATAATTTTAGCATTTAAATGGCATCCATCTTGTCTTCTTCAAACTTTAATCTTTGTTCTAATATTCTGTATGAAATACTGACTAGATCCAAGGAGCATTGCCGACCGCCGTGATTGTTGCCGATTGACCGGCTTCCTTCACCTCCTCTATTGGCATCAGTATGGGCGTCAGAGCAGACTAAATCATCCCCTTGATCTTTTACATGCCTTCTGACCCCAACCGCATTTTGTCATCAAAGAGGTCTTCAGACAATTGGATTATCCACAGTGGTGGGTACAACGAGTTGATAGTTTGGGGCTGCTACATGTGGACGATGCTGATGATGCAGATGACGACATTTGTGGCCGTGACTGCGAGGAACGAGGAGGTAAGACTGCTATGCCGGTTGCCTTAACCACTGGAAGGACAGATTTGGCGACATGGTTATTATACTTAGTTCACAGGGCCCTGACCAGCGTTACAGGCCTGACTGTCCTGCAACTGACGATCCGCTGCATGCGTGTTGTCCGCCAGCACTGGAAGGAGCACCTTCCACCTCGTACCTCTACCTCCATGTGCTACCCCCCTCACTTTGCTCGCTTACCACCTGCATTTCGCTCCATGTTCAGAAATATAATAAAAATTTGAGAAGTATGGAATAGTTTTTGGAAAGTCTCTTATTAAAAAGACAGCAAATCACAGCTAATTCTCAAATCCTCTAAATCAAAACAAATTGCTGATTCAAAATTAACTGCAAGGTGTCAATCAAACAAATCTGGACTGGCAAAAAGTCCAAAAAACACGTAACTGTAATGTTTGGTATAAATAAACTATTTTTTGCACCTTTCAATTCACCTGGTGGTGAAAATATAGAATTGCTGTTTAAAGATTTACTGTATATCGGTGTGCGTCAATTGAACAATGCTGGTGTGCAAAAGTCAAAACAACACGTAACTGTTAGTTTTGGTAATAATAAACGATATAATTTAGCACCTTTTCAATTCACCTGTGGTGAGTAAAGAATTGCTTGTTTTAAGATTTACAGTAGGTGCTGGCGCAATGAACAATGCTAGGGTGCGCAAAAGTCAAAAAACACGTAACTGTTATGTTTGCGGTATAATAAACGACAATATTCTTGCACCTTTCAATTCCACCTGTGGGATATATGAATTGCTGTTTTAAGATTAACTGATGCGCGTCAATGAACAATTCTGGGTGCGCAAAAGTCAAAAAACACTAACTGTATATGTTTTGGTAGATAAACGATATTTATGCACCTTTCAATTCACCTTTGGTAATATAGAATTGCTGTTTTTTAAGATTTACAGTAGATGCTGCGTCAATGAACAATGCGGGTGTGCAAAAGTCCATAAACACAGTAACTTTTATGTTTTGGTATAATAAAACGATATTTTTTGCACCTTTCAATTCACCTGTGGTGAATATAGAATTGCTGTTTTAAGATTTACGTAGGTGCTGCGTCAATCGAAAAATGCTTGGTTGCGCAAAAGTCAAAAAACACGTAACTGTTAATGTTTTGGTATAATAAACGCCAATTCTTGCACCTTTCAATTCACCTTGGTGAATATAGAATTTGTCTTTTTAAAGTTTTACGAAATGCCCTGTCGTCAATGAACAAAGCTGGGTGCGCAAAAGTCCAAAAACACGTAACTTTATGTTTTGTGGTATAATAAACGATATTTTTTGCACCTTTCAATTCACCTTGGTTGAATAAGAATTGCTGTGTTTTAAAGATTTACGTAGATGCTGCGTCAATGGAACAATCCAGGGTGTGCAAAAGTCAAAAACACGTAACTGTTATTGTATTGGTATAATAAACTGATATATTTTGCACCTTTCATTCACCTGAGTTGAATGTAAATTGCTGTATTTTTAAGATTTTACGTAATGCTTGCGTCAATGAACAATGCGGGAGCACAAAAGTCCAAAAACACTAACTGTTTTATGTTTGGTATAATAAACGATATTTTTTGTCACCATTCAATTCACCATGAGGTGAAATATAGAAATGCTGTTTTAAGATTTACGTAGATGCTGCGTCAATGAACAATGCTGGGTGTGCAAAAGTCAAAAAACACTACTGTTATGTTTTCATATAATAAACGCTTATTTTTGCACCTTTCAATTCACCTTTGGTGATATAGAATTGCTGTTTTAAGATTACGTAGATGCAGCTCAATGAACAATTGCTGTGGTGCGCAAAATCCAAAAACACGTAACTGTGGATGTTTTCGTACGATACACGGTATTTTTTGGCAACAAACAACCTGGTGGCTGACTACAAGATTGCTGGGTTTGTAAATTTAACTGCAGGTGAATCTCAACATCACAGGTGTAAAGGGAAAAATATTTATGAAAAATGAACACCTATCTGAAATGTTATATCTGATAAATAAAAGTGGAGTATTGGCAGCTAACAAAGAGACCTGCAGTTACTATAAATGATGTTATCCCAATATAAGTTCAGGCTGCCCAAATCCAGGAAAAATTTCAATAGCTAACTGTTAATAATAAAGATATTCCACTACAATGTCTACACTAAGTCTTGGTGAACTATTATCCAGTTTTCCCTTATAGATGAGCTTGTTGTTTTCGCCCGCGCCCCCCCCCCCCCCCGCTCCCCCACCGCCGTGAATTTACAGCGGTAATGCTGCTTTAAAATTCTCTAGCTAACTACATAAAATCTAAAATCTCTAATCAAACTAAATTGGAAGATCACAGCTAATAGTAGAGGTTTCTCTGTGCAGAAAAGAACTAATTTCCGCTGACTGTTTTGGCACAGGCAGAGCGCAGGTCCTATCCCAAATGAGACGCGAAGACACTGAGGCTGAAACAGGAAACCTGTTCTATGTAAAACAGGTCATGTGATTTTTCCAGCCAATCGCAACCATACACATCCCATCATGACGTCGCACACACATTCACACCCTGCCTAGTCTGTAATCTGATTTGCTGGCCGCCAAAATTACAGGAAGCTCCTAAAAAGGCTCGATCTTAATAGATGATGCACAGATTTTAACCTTAATTATCGCATGATCTGGAATTTTAGATCACCATAAATACCTTGCAGTTTTCAACTTTGTCGATAAAAATCGCTCAACACTACTGATGACGACATTTGTGGCTGTGACTGGAGGACGACGAGGAAAAGACTCTGGATGCAGGTTTCATTAACCACTGAAGGACAGATTGGCGACGCTGTTCGTTACTGAGATTCACAGGGCCCTGAACTTTATCCAGTATTCTTTATAGAGCTTGTCTGTGGTCGCCCGTGGGGCCCCTCCTCCGCTCCCCCCCCCCCCCCGTGACTTTAACCAGCGGTTAGATGCTCCTTTAAAAATTCTCTACCTAACTATATAAAATCTTCCAATCTCTAATCAACTAAATTTAAGATCACAGCAAATATTAAAAGTTTCTCTGTGAAGAAATAAATAATTTCGCTGAAACTGTTTGGACACAAGCAGAGCGCACGTCCCTTCTGCTCTGAGACGCTGAGAACCTGAGGCTGAACAGAAACGCTGTTCTATGTAAAATAGGTCTGTTTATTTTTCCATACACATCCCAATCATGGCTCGCACACACATCTCACCCTGCTCTATTCTGTAAGCTGATTTGGCTGCCCGGCCAAAATGAAAAGGAAGCGCCGAAAATGGCGCGATCTTAATAGATGATGCACAGATTTTAACCTAAATTACGCATGATCTAAAAAAATCCGATCCCCATAAAAAAAATGTGCCGATTTCAACTTTGGGCGATAATAATCGCTCAACACTAGTTTTTGTATACAGAGAAAGAGGTAATTTCAGCTGATAAGCCACCGGTTAGCCATCTCCTGAACCACATATGGATGTTCAGGTACAGGTGGAGGGCATAGTTCACCAGGAGGGCGAGTTCGGGAACCATAGCCCACGTGCAAACTTCACAAGATGCCACATAGGCCCAACGCTGGCACAGCTGCTTCCAATACAACATTAGCCTGCACAAAAGTATTGCCCAGCATTTGGGAAGGAGACATCTGTCAACAACACCTTGTCCCCACCTGACTAATTTCCCTGAATTCCAGTCAAACACTGGATTAAAGTTTCTAAAGCCAGGGGAGCCCCAAAAAACCCCATCAGCGGGCAGCCCCTCCCCTGACGAATAGAATAAAACTTTTCAATATGTATGGATCCTACCACCATCTCCAGCTCAGGGGGTACAATATTGGATTGCGCCCCGAGCTAGTGTGGTGGAGTCAATACCACTACCTGCAGCGGGGTCAGATAGCGGTTCTCCAAGTAAGGCCCAGACTTTGGCGAAAAAACGCAACAACAAAATTAGAAGCTAG
>JAODAL010002033.1:0-208754 GCA_025379985.1 Phyllomedusa bahiana
TCAAAGAAATGTTTAAAAAACATTGTTACCATTTTGCTTTCAGTGAAAAATATATTTTTTGGGATAGACTTAAAACAAAAATTGTAAATATGCAAAACACTACAGGAACATTTGTGATCTCTGAATTTTTTCTGAGAAATAGTATCACCTCCATCAGATCCTGCATACATGACCTCACACCTGATCTCATTATTTCCAGGCTAGAGAACGGCCTCTCTACACTAACTTGGGTTTGGGGGCAAAGCGGTGACCACAGGGGCAACATCTCTAACCCTGTCAGAGTATAAATGAATTGCCTCAGCCACAGTCAGTTTTTGATGAATGGTTGAACTCTTCTACTTCTTTGAGAACTGGTGAAAAATTTTGCTGAAATCTGTTTGCCATGGGAGCAGAATCTTTTCCCCCAGGGGCAGCGCTTTGCCTGCTCCATGTCATCAATTACACTCCTCGTGTGATGAGGCTGAAGATCTGGGAGCAGTAGCACTGGCCGGACCCAATTCCTCTTGCTCTTTGCATGCATCGAACTAACTGGACCAACTTATTATATATTTTGGAAGTCGGAGTCGGTCCATTTTGTGACGACTCCGACTCCTGCAAAATAGGCACCGACTCCGACTCCACAGCCCTGCATTTGACTACTGCATTTCCTGTGGCTGTACTGATATCAGTAATGTCTGATACTTTTGTCAGAGATTTGTAGTGTTAACTTAGCATGCTTACATTACAGGTGAACAACCTGATTTTGCAGTCTCGGGATCTGGCTGATGTGCCAGACTGGTTTATAGTGTGCTGCGAGTCCCTCTTTAAAGATCTGCCAGACACAGTTCTGCTCTTTTTATGCCAAGGAGCCTTGGCTATGCTAGAATGGAAGGATGGGAATCTCGGCCATGGAGGGGAGCAACTACTTGTTAGCCTTCTCACAGTCCTGCTGTCTCTTAGTGCACGGTAAGGAATGCACTTATGTACAAATTATGCACTTATGTAAAATTGAAAGTGACAGAGAGATGTATTTAAAGGACCCCAAACAAGATAAAATATTAACAAAGTATTCACACTAACATAATGACATCACCTTTATAGTGGAGAGAATAATGCTGTAATGGATTTGTTTTCTTGATGGACCACGCAAGTTTCAAAAGGGGTGCTTTGGTTTTTAGAGAAACATTTCAGTGGTCTGGGGAGAGGGTGAAGTAGCAAAAAAAACCAAAAGACTTGCCTTTATGATAGGCTCAGTTCCAGGACGGAGCTTCGGTACCTGGGCGCCTCACATCACATTCATTTAACTCTGCAGCTAATTACAGGCCTCTGCGGTCACGTGCCATTCAAACAGGAGGAGATCGCTGAGGCCTGTGAAAGCTTGCAGGGTCTCATGAACAGTGATCGTGATATCATGGCTCGAAATCTGCAATGGAGCCAGTTGGAAAGGTGAATCTTTTATTTTTTTCTATTTCCCCCTCTTCCTAGACCACTTTATTTCAAAAAACAAACAAAAAAGAGCTGGACAATACAACCACTTTCATGGAGGCCATTGGTTCATTACTCTTTTTAAGAGCAAGAAAATAGTTGCAGAGTGTAAACATTTTTGCTAAACAAAAAAGAACAAAATACAAATGCTAGATGAAATCACCAACAGACCAATAAAGTCATACTGCAAACTCACAAAGTGTGTAAAAAAAAAAAAAGGGCTGCATTTGATTCGGTGATGTATAAAAAATTTGCCATGCATGAAACCTTTTAAAATTTCTGCTATGTGAATTTTTTTAATTTATTTTTTTAAATTGATACAGATTATTCCCGCTGAAAAGGGCTAATCTACGTCCTGGCGTGTTCCAGACACAAAACATGCAGAAAACACATTTGACATGTCTCTGTTTATTGTATCTTTTATTTATTTTCTTACCTGATACAGACTAAGGCTATGTTCACACGGCTTATTCACGGCGTAATTGCGGGACGGATTTCGCCCGCAATTACGGCGTGTGCTCCGGGGTGGGGGGGCCGGCAACTCGCCGGCCCCATAGACATTCGTTATCCACGGCGCGTATCCCGCCGGGATAATTGACATGTCACTTGTCTCCCCGCTCGCCGTATTTCGCGAGCAGGGAGAGGAGACGGAATCCATAGTTCTCTATGAGAATTGTGGATTACCGTAATGACTGGGACGGATGTCAGCCATATTTCACGCAGTACGGCGCGAAATACGGAACGAAATCCGTCCCAAAATAAGCCGTGTGAACATAGCCTTAAAATTGAAATATAAAAAAAAAAAACAGTTGAAAACAATGAGATGTGTAATAGA
Source organism: Phyllomedusa bahiana (assembly GCA_025379985.1). Classification (NCBI taxonomy): domain Eukaryota; kingdom Metazoa; phylum Chordata; class Amphibia; order Anura; family Hylidae; genus Phyllomedusa; species Phyllomedusa bahiana. The sequence goes on from JAODAL010002033.1 coordinate 2,300, forward strand.
AACAGTTTCCTCACATATTCCAACATGCTATATGCATAAGCATATTACGCCACGTGGGCACATACGCGCGGGGTAAGTTCACACGGCTGATTTGGACATGGAATTCACAATGCATCCAAATCTGATCACAATCCACATTCTGCTGTTTTCAAATGGAAATTAGTGTGTCCGTGCAGCTGAGACTGATTTAAAATCGGTGCCATGGGAAAAAACACAAGTGACGTCACTTTTTGAGGTGGATACAGTCCTCTATCTTCCTCTTGAGAAAAGCAGTGTCAAATCTCTGTCTGGATTTTGAATTCTACATCTAAAATCTGCACATACTGGTGCAGAACAAGACGGAGATTCTGTACTGAATTGGCGCTGTACGTGGTGTTCCCAAGAAGAAAAGTCTAGTGCCACAGTCAGCTTGCTTCTTAGCTTCTCTTGAACATGGGAATAGCAGGGCTTTCGACCATCCTCCTCATTCACTTATATGGGTGCTCCCAAGTGAAGTTGTGTGTGTGCACTCAGCCACATTCAGGAGCTCCCATAGAAGTGAATGAGGAGGATGGTTGCAAGCGCAGCCCTCCTCATTCTCCGGCACGGTCGGCTCGCGTCTAGCTGAGAGCCGTCTGTGGCACTAGACTTTGCTACTTGGGAACACCTCTTTAAAGGGAAAGTGTCATCAAAAATGACTTATTGTTGAACATAAAAATGTGAGTTAAACACATTTTTTAAGATTTTTTGGTTGTATTCTTTTTTAATTTTCCATATCACTTTCAATATTTTCTAATAATTCTTAAGTCCTGCAGTTTTCACTTTAGTGGCCCTGCAGTTTTCACAATAATTGTCTGACACTTCCTGCTCTGTACAGAAGGTTTCTCAGTAGTCTGCTCATTATCAGCACAAAGAGGGTCAAACTGAAAGGAGACACTAGTGTGAATAGATAACACAGGATCCACCAGTCACAAGAGGAGATGTTACAGTTCACCATTTCACCTCCCTGCACACTGATTTCTTCCAGGTCACAGAGCATGACTAGAAAACTCTCCTATAGAAGTGAATGGGACTGAGTCAGTCTTAAGTCTCTTATGTGCACGAAACTACTGTAAAGCATCTCTCTGACTGCTGTTAAAGCAGTGCAAGCACGGCCTAGTGGCCAAAGTGAAAACTGCAAGACTTAAGAATTATTAAAAAATATTGAAAGTGACATGAAGAAAAAAAAAAAATCCCAAAAATGTGTTTAGCATAAAAATGTGACTTAAACAATGACTCATTTTTTTTTGATGACACATTCCCTATAAATTTTCAGTATTCAAAATCGGCCATGTGTACATATTCTTCGGCCCAGTTTACATCTTTGTTAAAGGTTCAGGTCGAAGCCCCCTTTACAGATCCTGTCAAAAATGACAGAGAAAATATCTCAGCATTGTAGTCGGTGGTGTCCATGGGATGGCGTTGGTGTCTGTTTTGAAAGAAACAAATCCATCTTCACCTTTGTGGTTGAGGCTTCAAACAGAACCTCCAACGTAGATATGAAGCAGGCCTTCGGCTCACCCCTCTGGTCTGTTGTGGACATCTGAGTTATACACTAAGCACAAACATCTTGTTTTCTTGAGTGTGTTCTCAAGGAAAAATACAAGGTTGTCAAGGTTGTGCGACTTCTAGTTGGTTTATGTTTTTTTCAGAAATAAGATAATCACAGGGCCCCCTAAAATCAACAGATACATTACCTGAGGGCTGCTGGAGTTCCCTGCAATGTAGGAACATCACAAGAGACTTTATAATTTTATCAAACTGTGATGCAGTGGAAGTTTTTTTTTTTTTTTTTAAATGATTTTCAGTTCCTTTAGATGAGCCATCAATTTATGATGAGTATTTAACCTCCAGAACCCATACTAATCAGCAGAGAGAACGGGTTGGAGTGCCATACCTCCTTCATGTTAAAGTTATTAGGCTCAACTGCAGTGCTCGGCATAGCCACTCTGGGTGTTACTGTGCTAGGTAATGCAGTTATAGGGGTTTTCCCTTCTGGCTATTTTCACATAAACTGGTCTTCCCGAGTTTCAGGCTTTCATTTCCTTTGTAGGCTGTGGCCAGTTCATCAGCATTGACTGACATGTCAGTTCTGCCAACTCCTATTTCTTGCCCTCCTGTTAGAGGGACACTGGTGATAGAAGAGTTTTGTAAAAACAATACACTGTCCACGCCGGAGTTATAGCTATGAATGTGACCTAGAAGAGCTGTGATGTGAGGAAACTCCTAGGGGAACAGAAAAACTTGCATGCTGCCAAGACAAACTGTTCTCTATGTATTTACAGACAAAGATAAGTGTCACTGAAGATCTGACAGGATGGCATATGTCTACTGAGCTCTGCCAGTAACTTGAGTGTTCGTTTCTCTGCGTGATCTCCCATTCTGTTAGGGTGCGTTCACACGGCAAAGACAAAATACCAGTTGGATTTTCCGACTGGTATTTTGTCTTTTGTTGGCACGTAGGGGGGCGGCTTTTGTCCGCGGTTTGTGGATTCAAGCCGTCCCGTTTGCACCCACATGTTCATGTTCTGTCCGAAAACTGGGCAGAAGAATAAACATGTTATAAGTTTTTAGGAACACCAAAAACGCGTCAAAAAACATCCAGCGTAAAATCCGTGCAGTGTGGACTGGTGAACGGATTTCTATTTAAATAAATGTAAAAGGTTGACAATCTGTTTTCACACCGACTGAAAACTTGTGCCATGTGGACAAGCCCTTACTAAGACACAGGACAAAAAGTGATGTCACCGGCATGGCAACTGCTAGAACAGATCGGTAACCTAGAAAGGCATCTTCAAACAATCTGGAGAGAAAATCTGTATAAAATAAAGCAAAAGTGGAACAGCAATGTAATTGGTAATTGACTTTATGTACTTTTGCTTACATGTTTAAAGCTAATCACTGAGATGGAAAGAAACCTTCAAGAATTCATGACTCTCCAGCAATCACTGCTATTTAATAGGCGGAGTTTTAAGGGTTTGCCTCCACTGACCATACAGTGGTGGCCCTAGAGAAACCCAAAAACACAGAAACAAGGCCATACTTGCAGCTCAAAGGCTGGACTGAAAACTAAATCCAGTAAAGAGGCAACACTGGCCCCTATGCTACTTGGGAAAAATAAATAGGTGCAGATGATTGCTGAGCAGTGGCTCACACACCCCTCCACTAGGGGAACAATTAAGGGCCGTTCACACGGCTTATTGCAGGGACGGATTGTAGTTGTATTGCGCGCCGTACTGCGCTGCAATACGGTTGGAATCTGTCCCAGCCATTACGGTAATCCACAGTTCTCATAGAGAACTTTGGATTCCGTCTCTCCTTCCCGCCGGCCCCATATCATCCATTATCCACGGCGCGTGGATACTGATGTCTATAGGGCCGGCGGGCAGCGCCCCCGCCCCTTATTCAAGCCGTAATTGCGGGCGAAATCCGCCCCGCAATTACGGCTTGAATAAGCCGTGTGAACCGGCCCTTAGACTGTACATTAAATTGATAATTGTTCACACAGTATGCAGAAAAGCCACAGTATAATACATGGGGAGACTGCACAAATGCAAAAATACCGATAAAACAACCACTCACACACCTTCAATACCTGAGGTGGGTAATTTCTGGTATTATAATTGCATATAGATAAGGCGATACAAAAGGATGCCATTAATGCAGATACATGTGGTGCACCATGCTGGCTTACAGCCTATTACGCCACTACTATTCGATTGGGCGGGCTGTCCAGCACTTTTTGGGTGCCCAACACAAAAATACAGACACCCTCTGCTCCCCAGTACTTTTGGGCAAAAAATAAATAAATAACATACTGGAAAAATATCAAATATGAGGTATTAGTTAATACAGTGGCCACTATATGCAAGCTTGCAAGCCCCGTCAAGGCTCCTCATTTCTTGCAAGTCCCTACACTAACAATTTCCAGAAAATGGAACAGCAATGTATTTGGTAAAAAACTTTATGTACCTTTGCCTACATGTTTAAAGCTAATCACTGAGATGGAAGAATGGATTTAAGAATTCCCAGCTCTCCAGCAAGCACTGCTGCCTTTCATTCTATGTAATAGGTGGGGTTTTAAAGGTTTGCCACCACTGACCATACAGTGGTGGCCCTACGGAAACCCCCTTTAAGGAAACATTTTGGGTGTCTCAATGATCATGTCTAAATATGATTGTGTATGCAAACTTTTAATTTACTGTTTATTTTCCTTATGTAATTTATCATTCTATAACAATTTGTTTTTTTGTAGCTTGAGAGAATCAAGTACAGCTTTGTATCTGTCTCGGATTTTAGCCCTGTGGACTAATTCAGCTATAGATCTTCTGAGCTCCTCAGGCAGTAAAGACTTGAGAGAAAATCTTAATGGCCATTCAAGTGCCCTTTGCAAACTTCTGGAATATGTGTATGTACATTGGGAGCACCCTTTGGATGCTGTCCGACATCAAGCAAAACTTGTCTTCAAAAACATCCTTAAAATCCATCATGTTGCCCTGGCAGGACACCTGGAGGTGGAGGACCCATTTCTGTCGGAGCTCACGCAGAAATTGTTGAGTTTGGAGTGGCACTCGAAGGGGAAATACGCATCGCTGGCCTGTCTTGTAGAATGTGTGGGAACAGAAGAGCTGTTGTCAGTGGATGATAGAATCCCTTCACAGATACTAGATGTCATGTCCGATCAGTCCTTTGCTCCGTATGCTAGTAACCTATTAGAAGCCATGTTTATTAACCACAAGAAGCAACTTCAAGCAACTAGAGCGAGCGGCTGGATTGAGCGGTGGCAGGATGTCTGGGTCACCCCTCTTATCTCACGACTGTGCGAGGTGCATGTAACTCACACCACTTATGTGATTGATTATTATCTACCCAAGTTGCTTAAGTGTAACCCCGATAGTTTAAATTACATGATTGAAAATCTGAAGACCTCAGCCTCCTTAAATATCGGTAAGTCCGATTTCCCTCTACGATTCCAAAATTCCTTAGATTATGTTTATACGAAATTTTTTTCCATCAGAAATGTTTGTAGCTGAATCCACGGCACAAATTCAATGTCGTATAATGTCGTATACTTTAGATGTCTGCTGTGGATTTTCATCTTTTTAGTGGCAGTTTTCCATTGGTTTTGGATGCCGATGAGCCCCATTGAAATTGGGCCGCTCTGTTTCTTGGTTATTTCATCCATTTCCCATATAGTATGTGACGTCATCACAAATTCAGAGTGGAAAAATTCCTACTGCAGTTAACAGTGTAAACTACGGTAGGTATTTCCATTGAAAAAGAATGAAAAGATGGTCCCACAGATTTCACACAAATTCCAACACAGAATCCACATAGGAATTTGTGTGAGAAATCTTTAGGCTATGTACACACGGCGTAATTGCTCGGCGTACAGTACGGTTGCAGTTACGCCGGGTGATTTGGGAGTCGCGCTGATCAGTGCCTACTCCCGCGGCGCGGAGGGGGAGGCGGCGACCCGCTGGCCCCATTGGCATTCATTACTCGCGGCGTGCATTCACCACAAGTAATTGACCTATCACAATGCGATTGTATTGTACGAGCGGGGAGAGGAGACGTAATCCATAGTTCTCTATGAGAACTATAAATTACCGTAATTTCAGCGCGCATCTCGCCCGTATTAGAGCGGAAATACGGTGCGAAATGCCGAAATTACCCCATGTGAACACATCCTTAGTGTGACCATATCCTAAGACCATAAAACACACTGGGCCTTACGTATGAAAACTGTCTAGCAGGAAGACTGTTTATGTTAATCAGAGCCCATAGCAACCAATCAGAGCGCAGCTTTCATTTTCCCAGAGCAGTATTTAAAATGAAAGTTGAGCTCTGAATAGTTGCTATGAGTTCTGGTTGCTACGGGCAACATTGACCGTTTTCCTGCTAGACAGTTTTCATGTGATACCTCATTGGTATAACTCGTATGGTCATATTGGGTTTTGCATTTCAGGGCTTGTCCAGACAGGCAAGGGTTATTGGTAATTTTTTCCGACAATTTATAAACTGACCTACAATGCTCCCCCATAGACTTAAATAGAAGATCCGTGCAGCCGTCCCCACTGAACGGACAGTTTTTTTTATACCGCCGGCGGTCCGAAAAAGTTAGAGCATGTTCATTCTTCCTCCCGGTTTTCGGGCAGAACATGAACAGTTCAGTGTGTAGGGGGACGGCTGAATCCGCAAACCGCAGACAAAATCCGTCCCCTTGCGTGCCCAAAACAAAATACCGGTCGGGAAGTCTGACTAGTATTTAGTCTTTGCCGTGTAAATGCACCCTCATTGTTCTGTTCCCTGCTTTTTATTTCTGTGAAAATAAATTGTAACATATTGCATTTTTCGGTAATACAGCAGTAAGAATAATAACTTTTTAAAGGATAAATCTAGATTTACCTTTGTCTATATTTTTAAAGCTAATCATTTTGTTGAGAACAATACTTTAGTGGCACATTGACTGAACGATTCAGCTCAGAATGGAGAGCCGGTCACTCTTGCGCATAACTCTCCATTATGTTCTATGGGAGTTCTGAGTACAGTCGAATATACCTATATTCAGAACTCCCATAGAACAAAATGGAGAATTGTGCCATTAACTCCTTAACGACCGCCCACCGCCTTTTGATGCCGGCTGGTGCAGGTCGCTCCTCTGACATCGGAGTTTGCGGCGACTGTTTCCGCAGCGCTGGGAACGGGGCTGTACTACACAGCCCTGATCACAGCGCAGATCCTGCAAGCACCAGGGAGCGGGGTTGCTTTAACCCTTTGATTGCCGCAGTTCGTCACTGCAGCGCAATTAAAGGGTTAAAAGGTTCCCCCTGCTCTGTTGGGTGATCGGAACTCCCGGTGACCCGACAGAGCCCGGTGAACGGCTGCACAGTCAGCCCTGGGGACCTAGAGTACCCCCGGGCTGTCTGTGTAACAAGCCAATGATCAGGGCAGACTGTGTGCGTCCTGATCGCTGCCTGTGTCAGACTGACACAGATTACAATGTATTAGCATATATGAATATGCTAATACATTACTAAGTGTTACGAAAAAAAGTGACACAGTTCTTCCTTCATGGGATTAAAAAAAAAAGTTAAAAAAACATAAAAACGCGGATGGCCCTTTGAAACAGCTGAAGTCCTCTTTCCCTTTTTCTTGGTCTACTTCCTCTTTTAAATATTTGTGAGTACATATACCTGCGTGCATGGAAAAACATATGAGCTCAAGTTTGCGCCTATGTTCCACACACTTAGTTGTGATCTTTCAAGATGGGACAAGAAGGATTTCAGCTGGATTAGGCGCATCAACAAATAAAAATAACGTTCTCCCTCCCTCCTTTTCCTATTTCAGACCATTTCCCCTAAATTCTAAACCCCGAATCTTTCTTCATTGCTCTCCGTAAACTGATCTCCAATTTTGTGTGGGCTCAGAAACGTCCCAGATTGGCATATTCCATTCTCACTAGGCCCAAAATTGAAGGAGGCCTTGCTCTTCCTGACCTACATGCCTATTATCTTGCTGCGACCATGACCCGAGTTCTTGACTCTTTCCATAATGTGTCATCGAAACTCTGGGTCCAGTTTGAATAACTCTTATACAGAGCCCCGGTGTCAGCTCTGCCCTGGTTGTCTACCACCCACATGCCGAAAAAACTCACTCATCGTGTCCACTTTAGCTTTTAGAAAGATTGATGGAACCAAGTGTTAAAGCTTGGGTTTAGTTTTCAAATACTTTGCAGGATATGTTATGAACTTTGTTATACAGCATCATCATGTTCCACTGTTGTCGCTGTAATTTCTCTCAATATTCTGAAATTTTTTCTACAAACATGCAAATGAAAGATTCTGACTGGACCGGATGAGCCAGACCAAACGGTCAAATCCATTGTACCTTACATATCACAATGATTTGGATTGGCCACGTGGTCTTGCATTGCCAACCCAAGCTGGAAATTTTAAAGGCTGGTTTCTTGCAGCATCTGTTGGTTTATTTCTCAATGAGCATCTTTCCAAGTGGTCTCTACTTCCTCGAAGCACATTTTCTAAACCAAAGGTTCTCGAAATGTACATATGTTTAAAAAGGAACTTTTTTTTAGTGATTAGCTTTTCCCACCATAGCTTGGGAGTTCCTTCTACTTCAGGTGATATCCTTATTCAGATCCTTTTCTGTGCTGTTTGCAAGTTTTCTACTGTTCCAGTCATGACTAACTTAATTATTATCTTATGTGTATGTTTGTGTGCCTCAGGATGCGGTGATAATCGTGGTGCTCTTGGTGCCCTTATGGCTTGTTTGAGAACTGCCCGCACTCATGGACACCTCCGATTTACTGAAAATTATGCTTGGAGTGGAAGAGTCTCCACAAGCTTAATACAACAAGGTCTTGTGCACAGACATGATCAGGTAAGGTAGATGACAAAAATGTGACATTTATATAGATAGGGTTTTGTCCGAATGGGTGGAAAAAACAATCAAACGTCTTGTCTCCATTTTCAATTATCTCAGTGATGTGTTTTGTGCTGGTTTTTGCTTTTCCAGTGACATAAGAAGCCTCCCTTTTTTGCAGCTGAGCTGCAGCATTTTCTGTTTGAAAGCCATGTCCCTTCCCACTTTAAAATGACAAGCTCCAGGATCCTTTGCTGTGCTTTGTTTATCCTCCTAAACTCGGTCTTTGTGCACACCCTTGTTTCTCCCCTTATGTTTAAAGCATTGTGAGGCTGGACCAAAGGGGTGTGGCTTCAAAGGCTGCTCTGAAAAAGCCACACCCCTTTGGCCACCTGTTCTCCTGAACTGGACACAGACCTGTTACCTGTATGGGGAGATACAGAACTACTGAGATTCCTTTAATCAACCACCTTATGTAGAACTACAGGAATCCCAAAGAAAATGTACATTACAAAAGTGCGTAACTATGGGAGATAAGTTATATAAAAAATAATTTTATTCCACTGGACAATCTCTTTAATGGTGTTCTTTCATCATGAATACTCTGAGAAGTCGCGTCGCCTTTTAAGATTTGATCTTCAAAGGCGACGCGACATCTCAGAGTATTCATAGTGAATCTTTTCGTAAAGATACATCAGGCAATTCAATTCTACATGCACGATCATGTCATCCAATTCACACTATCGGGGCTATTCCTATTGGAGAACAAATTTGTATAAAAAGAAATAATTCTCAAAATCTTTCCTATCATACTAATGTAACAGCTCTTCATTCTATGCACAAGAAAAAAGACTTTTGAATCAGCTCACCCGTCTGTAGTCAAATTCAGCTCCCAGGAGCACGGCAGGGCGGAGTCCTCACCCAAGACAAGTAATCATGAACGAAGTGCAGCCAGCTACATCCAGGACGCTGAGTTAGAATTGCAGTAAAACTTCCATTCTTTATTTCCACTAGCTATTCGGATTATCAGGCAGCGCAAAATGAGACTAGTAATAGACTGGTAGCACGCACATATTCTTCTACAGTTATAAAAAGAGTGCAAAAAAGGATAAAAAGTATTGACAGAAAAACGCTTTTAAAAGATATTCCTAAATTCAGCCATGTGGATGATGCTGTTACGTTCTCCACCACATACAGTTCACAGTTTAGGGAGATTGTCAAAAAAATTAAAAATCACTTACCCTTATTGTATAACAGCCCAGAATTGCAGATTCTCCTACAAAATAATATAAGATTTGTTTCCAAAAAAGCACCTACTATAGGTTCCCTTCTATCTCCTAGTCCTTTTTTCTAATTCCATAAGGTCTCAAGGAGTTGGCTCAGCTGCACTGGTTTTTTATGGCTGTGGTCACACTACTTGCACATCCTGCAAATACGTATTTAAAACTAAAGTTTTTCAATCTTTTGCAACTGGTAATCTTATCATATCAGTGCAGTTCATAAAAGTGCACATAGCAAATTAGTCGTTTACCTTATTGCTTGCAACAGTTGTAGGCTGCAATATGTGGGGTGCACCACTGGACCCTTGAAAATCAGGATCAGAAGGCATCTTTCTGATGCCCTGAGAACTGATTGTTTTAAATGCTCGAATGTATCTAAGCATTTCCAAGAAAAACACAGTGGCAATTTGTCCTCTTTCAGTTTTTGCGCAATAGAGAAAGTTACACGAGCATCAAGAGGCGGAGATTTACACCGTAAACTTTTAACTAGGGAATCCATGTGGATCTTTAAAATGGGCACCAGGATCCCTGCAGGCTTGAACATTATACAGGATATTACTTACCATTATTAATCTGTCTTTTTTAGCTAAATGTATTTGCATAACTTGCATAATTTCATACCTGGCACTTTAGTCATCTTTTTTACCTTGTAGTAAGTGATGTTTTTATTGTCATATCGTTTGCAATTTGTCTTGCCAGAGGATGTTACGTCGAAGGGGAGGTGTTCTTTCTCTCCCGATCATGTGATGCCTTTTTTTTTTTTGGGCGTACCTATAAATAGTATAACCTCTCGCACACTTGCTTAGGTGACCACGACTAAGGAATAACTTCCGAAACGCGTCGGTCTCCAGTGGTTATCTACTATGCCATGTATGCGCTAATCATGTAGTTACTCTCCATGTACCGTTTTTATACTTGTTGGAAATAAAGAATGGAAGTTTTACTGCAATCCTAACTCAGCGTCCTGGATGTAGCTGGCTGCACTTCGTTCATGATTACTTGTCTTGGGTGAGGACTCCGCCCTGCCGTGCTCCTGGGAGCTGAATTTGACTACAGACGGGTGAGCTGATTCAAAAGCCTTTTTTTTTGTGCATGTGTTGGAGTCTCGAATCGGTGCTCCCCAGTTCTCTACCTATCATCTTGCATAAATTGTTTAAGATTTAACAGTGGGTTACACCACATAATATAACATGGAGAGTACTAACAGCGCAAATGATATTATTACTGAAGACTATGCAGACAGATTAAGAAAACCCGCAGAGATCTTTCAAAGCACCAACACTGGAAATATAGAGGACTCTCGTGATCTTAAGAGTTTATTCCACAAGTTGGAGAAAGTCTCACGAAAAGAAATTAAAACATGGTGGGATCTCACCACACTAAATTCCTATCTGGACAGAAACATGATTCCGAGAGGACTCCGTATTAAGAAATCATGCACCACCATTTTTTCTGACACTTTCATAGAGAAATGGAAAAACATCTTGTCAGATTGTTCCAGGAAGCTTATTGAATTAATCATACAATATGAGAAAACTTCCTTGCAAACAATTAAAGAACAAGTGCAGCTAGCAAAAGACGATGTGGAACAGCATAAGCAACATACGAGCTATCCCACATTATTAAGCAAAATGCAAGATAATATTAATAAGCTGGAAAATGACATTATCTCTATGAAAAAGTCAAAATTCCAACGAGACATCCGAGACTATGAGTTAAACGAAGTCTATGTCTGGAGGAGAGAACACAACAGGGAGTTGCCAAGATCTATATTAAAGGGACATGATTACCGCAGAATGAGAACAGAGTCCAGACGAGTCAGTTTTTCGGAAGTGGATACTTCACATAATGACTCTTCAGCTGTGTCAGATGACTCCTCAGAAGTTGATTCCACTAACTCTGAAACCAGCCATATGCGATACGCACCAGAATCTATGTCGCAGGACATGTTGTATAATGCTGGTAACCAGCGATTTAGGAGAGGTGGTTCAAAAAACGTACGAGGCGGGCGGGGAAGAGGCACAAAACAAAGAGTTCTGCAAGTTATCCCATGGACTCTGCGACAAGAGCGCAGGACATAAATCCAGTTATCAATTTGTCTGCACAGATACTGACAGAGGATCAAATTAGTATTTTGTCAAAAGGACTGAATTTTGCACCTTCACATAACTTTGACTTATATAATACACTCATTGACGTAAATCGATTCGCACGCTTAGTCACCTTAAAAAATCATTTTTCAGCTATAGATAACCAGGGTGATAGCAGAATAACAGCTAATGCTAGCAATGACAAAAATGATAAAAAGGAATATAGAATTTTGTCTCCCGTTTTGCCTTTTGTAGAATTGTGTAATGTAGCTTCCCTTAGAACATTGAAGTCAGAGTCCATACAGGTTAATGATGATCCTATAAACTTCAAACACAAGAATGACAGGTTTTATCCAGTCAATTCACGACCAATTGGTTTGGATATTTTTCAGGAGAGAGTTGAGAGAGATTTGACGGCCTTACACTCCCGCATAAATGATAGCAGAAAATCTTGCAATATCACTCCCAATGAACGTAGAGTAATTTTGCAAATAAAGAATAATCAGGAGCTTATAGTTCGGGCAGCTGATAAGGGAGGTTCTGTAGTGATCCTAGATAGGGCACTTTACCATAGAGAAAATGTTGCCATGCTGCAAGACTCCAATACCTATTTGATTTTGGATAGAGATCCAACTAATGAATATAAAACCATACTGTGGAACTTACTCCAAAAGGGTGTTTCTCATGGTGTCTTTTCTCAAGCTTCGGCTGAGCATTTATACGTTGAGAACCCCGTAGTGCCCATCTTTCACTCGCTGCCACAGGTCCACAAGGGGGTTTTCCCACCCCCCTTCCGTCCTATTGTAGCAGGCATAGGCTCCCTAAACGAGCTTTTGGGCCTATGGGTGGACCGCATTTTGCAACCCCTGGTTATGGACTTACCGGGATATCTTCGCGACACCAAGCACCTCATCAATAGTATTGAACATTTAATATGGGAACCTCATTACGGTTGGCTGTCATGCGACGTGGTGGGGCTGTATCCCTGCATGCCGCATGACGTCACCTTTTCATGTCTCACATATCACCTGGGTAAATACAGTGATCTTTCCTGGGTGAAGCAGGCCTTTGTGGTAGAGGTAGTGGAATATTTGTTGTCACACAACTACTTCATGTTCGATGGTGTCTTTTACCTGCAGAGGAGGGGTGCCTCTATGGATGCACGTTTTTCTCCCTCCCTTGCCGGCAGTTTTATGTTGGTTTGGGAGGAGAGGTACCTCTTCTCTGAATCTAGTCCTTTCTCCCCCCACATCATCTGGTATGGGAGATATATATAGACGACCTCCTGATGTGTGGGGGGGGACGGCACAGCAAGCAGTGGAATTTGTTGAATGCATCAATAACAATAACATGAACCTTAAATTCACGTATCAGTGTCATTCCAATGCTATGCATTTTTTGGATGTAACCTTGCTGGGTCAAAAGGAGGAAGGGGTTAAGGTGACCCCGTATAGAAAATCTACTGCCTGCAATTCTTTATTGCGAGCAGACTCCTGTCACCAACGACATGTTGTGGACAACATTGCATACGGAGAATTTGTCCGAATGAGAAGATGTTGCACTAGCTATCGGATTATCAGGCAGCGTAAAATGAGACTAGTAATAGACTGGTAGCACGCACATATTCTTCTACAGGTATAAAAAGAGCGCATAAAAGGATAAAAAGTATGACAGAAAAACCCTTTTAAAAGATATTCCTAAATTCAGCCATGTGGATGATGCTGTTACGTTCTCCACCACATACAGTTCACAGTTTAGGGAGATTGTCAAAAAATTAAAAATCACTACCCTTATTGTATAACAGCCCAGAATTGCAGATTCTCCTACAAAATAATATAAGATTTGTTTCCAAAAAAGCACCTACTATAGGTTCCCTTCTATCTCCTAGTCTTTTTTCTAATTCCATAAGGTCTCAAGGAGTTTGGCTCAGCTGCACTGGTTTTTATGGCTGTGGTCACACTACTTGCACAGCCTGCAAATACGTATTTAAAACTAAAGTTTTTCAATCTTTTGCAACTGGTAAATCTTATCATATCAGGCAGTTCATAAAGTGCAATAGCAAATTAGTCGTTTACCTTATTGCTTGCAACAGTTGTAGGCTGCAATATGTGGGGTGCACCACTGGACCCTTGAAAATCAGGATCAGAAGGCATCTTTCTGATGCCCTGAGAACTGATTGTTTTAAATGCTCGAATGTATCTAAGCATTTCCAAGAAAAACATAGTGGCAATTTGTCCTCTTTCAGTTTTTGCGCAATAGAGAAAGTTACACGAGCATCAAGAGGCGGAGATTTACACCGTAAACTTTTAACTAGGGAATCCATGTGGATCTTTAAAATGGGCACCAGGATCCCTGCAGGCTTGAACATTATAAAGGATATTACTTACCATTATTAATCTGTCTTTTTTAGCTAAATGTATTTGCATAACTTGCATAATTTCATACCTGGCACTTTAGTAATCTTTTTTACCTTGTAGTAAGTGATGTTTTTATTGTCATATCGTTTGCAATTTGTCTTGCCAGAGGATGTTACGTCGAAGGGGAGGTGTTCTTTCTCTCCCGATCATGTGATGCCTTTTTTTTTTTTTTTGGCGTACCTATAAATAGTAAACCTCTCGCACACTTGCTTAGGTGACCACGACTAAGGAATAACTTCCGAAACGCGTCGGTCTCCAGTGGTTATCTACTGTGCCATGTAGGCGCTAAGCATGTAGTTACTCTCCATGTACCGTTTTTATACTTGTTGGAAATAAAGAATGGAAGTTTTACTGCAATTCTAACTCAGTGTCCTGGATGTAGCTGGCTGCACTTCGTTCATGATTACAGCTCTTCATTCTAGACTTAAAGATCGGAAATATCCGAATTGGATGCTTATAGCAGCAGATAAAAAAGTTGCTGATATCCCTCGTGACACTTTGTTTCAAAATCGTAAAGGGAAGAAACTGTAGTGAAAATCATGATGAAAAAAACAAAAAAATAATTCTAATTCACAAATAATCTTCTCAACAACGTATTCACAGGAATATGCACAAATATCTAGCATTATACGTAAACATTTACCTGTTATATAGAACGATCCTGAATATTATCATGTCCTAAAAAATGGTTTTAAAAGTGTTTCACGTAAGGCTCTAACAATAGGAAACATACTTTCACCATCAATGTTACCCTTTGTTACACCCAAACCTCTGGGTTGAGATCTAAAGGGTGCTTTCAGTGTTCCCATACCAGATGCATTTATTGCACTTATCTAAAAATAACATCTGAATTTATGTCGTTTGCTACAAACAAAAAAATATAATATAGCAATGTTCATCAATTGTAATACGATATATACTCGAGTATAAGCCGACCCGAGTATAAGCCGAGGCACCTACTTTTGCCACAAAAACCGGGAAAGCTTATTGACTCGAGTATAAGCCTAGGGTGGAAAACGCAGCGGCTACTGGTGAATTTTAAAATAAAAATAGATACCAATAAAATTACATAGGCAGATATAGGCAGTTTAATATCCCCCATAGGCAGATATAGGCTGGTATAGGCAGTTTAATGTCCCCCATAGGCAGGTTATAGGCAGGTATAGGTCGTTATACGCAGGTATAGGCAGCTATATGTCCCCATAGGCAGGCTATAGGCAGGTATAGGTCCCCCTAGGCAGGTTATAGGCAGGTATAGGTCCCCCTAGTAGGTTTTAATGGCGGGAAGGACTTATGGGCGGGTTAGGTCCCCAGATAGGTTATAGGCGGGTAAGGCTTTAAGGCAGGAAAAGGCCCCCTAGCGGGTTTTTAAGTATAGGCCCCCTAGGCAGGTTAAGGGCGGGTATGGTCCCCTAGGTGGGTTTATGGCAGGTAAGGGACATTACAGGCATATAGGCCCCCGGGCAGGCATAGGCAGGTTTTTGGTCCCCCTATAGGTTAAGGCAGGTAAGGGACATTACACGGGTAAAAGTCCCCCGGGCAGGCAAACGGGATAATTCCCCCCCAGCATTTATGGGCCGGGAAAAAGGGACGGTTTTAAAATAAAAAAACCCCACTTACCTCCTCCCCGCTGCCCCCTCCCGGGCGCTCTCCTCCCTTCCGGCCAGGCAGGAGCATCAGGCCGCCGGGCAGCGTGTGAACACACTTGTGCCGGAAACTCGGATGGCCGTGAGTCGCAGCCCCCGAGTCCCTGCGGGCAGGGACGCCGTTTCCCTGCCCCCCATGGAATCTTTTCACCTTTTGCCTCCGGGGGAGTCACTAAAAGGGGAAGGGAAGCTGACAGCGCACGGGCCACCACACCGGCCTGTCGGCGTACTCAACTTCATATATGGCTCCCGAGACCGCATAACGAACCCCCCGGGTGGGCACCGGGCCGTGCACGCCCGGTGCCGACAGTGACTCGAGTCAAGCCGAGAG
Source organism: Phyllomedusa bahiana (assembly GCA_025379985.1). Lineage (NCBI taxonomy): Eukaryota > Metazoa > Chordata > Amphibia > Anura > Hylidae > Phyllomedusa > Phyllomedusa bahiana. The sequence continues at coordinate 18,464 of JAODAL010002033.1, forward strand.
GGTTTTTTCAGCACATTTTTGTGCTGAAAAACTCGGCTATTCTCTATAAAGGGTATTTCTTTTTTGGGGTGTATCTGATCTCCTGTGACCATTGTAAAAACAGTACGTTGGATCCACCTCATGCCCCCTTAGGCCTCGTTCCCCGGGCTTATTCTCCGTGTATGCCCGTACTGCGCGCCTTTCCCGTTTCATACGCGCCAATCCGCGGCAGCAATTTAGGGGTAACCCACTGCCTCATTGAGAACAGTGGAATCCGTCCTCCTCCCCTGGGCGAACCCGCCGGGGGAGGAGAAAGTGACACACATTTTAAAACGGCCGGGGACGCGCCGTAAACAATGCATTGCTTGGGGTCGTAGCGGCCCCCCGCCACGCCCGGCCCCCGCCCCCGTCCCTTATTCACGGGGATTTGTCGCCAATACGGCTCCCAAATCCGGGGGAATAAGCCTGTGAACACCCCCCTAAAAGTGGGAACCAGACATCTCTAGGTTAAAATCTAATGATCTTCAAAAAATATCTGCTTTACACCACTGAAAACCAATCCAGGGCCGCACACTATGTTCTGTCTTTACTGTTTTAGAAGAGTTAAAACCCGCCGAGGAGAGGAGAAAAGCACCCGAAGTTTCCACTCGTGAACTTTTGGCTTTTTATTTAAAAAAAACAACCACTAATCTGAAAAAAAGGACTGTTTTGGTACTACATTATAATAATTTTTTAATCGCATTTTTCTAACTTTAAACCGGGTTCTTTGATTATGTGTTTGATCACATGTTTCTTAAATTGTTCTGTGATTGGTTCATTTATGCTAATAAATTGTGTTTAGAGGGCCCCCCCATGGAAAGAAAAAAACCCATAGGCCGAAACACGTTTCTTTAATGTTTGTTGGATCATTTTTTTTTTGTTACGGATCAAATAAATATCAATTTTTTGTTTTTTAGACGCGGACCTATTTTCATTTTCTACCACCAATCTCCTTTTTATTTTTTTTTTTTTTTTTTTCATGGTTCACAAAATTTAACTATAATTTCCCAGCTAAGGAAGCATTTTTAAAATAAATTTAAAAAAGTTACTCAAGAACACAAAACATAAAATTACTAGCAACACTGTGAGTGAATACGATCACCAAAGGGTAAATAACCACCCCTTATGTATAGGAGTGGCCTCATAGTTATATGTGCAAACAAATGTAAATTTACAGCGAATTAAGTTTTCCTAATATGACTGTCAAAAAGAGGTGCAAACGCCCCGACAAGGGTGACCCCACTTATCGGTAGCTTTTCCTGGTACAAGTCTATTATACACTGTATAAATCAGTGTTCCCCAACTCCAGTCCTCAAGGCACACCAACAGGTCATGTTTTCAGATTTTCCCCCACGCACGACAATAAAGATATCACCCCTTTCAGAAAGCACTGACAAAAATGACTTTCACCCTTTCAATGCAAGGAAAGCCGAAAAAAAGACCTTTTGGGGTGCCTTTAGGACAGGGTTGGGAAACCCTGGAAAAAATGAAGACAGATGAGCATAGAGGCTGTGTGTAGCTAAAACTGCAGCCTTTAACTTTACTGTAGCTATCACTTATCCGGTCACCAGATGAACCTCAGAAGGGAAAACATGTCGTACTAAGAACCTGGCAACTACATTGGGGTATAATAGACTCGTACCAGGAAAAGCCACCGATAAGTGGGGTCGCCCTTGCTGGGTCGTTTGCTGCCCTTTTTTAAAGGGTCATGTTAGGGAAAAATAGAGGAAGATATAGAAAGTGTATATATACTGTATATATCTGCCGGCAACATCCACTAATGCTGAAAACCCTTTACAGAACCTGATGAACTGTCTGGTATTGTACTTATTGAAGTGCCATCAAATCGTGAGTTGTATTGACAAATGATATCATACAACTTTATTCGCTGTAAATTTAGTTTTGTTATGTATAGGTTTAGCTTCATAGTTATAAGGTGTGGTTATTTATGCTTTGGGGATGGTATTCACTGATAGTGGTGCTGGTAATTGTATGTTTTGCTGGTATTGTATGGTGTTGCTGGTAATTGTATGTTTTGTGTCGTTAGGCTATGTCTACACAGCACAGAAAAACGTCCGTTTTTCCAGTGTTTTTCGTTTTCTAAAAACGCTGAAAAAACGACTGTAAAGATGTCCCATAGACTATAGTAAAAATGTCCTGTTGTCACGACAGAACGTCTTTCTTTCTGCTCGTTTTATCTGCTGGTCGTTTTTTGAAACGTTGCAAAGAACTAATGATCAGGGCAAAAAAATTATTGTTGGAGTCTATGTAAAGCGGCGGATGTTTTTTGCAGGAATACATAGCAAATCTATTGCTGTGCATCTCTGCAAAAAATGCCGCAATATATATAAATAAAATTATTTTAGCTGGGATATTATAGTTTAATTCTGTGAGCGTTAGTTATACTCCTGGTATAATATCTTTTTTTTTCATTGCAGTATTACTGTCAGTTTCTGCAGTTTCCATATGTAAGCTTGCAAAATAAATGTAGAGGATAGAAAGGTAAAAGAAGCTTTATTCCATTTCCCTCTGTACCATGCAGTATATTCCTGACCTATTCTATTACGTCCTCATTATCCTCAAGAAAATACAGCATTTAATAATCAAATGGAAAACACAGAAGCACAAAGAATGCATTTTTTTTTTTTTTTTTTTTTTTACCAGTGTTAACCCTTCCGAGGGTCATCATTAGTTGGTTTTTGTGTGTCATGGAAACTCTTTCAAGCGCTGAAAGAGGTGGTGATGGGATGGTGGCAGATAAAAGGCAGAGCAGCTATAATGGTTTTGTCTTTCATCAGTATATTGTCTAGATTATGTGTTATCAGGCCATGCTTATAGATACTCGACAGAAGAAGAGAATAAAAAAAATGTATATAATACACGCCTAGTTTTCATGCCAGAGACAGAGTGTGGGAGATTAAAGGACAGCTGCTGCTGAGTTAGGAGATATATTGTCCATGTATGTTACAGATTACATATACAGGCAGTCCCCGACTTACAACGTTCCAATTTACATCTGTCCCCTAGTTACAAACGGAGACTCATGGGGCATGCTGGCACTTGTAGTTCCATGTTCCAAAGCAGATTGTTCCTGTGGAACGATAAGTTCCAGCATGCCACAGCAGCACATGGGGTGAAAATGAGGTGAAATCTTCTTAACAGTGGCACAGACAGCAAAACAAATGTAAAAACCCTTCCCTGCACTATCAAAAACAAAAAAAATCCTTTTGTGCTGGAGTTACATTTAATAAATATACCTGTTACGATTTACATACAAATTAAACTTAAGAACAAACCTACAGTCCCTATCCCGTTTGTAACCCAGGGACTGCCTGTAATTGTGATTGAATGGCCAGTAGATATTATATCACTGTTAGTGGTGATCTGCAATGGGAGGAATGCTGAGGGGACACATGTCACATCCTTCCAGCATCCCCTCCTGTTCCATGTGGCAGACAGACATCTGTAAAATTAGCACAAAGTCACATTTGTTCTTTATGGCCAAAATCTGAATTTTATATTTATTTTTTATTTCCTTTAAAGGAATAGTTCCTCCTTTCCACTTGATATGCTACAAATGTCTGTTAGAAAACGGTTCTATCTCCTGGACGTGCACCTATATGGGGAACAGGCGTCCACCCACCAACCTGCTGATGGGGGGGAATGAATGGAGGAAGGGTCAGGCATGTACTGGAGAAATGAAGGAAAAGTCAGGCATGTACTGGACAAATGGAGGGAGGGTCAGGCATGTACTGGACAAATGGAGGGAGGTTCAGGCATGTACTGGACAAATGGAGGGAGGGTCAGGCATGTACTGGACAAATGGAGGGAGGGTCAGGCATGTACTGAACAATGGAGGGAGGGTCAGGCATGTACTGGACAAATGGAGGCAGGGTCAGGCATGTACTGGACAAATGGAGGGAGGGTCAGGCATGTACTGGACAAATGGAGGGAGGGTCAGGCATGTACTATACAAATGGAGGGAGGGTCAGGCATGTACAGGACAAATGGAGGAAGGGTCAGGCATGTACTGGACAAATGGAGGACGGGTCGGGCATGTACTGGACAAATGGAGGAAGGGTCGGGCATGTACTGGACAAATGGAGGAAGGGTCGGGCATGTACAGGACATATTGGATTACGGGTCGGAATGTACTAGACAAATGGAGGACGGGTCGGGCATGTACTGGACAACTGGAGGAAGGGTCGGGCATGTACTGGACAAATGGAAGGTTCGTGGCATGTACTGATCAAATTGTAGGAAAGTCGTTTTACATAGTACAGGTTCATGGTGATAGGTGTCCGCCCTGTACTGCATTCGTGCAGCAAAAAAAAAAAAAAAAAAAAAAAACAGAAAAGAAAAAAAAAAAAAACTAAAAAACAAAAAAAAAAAAAAGGAAGAAAAAAGAAAAAAAAAAAAAAACAAAACAAACAAAAAAAAAAAAAACAACAAAAAAAAAAACTTGTGGTGTGGTGGCCCATGACTACCTCACCAGTCAAATTGTAGGACCCTCGTTTTCCACATAGTTGCAGGTTCCAGTGGTGACCTAGGATGTCCTCCCTTCTGCATTCGTCAGCTTGATGTTTCAACACAAGCCCAATGCTTAGAGGCAGAGCTATACTATGTCAGTGAATTATTTGGTTATACTCTGCCTCTCACCAACCTCTCCTGCAATGTGAAATGAGCACAACACGACTGTATGGGAGCTGCTCTGGGGTGATGGAGGGTCCCTTTGACAACTAGGTATGTTTAGACCTCATGGATTTTTTATGTTGATTCTACACTGAAAATCTGTCACAATGCAACCGTAGTGTAAATGGGGGATTCTTAAACCACCGTTCACATGATGCAGAAAATGATGTGTGGATTTGAAAGCACACCATAAATATCTAAAAGCCATCATGATACAAAAGGGAAAACCGTGATGGGATGAAATGGATTGTGGTGATGGAATGAGGTGATTTCTAGAAGAAAAATCAAGAAAAATCATGTACCTTCAGGATGCTGAAAAATCTGCATGTGTCATAAAGAAAATGCATTTTTTTAACACACATTTTCCATGAGCATTTTCATGCAGTTCTAAGTACAGCACACATCATATTGCTTGGTGCATTTTTTTGACTCGTATTTTGGTGCTGACACATCAAAATATGCACCAAATTATATGTAACAAAGTATACCCATTATTCAATTTTTTTTTTTTTTACATGACTTGTGCGCCCAAAAACAAATTACGCACCGACAATTGACACAGACTCCTGTTTTTTTTATGTATCACATAACACATCAATGCGATGCCTAAAAAAATAAACATAATGTGATTGAATGATATGTATTTCCATACAATCACTGGGACCTTTATGGGGCTATTTTGGTGCCTAAAACACAGATATGCTTGTTTTACACCTTAATATGCTGGCATATAATACTGTGTGAACCCTGCCTTAGGGTGTGAAGGGGCAGCTGTGACTCCTGGGGTACTTGTGAAGGGGCATCTGTAAACACATCATTACTATTGGGGAGAGGTACATTACAGAGGTTATTAAGGGAAGTTCCATTTTAATTGCTGGACGGGAACGTCATCTCTAATTGCAGAATGGTTGCTGGCCATTTGTTTCACTCCTTAAAGGGAACCTGTCACACAGATTATGCCCCTCTTGCTGACGGCAGCACAAGCTAGTGTCAGACCTGCTGTTCCCAGCACTGTGTCTCTTATTCTGCAAGATGCAGCAGTTTTAGAGCATTTACCCCTCAAATAGGTTTATCAGTTGAGGTGGGCGGGGCCAGCCTCTGATTGGCCGGGTTTGAAAAAAACTAATTCTTTGAAGGACTCTTCGAATGACTCTTTTCTGGCTGAAAACTGCAGATTTGAGCCCTAAATACATGAAAACTCCAGCATCTTACAGAATAAGGGACACAGCGCTGGAAACAGCAGGTCTGACACTAGCTTGTGCTGCCCTCAGGCAGGGGGGCAAAAACGATGTGACAGGTTCTCTTTAAAGGGGTTCTCCGGTTCAAGGCTGTCAGACGTAGACTAAGAAGGTTCCAAGGTTCCCTTATCTCTTAGGCCATGTTCACACGGCTTAAAACTGGACGTATTTCAGTCCGTAATTACGCACCGGAGTGCGCAAATTACGGCTGGACTACGTCCCGGTCATTAGGGTAATCCACAGTTCTCATAGAGAACTATGGATTACGTCTCCTCTCCCTGCTCGGCAAATCCGCCGGGCAGGGAGATAAGTGACATGTGAATTACCAGCGGCGTATACGCGCTGCTAGTAATGATAGTCTATGGGCCGGCGAGGTGCCGGCCCCCCCCGATCCCACCCCGCCCCCGGCCACTTGGCGTAATTGCGGGGCATAATTACGCCCTGCAAATACACCGTGTGAACCCAGCCTTATCCATAGTGGAGAGTGGTTACAAAGAGTGTTTCTGGAGGACCGGTCCTGTCCTACATTATACAGACAACACATTGATTGGAATAGACCAGGCATCCTCAAACTGCGGCCCTTCAGCTGTTGGGAAACTACAACTCCCATCATGCATTTATACAATCTATAACAGTGGGAATGATGGGAGTTGTAGTTTCCCAACAGCTGAAGGGCCGCAGTTTGAGGATGCCTGGAATAGACACTGGGCCTTAAGTATGAAAGCTGTCTAGCAGTAAGACTGTCTTTATTGCCTACAGCAACCAATCAGAGCTCTTAGCAACCAATCAGAGCTCTTAGCAACCAATCAGAGCTCGGCTTTTATTTTCCCAGAGTACTATATGAAATGCAAGCTGAGCTCTGATTGGTTGCTATGGGCAACAAAGACAGTCTTACTACTAGATGGCTTTCATACATAAGGCTCTCTGTGCAATGCCTTATATTCCCTGTGGTGGCGCTGCAGGCAAATTAAACGTTTGCTACCAGGGGTTCCCCTAGATTATAACTAATTGCTGGGGGTCCCATCACAACAAATCTGTTATCAACTTATTGTCAGGTGACCCTTCTAACAGGTAATGTTTTAAGTGAAGAGCCCCTTTAAAGGGAACCTGTCACATAGATGATGACCCCCTTGCTGAGGACAGCACAAGCTAGTGTCAGACCCGCTGTTTCCAGCACTGTGTCACTTATTCTGTAAGATGCTGGAGTTTTAGAGCATTTACCCCTCAAATCTTATTCATGAGTAGGTGTTAATCCCGCCCACCAAAGGCTAGCCCCGCCCAACTGAGTTATTCACATGTTTCTACCTATTCAAAGTAATAGGTATGTCAGTTGAGGTGGGTGGGGCTAGCCTCAGGTGGGCGGGGTATGAAAAAACTGACTCTTTGAATGACTCTTCTGGCTGAAAACTGCAGATTTGAGCATTAAATACACGAAAACTACAGCATCTTACAGAATAAGGGACACAGCATTGGAAACGGCAGGTCTGACACTAGCTTGTGCTGCCCTCAGCAAGGGGGGCATAACCTATGTGACAGGTTCCCTTTAACTGAGCTGTGTGGGTCCAGTCATACAGCATGTCACAGCTGGCTCCTCGATCGGCTAAGCCTGGTTTTACAATGTAGGAGTAAAACTGATTTTTTTTTTTTTCCTTTTCATTTTTCTTAGATCCGTATTGATGCCTTGGGCCTCCTCTGTGAAAGTCACTGGAGCACTGAAGTCGTATCTGAGGAGGAAATGAATTTAATTCTGTTCTTCCTCAAGTACAACCTGAACTGTCAGTCTCCTTCCATCAGACAGCAACTATGCTACCTGCTCAAGAAGGTAAATGTGTTATGGGACAAAGGCTACAGGTGCAATACAAGTATCACACAGTCTCTGCTCACTATATTCTAAAATGTATTGTCTCTTATTTGTAGCTTTTTTATCGTGTGCAAGAAAGTTCCCAGGTTTTATATAAACATCAACAGAGCAAGACCCTAAGAGGGTCCGAACATGCTGACAGTGTGGAGGATCCATGCAATGCCCTAAAGCATTATACAGTAAGTTTATCCTATTGCTGCTCTTGAAGGACTTTTCCAGCATCAGCAAATAAAGTGAATCTGCAAGCTGCGAACAGAACCGTCCCCCACGACTGTGCAAAAGAGGACAAAATACCGGGCGGATTCTTAAAGGGGTTTTGCCACAATCTCATTTCATACCTCCTGCATCCAGCTCTTCAGCTCTTTGTGCTCGGAAGGCGGCGTGTGTGATTTGTTTGAATTGCACATCATGTGACCCTGCAGGATGACATCACCATGCCCTTCCTCTCTGTAGTCAAAGAAAGGTCTGTGTATGTAAAGCATTGTGAGTAGCTGATAGGTAAAGTTTTTGCTTTACAGCACAAGGGTCCTTGGTTCAAATCCCTGCAGGAACCAAACCTGTGGATTTTTTCCTCTTTATCAGTGCACAGACCTGATTGAGGCTTCTTTTTATTTATTTGCACTGTCTGACTAATTACTAAGGAGAACAGAGGACGGGAGTAGAATGACAGCACCTGGGGTTTGAACACTCAGTGGCTGCCTGAGAAGAGAAGTGATGTCTGAACATGTGCGACCAGGACTGAGGAGCTCTCAGCCCTGGTCGTATCCCATGGAGACGAGCTATAAACAATGGATCACTAAAGGAGCAGCTAAGACTAAAACAGTGCAGAATTTTTAATATTGTTGTATGGTGAAAATGTTTGTCGTTTCATTTGTATGTTTCCTACTTCAATTTTACTTCGTGGCAAAACCCATTTAAGACAGAATCAAACCAGTATTTTGTCACTGCCGCGTTAACGCACTCTTGGGCCGTCATTAAAACTGAACTTTTAATAATTTCCATAAAAAATACACTGTAAACACGGAAAGCATGTCACAAAACGTATGCAAAGTAGAGTATCCACCTGGGAGCTTACTCAGATGTGATGCCACTGAAACAGTAAATATATTCATGATACAACTCGCGGTTTGATGTCTTGTAGTCTTCAATCTTGGACCCAAGATAATATCCAGGGTCACCGTATCCAAATCGGAAAATATAATTCTTAAAGTCAGGGGTGAAACATTACGTCATATCACTCGCTTATAATCTCCCTATCCAGTATTGGGATATTGCCTCTATAAGGCAGCATCATTTTCTCCTGACAGTGGAGTATCCCCTTATTTTGAGATGTGCTGTCTACAGTATCTCACAGAAGTGAGTACACCCCTCACATTTTTGTAAATATTGTATTATATCTTTTTATGGGACACACAAGATATATTTTGATACAATGTAAAGTAGTCAGTGTGCAGCTTGTATAACAGTGTAAATTTGTGTGCCCTCAAAATAACACACAGCCGTAAACCACTGGCAACAAAAATGAGTACACCCCTAAGTGTAAATGGACAAATTTTGCCCAGTTTGCCATTTTTCCTCCATGGTGTCATGTGACTTGTCAGTGTTACAAGGTCTCAGGTGTGAATGGGAAGCAGGTGTGTTAAATTTGGTGTTAGCGTTCTCACATGGCACATTTATGGCAAAGAACTGTCTGAGGATCTTAAAAAAAGAATTGTTGCTCTACGTAAAGATGGCCTAGGCTATAAGAACAATGTCAACACCCTGAAACTGAGCTGCAGCACGGTGGCCAACAGCGGTTTAACAAGACAGGTTCCACTCAGAACAGGCTTCGCCATGGTCAACGAAAGAAGTTGTGTTCAAGTGCTCAGCATCATATCCAGAGATTTTTCTTTTCAAAATAGATGTAGGAGTGCTGCCAGCATTGCTGCAGAGGTTAATGGGGTGGGTGGTCAGCCTGTCAGTGCTTAGACCATACTCTAAGATTCTTATTTCACACGTTTTGATAAAAAAAATGTTTAAGCCACCCACGGCTTACAACGTGATCTCAAGGCGGGTGGTCCTACGCTATCTTTACCTCTCAATAGAGCCAAATTCAGACTTCTCATTGGGTCAACCGACCTCCATTATCCAGAGAGAAAAATAAAAAAACACCAACCTTGCAAACTTGCTGCACTGGTATAACAACCTGTGAAGGTGGGCGGAGTGCAGGAAACCAAAATGGAGGCATCACTTCCTCCCTATATAGATTAAAAGCAATATATGCCAAATACAACGTATAGTTCTGCACAAAAAAACTTTTCTGAAAAACACAAAGTGAACCTGGGTGCCACTGGCACCCGCTTTGAGATCACGTTGTAAGCCGTGGGTGGCTTAAACATTTTTTGATCAAAACGTGTGAACTAAGAATCTCAAAGTTTTTGTCACGTATGATAGATAGCATAAATGCTTCTTTGAAGGTTTCCATGTATTGTATAGCCCTCTTAAACCATACTCTACACACTGCATCAAATTGGTCTGCATGGCCGTTGTCCCAGAAGGAAGTCTCTTCTAAAGATGATGCACGAGAAAGCCGGCAAACAGTTTGCTGAGGATAAGCAGACTAAGGGCATGGATTACTGGAACCATGTCCTGTGGTCTGATGAGAACAAGATAAACATATTTGGTGCAGATGGTGTCAAGCGTGTGTGGCAGCAACCAGATGAGGAGACAAGTGTGTCTTGCCTACAGTCAAAAATGGTGATGGGAGTGTCATGGCTTGGGGCTGCATGAGTGCTGCCGGCTGTGGGGAGTTACAGTTCATTGAGGGAATCATGAATGCCAACATGTAGTGTGACATACTGAAGCAGAGCACGATCCCCTCCCCTCGGGGCCACAGAGCAGTATTCCAACATAATAACGACCCCAAACACACCTCAAAGACGACCATTGCCTTGCTAAAGAAAATGGGGGTAAAGGTGCTGGACTGGCCAAGCGTCTCCAGACCTAAACCCTATTGAGCATCTGTGGGGCATCCGCCAATGAAAGGGGTAGGAGCGCACAGTCTCTAGTGACCTCCATGCCAAAGAGAGTTAAGGCAGTTCTGGAAAATAATGGGGGCCACACAAAATATTGACCCTTGCGACACAGTTTGTCCATTTTCACTAAGGGATGCATTCACTTATGTTGCCAGCGGTTTAGACATTGATGGCTGTGTGTTGAGTTGTTTTTTGGGCACCAAATTTACACTATTATACAAGCTGTACACTGACTACTTTACATTGTATTAAAGTGTCACATCTTCAGTGTTGTCCCATGAAAATATATAACACAATATTTACATAAATGTGAGGGGTGTACTCACTTTTGTGAGATACAGTATATACTAGAGGACTTTAACGTTGTCACCTGATTAACCTGATCCATTTTTTCATTTCTATTTTTTGACCCCAAATGAAGACTACAAGACAACAAACTGCGAGTTGTATCATGAATATGTTTATTCTTGTGGATAGGTAGAAGATAAACACACGGCACTCGCCATACGACGTAAGACTTCTTCCTTTATTGCAGCATAAAATCCCGTGGAGGGGCAGACGTTGGATGCGTTCGTACACAGGCAACTGCTGTTTCGCGCTTGCTCGCGCTTCTTCTCGGCCACTACGGGAATGGCGAATCCCCGCCCTTTAACTTCCCGTTGTTTCAGTCACATGACATCCATACAAACATGTAACAAAACATCTATCTAATCTAAAGTTGTATAAAACCTTTTAACTACAAAAATGAAGATAGGTCATTTCGATCATTCAGACCTATTCTTCCCAACGCCTCTGTCCTCAATATCCATTGAGCCTCGCATTGTAAAAGTCGGGTATGTCTATCTACCCCATTCGCCGGAGAGAAAACTCTCTGTAAACCGGCAAAGCGCAACTCTGAAACATTGTTATTATGTTTCTTTTTCATGTGTCGAATGAACCTCGGGGACCCTTTTCCTGTTTTTAAGGAAAAAGGGGCTGTTCACACGGCTTATTGCGCCGCAGATTGGAGCCGTACTGCGCGCCGGGTTTGCGCTGCAGTACGGCGCCAATCCGTCGCAGTAATTACGGTACTCCACAGATCTCATAGAGAACAGTGGATTCCGTCGCTCCTCCCCGCTCGGCGAATCCACCGGGTGGGGAGAAAGTCACCTGCACATTATCCAGGGCATCGGCCGTGGATAATGAAAGGGTCTATGTGGCGGCGGGCCCGCGCCCCCCGCCCCTTTTCTAGCCGAATTGTTTAGCGCTTTCGGTCGCAATTACGGCTTGAATAAGCCGTGTGAACACAGGCTTAATGTGTTCCCTTATTCTTTTAAATAAAGGTCTTATGGTTTTCCCTATATAGTAGAATCCACATTTGCACTTCAAATAAAGGCAATAGCTACAAAGTCCGACCTGCGTGTAATTAGCTGGTTTACCTTACAGGTTATTTCTCCCATCTTTAGTTCTAAACTAGTGTCCATATATTTACAGCAGCTGCCACATTTATGATTTCCTTGTGGTATAGATTTTAACAACCAGTTTTTCTTTTGATACCTTAACCTACTCTTTACTAATTCATCTCTCAAATTCCTACATCTTTTAAATGACACTATCGGCAGTTGTTCTGTTTTTTCTTTCAATTGGGAGTCACTTTGCAAGATACGCCAATGTCTTCTTATGGGGTTTCTATTTCTATCCGCTAAGGGATTGTACCTAAACGTAAAGATACTTCGCTCACCCTGTTTCTGTTTGTCTCTTTTTTTATTTTTCAAGAGTTCTTTTCTATCCTTATTTCGCTGCCTTCTGAAATGCATATGAAATGTTATTCTCTTTGTACCCCTTTTCTCTTAGCCGATTCATTAATATTAATAATTAATATTTATTGTTTTCAGTGGCATCACATCGGAGTAAGCTCGCAGGTGGACACTTGGCTTCGTATATGTTTTGGGACAGGCTTTCCGTGTTTTAATGAGTGTCTTAAAGGGAATGTGTCATCCAAAAAGGAGTTATTGTTTAACTCACGTTTTTATGTTCAACACATTTTTTTAAAGAATTTTTGGTTCTATTTCTTTTTAATTTTCCAATATCACTTTCAATATTTTTTTTTAATAATTCTTAAGTCCTGCAGTTTTCAATTTGGCCACTAAGCCTAATAATAGTCTGACACTTCCTGTTCTGTAGAGAAAGATTCTCAGTTGTCTGTTCATTATCAGCACAAAGAGGGTCAAACTGACACCAATGTGTATAGATAACAAAGAATCCACCAGTCACAAGAGATAGTCACATTTCACCCTTTTACCTCACTTCACACTGACTTCTTACCAGGTCACAGAGAATGACCAGAAAACTCTCCTATACAAGTCAATGTGACTGAGTCAGTCTTAAAGGGGTTTTGCCGCGATCTCATTTCATACCTCCTGCATCCAGCTCTTCAGCTCTGTGTGCACAGAAGGGGGCGTGTGTGATTTGTTTGAATTGCATATCATGTGACCCTGCAGGATGACATCACCAGGCCTTTCCTCTCTCTAGTCAAAGAAAGGTCTGTTTATGTACAGAGCTGTGAGTAGCTGAGAGGGAATGTTTTTGCTTCACAGCACAAGGGTCCTCGGTTCAAATCCCTGCATGAACTAAACCTTTGTTTGTTTTTTTTCTCCTTATCAATGCACAGACCTCATTGAGGTTTCTTTTTTATTTATTTGCACTGTTTGACTAATTACTAAGGAGTACACAGGACAGGAGTACAATGACAGCACCTGGGGTTTGAATACTCAGTAGCTGCCTGAGAGAAGAGGTGATGTCTGAGCATGTGCGACCAGGACTGAGGAGCTCAGAGCCCTGGTCGTATCCCCTGGAGACGAGCTGTAAACAATGGATCACTAAAGGAGCAGATAAAACAAAAACGGTGCAGAATTTTTAATAATGATAAATGGTGAAAATGTTTATTTCATTTTCAAGGTTTCCACGTCAAAATTACATCGTGGCAAAACCCCTTTAAGGCTCCTATGTGCATGAAGCTACTGTAAAGCATCTCTCTGACTGCTGTTAAAGCAGTGCAAACAAGGCCTAGTGGCCAAAGTGAAAACTGCAGGACTTAAGAATTATTAAAAAATATTGAAAGTAATATGACATTTTTTTTTTAAAAAAATCAAGGAAAATTTTTTAAAAAAATCAACCAGAAATTCCTAAAAAATGTGTTTAACATAAAAACGGGACTTAAACAATTAGTTCCTTTTTGATGACACATTCCCTTTAATACTTGCAGTCATTTGTTGTGCTATGACCTTGCATTGTGTTTAGTTTTTTTTTTAGTACATCATTATAATACCTAGGTGTTGTAAGCGTAACCGTGAGATCTCCCGTTTTTCTTCTGTGCGGTTAAACTAGTGACCAGCACTTATTTTTGCTCCGTATTGTAGTACAGCAATGTACATATAAGGTGTTTATAAGGGTGTATACACATGTTGGTCCTGCCATAGTCACATCTAGTAGCCATTGGCCATAAGATTTTTCCAGTAAAACTGCAGTTTTCCTGGCAAAATCATGGCGTTGTTTGGCGCCACAGTTCTTTCTTCCACACGCAGCAGCGTCTTCCCAGGTCTTGACTAGCAACATGTTGGTCTCACCAAAAATATTAGCCTGGTCCCTTTTAAACCTAGTTTGTGACACAAAGTACTGACAGCCTTTAGAACATGTGTCAACCTCCAGGCTAAATACCACCCACTATGTCATTTTATGTGGCCTGTGACAGCTTAAATACAGCGTACAGGGATGGACAAGGTCCAGATGCGGCAGGATTGTCTATCCACTTTTCCTAGAAGACCCAGGCAGTGCTTAGAAGAGGTCTCGGGGACAGCGCAGGAAGAGAATGTCATGTTGGTTTCGGAGCTACGGCACTCTGAACTCGCAGGGGGTGGCACAGCTCTACCAGTCTTGCGCAGCCACCATCCAAGGCCCTCCATTTGCCCTTTGAGGGCAACAGTAATGCCAATATGACCCCAAAGAGGTCAGAATTTATTTGTGTAATTAAACAAGGGAAGGCTTAGTGGATATCAGGTCCCAGCAGGAGGTATAAAGAGTTGAGGCTTTATAATGGGCTAATGGTCAGACATGGCCACAGAGTTGCATGTTCACCTCTGTTGTCTTACAGAACTTGGTCACATGCAGTATTTTCTAGAAGTTTGAAGTTTAAAATTGAAAAAAAAAGCGGGTTGTGTCCTTGTTACCTGATATTATTGTGAAACACAACCTGAAGCGTCTTTTGCAAGGTGGCCAGACAAAGCTAATTTATAGAGTGTATTGGGAGGGAAGAGCGTGTACCAGAGCTCTCATTATATTTGGCTCTTTATGAGATGGGTACAGACGATTCATGTGATAAGGCTCGGACATATGTACAGATGATCAGTTCACAATATGTCATGGCTTGATGTTGGCTGAATTTGTACTGATTTCACTTGCAGAGATTCCGTCAAAAACAAGTCTTTAGGACGATGCTTTCTTTAGTCTGCTGTCTCTTTAGTGCAGTAGCGGAGAACATCCAGCCCGTGGGCCGTATGTGGCCGTAAAATCGTTTGGCGCGGGCTTGCTCTCACGGTCCTGAGTCAGCAAACAAGTACCAGGAGCTTCAGAGACCAGCTCACGTGGTATAGCACAACAGCTTGAGCAAGCTCTGGTACTGCACATGTGCTGGTCTCTGAAGTTTGTTGCATTTGAGCACATCAGTAAAGGCTCTAATCCATGCCATTTGTGCCCCAATGTTGTAATGCACATCAGGGTACACATTGGGGGTAACGGAGACTCCAACCACTCACAGCCTGATCAGGAAGAGACAGGATGCATGAATATAAAACCACTTGTGACTTTGAAACAGCCTGGTGACACAACCCCTTCAAGCTTTGGGCCACACTAAGGCTATGTTCACACGGGTTAACTGCGGGGCGTAATTACGCCCCGCAATTACGCCTTGTGGCCGGGGGCGGAGCGGGGGGAGCGGGGGGCCGGCACTCGCCGGCCCATAGACATCACTGCTATGCGGCGCGTATACGCGCTAGAAAGTGACTTGTGAATTATCTCCCCCTCGGCGTATTCGCCGAGCAGGGAGAGGAGAGACGTTAATCCATAGTTCTCTATGAGAGTATGGATTACCGTAATGAATGGGCCGTTTTCAGCCCGTAATTTGCGCACTTCGGCGTGTAACGCGGGTGGAGGGCGTGGTTTTTTCTCTGCGGTTTGCAGACTCAAGCCGTCCCCCTTCGCACCCACATGTTCATGTTAGGCCCAAAATCCAGGCGGAAGAATGAACATGTTCTAAGTTTTTCGGACCGCCGGCGGTGTCAAAACCGTCTGGCAGAAAATCCATGCAATGGGGACTGATTTTCTTTTAATATCAATGTAAAAGGTTATCAATCGGTTTTACAGACGGGTTTCAAATCCGAAAACCGTCTGTAAAACCGATGGAAAACCTGTGTCGTGGGGACAAGCCCTGCAAGTATGCCATGTTTCCTACAGTAGCCACACAGTTTTTCTGGTTACACTGTTGTATTCTAGGCGACGTCATGCAACTGTTGGGTGCGTTTTCAGCCTCCTGTGTTCACTGAAGGATGGGACTGTACACTAGAGGTGTCTATACACAGTGTGGCAACCCTGTCCTGCATCTGTACATGCCATGAATCTATGGCAATATACAGTCATATGAAAAAGTTTGGGCACCCCTATTAATGTTAATCATTTTTAGTTCTAAATATTTGGGTGTTTGCAACAGCCATTTCAATTTGATATATCTAATAACTGATGGACACAGTAATATTTCCGGATTGAAATGATTTTTATTGTACTAACATAAAATGTGCAATATGCATTAAACCAAATTTTGCTGGTGCAAAAATTTGGGTACCCTTATTCATTTTATTGATTTGAATACTCCTAAACTACTTTTTACTGACTTTCTGAAGCACAACATTGGTTTTGTAACCTCCACTGAGCTTTGAACTTCATAGCCAGGTGTATCCAATGATGAGAAAAGGTATTTGTGGCCAATTGCAAGTTGTTCTCCTATTTGAATCTCCTGTGAAGAGTGGCATCATGGGCTCCTCAAAACAACTCTCAAATGATCTGAAAACAAAGATTGTTCAACATAGTTGTTCAGGGGAAGGATACAAAAAGTTGTCTCAGAGATTTAACCTGTCAGTTTCTACTGTGAGGAACATAATAAGGAAATGGAAGACCACAGGAACAGTTCTTGTTAAGCCCAGAAGTGGCAGGCCAAGAAAAATATCAGAAAGGCAGAGAGAAGAATGGTGAGAACAGTCAAGGACAATCCACAGACCACCTCCAAAGAGCTGCAGCATCATCTTTCTGCAGATGGTGTCACTGTGCATCGGTCAACAATACAGCACATTTGCACAAGGAGAAGCTGTATGGGAGAGTGATGCGAAAGAAGCCGTTTCTGAAAGCACACCACAAACAGAGTCGCCTGAGGTATGCAAAAGCACATTGGAAGAAGGTCCTGTGGACTGATGAAACAAAGATTGAGTTGTTTGGTCATACAAAAGGCGTTATGCATGGCGTCCCAAAAACACAGCATTCCAAGAAAAACACTTGCTACCCACTGTAAAATTTGGTGAAGGTTCCATCATGCTTTGGGGCTGTGTGCCAATGCCGGCACCCGGGAATCTTGTTAAAGTTGAGGGTCGCATGGATTCAACTCAGTATCAGCAGATTCTTCAGAATAATGTACAAGAATCAGGGATGAATTTGAAGTTACGCCGGGGATGGATATTTCAGCAAAACAATGATCCCAAACACAGCTCCAAATCTACTCAGGCATTCATGCAGAGGAGCAATTACAATGGTCTGGAATGGCCATCCCAGTCCCCAGACCTGAATATCATTGAACATCTGTGGGATACTTTGAAGCGGGCTGTCCATGCTCGGCGACCATCAAACTTAACTGAACTTGAATTGTTTGTAAAGAGGAATGGTCAAAAATACCTTCATCCAGGAACTGATTAAAAGCTACAGGAAGCGACTAGAGGCTGTTATTTTTGCAAAAGGAGGATCTACTAAATATTAATGTCACTTTCTGTTGGGGTGCCCATACTTTTGCACCGGTCAAATTTTGGTTTAATGCATTTTGCACATTTTGTGTAAGTACAATAAACCTCATTTCAATCAGGAAATATTACTGTGTCCATCAGTTATTAGATATATCAAATTGAAATGGCTGTTGCAAGCACCCAAATATTTAGAACTAAAAATGATTAAGATTAATAGGGGTGCCCAAACTTTTTCATATGACTGTACAGCAAACCAGTTTGCTGCGAATTACCCAGAATAGCGGCAAGTACAGGTGAAGCACAGCGTTACTGGGTGCAGTTACTGCACCTTGTACGGGCACCCGGAGACTGTTTGCAGTGCTGTTAATTGATTTAACATTACAGTGACAGCTTTAGTCTGCAGGATTATATATGATTTCTAGTTTGTATGAGTTAAAATCAGTCCGTATCCTCAGTGTAGCTCTGGCCTAATACATTCAGTCAATTATTTTTTCATTTTTGTGCAAATACAGCAGCCCATCTGTTCTGGGTTCATGCGGCAAGCTCAGAAGATAGTGTGAAACTCCTCAGAGTACAAGTTCTGGTTCTTCCGTTGGCTTTTTAAGTATGCACATAATTAATTCATTTTAATAAATGCCAAGGAACCGATGACAGCGGCTTATAGTTTCTGCAGAACATATGCGTGGAGTGCAGTAAACCGTTACTGCCATTTTTTTCATCCCACATTGGAGGCACACTTCTGCAACCATAATTTTCCAGTAGTCTTCAATGCAAATATCATTCATACTGTTAAGAGGGTTGTTTCATTTTGTTAAAGAGCTAATTCCTCCATTCACGTTGATGGTATATCAATATCATATGCAATCATTGCGTGTTGGGGAGCCATACCTATCTCTTTGTTTTGAATGGAGATCTGCAGAATGCTCCCATTTAAATCAATGGGAGAGTTCCAACCAGATTTCCATTTAAAATGAAGAGGGCTTTTGGAGTTAATTAAGTTGCTTCATTTTCCATTTCAGATGTATTAGAACAAATTGTTTGTGAAGGTGTATATAGATTCTCAACCATCCAACACCCAACTGAAATCATAAGGGTATGTTCACACGGTGTTTTTGGATCTGAAAATTGCATCCAAAAACACAGCAGCGATCGGATCCTTAACGGATACAACACGTATCCAACATTCAACTGTATGTTTGGTTGCATGTTGGATGCAGCAGGATCGCACCCTATAGTTTATTAAAGGGGCGCCTGTTGCATCTTTCGGACCTTGAATTGACATGTCAATTCTTAGAACGGATCCGAAAGACGCAATGAGACACACATCGGTGATCACTCCGATACGGGTTTTACATTGCAAGCAGTGTAAACACTGCTCATTGTTAAGAACGTATGTTCACATGGCTTAAAATGGGACGTATCTCGCCCCGTATTTCGCACCATACTGCGAGAAATACAGGGCGAGATACGTCCCAGTCATTACGGTAATCCACCGTTCTCATAGAGAACTATGGATTACGTCTCCTCTCCCCGCTCGCACAATACGATGAGTGGGGAGATAAGTGACAAGTCAATTATTCACGGCGTATATGCCCCGAGAATAATGAATGTCTATGGGGCCGGCGGGTTGCCGGCCTCCCCACCCCGCCCCCGAGCACTCGGTGTAATTGCGGGGCGAAGTACGTCCCGCAATTACTGCCGTGTGAACATAGCCTAAGTGTGCATCAACTCTAAGGGTAGGAATACACAGTGCGGCCACAAAGCAGTGAGGCTCATAGTCCCTCCACCAATGACCCCAACTTGCTTCTGCGACCATTGGTGGATGCATCGGAGGTGGGACTCACGGCTGCGCCACGGCCGCCCAGTGTATTCCTATGCTTAAGGTGGCAGAAATGTTGCAGATTATTATTGTGATTGAAAACCACTTCTGTTCCTCTCGATGTGAATGTTTCTGTAGCATTTACATGGATTTCTGCAAGCGGCATTGGAAGTCTCAGAAATTTCTGCAACAAATCTCCCGTGTGTGAATTCACCCTGTTGCTTCTAACAGCACCGCAAGCAATATTGCACATCTGAAAATGCCTATGGCCTTTAGCCCGGACTTACTGTGCAGCTTATTATGACAGAAGTAAAAGGCAGAGTGCCATGCCGGGTACTGTTTGTGCAAGTTGTTTTGGGGTCCCGGCATCTCTTGAATATGTTCCTGCTCCTCTATCAGTTTTGTGTGTCCTTTCCCACACTCAGACACGTTCCCAGATGTTACAGTTTGCTGTTTTGTGTCTCTTTTGTTTTCCAGGAATTCATGTCATCTATCACAGATTATCTCTTTGAGTCACTTTTTCCTGGTTCGTCACATCCAACGAGGTTTTCAGCCTTGACTATTTTAGGATCTATTGCTGAGATATTCCCTGTCACACCAGGTGAGCAGTAATTCGGAGAAGTTTCACAAAAGTTTTTGGAAATCATAGTGTTCAATAAAGTTCAATGTTGTGAAAAATTGAAGGAATTAAAATGGACAATGGATGTGGAACATTAGATGGCATTGTAGTTTGTGAGATAGTTTTGATAAACCACCCATAAGTACAGCATACTTGAGTCAAAAAGAGGGAAGAGGTGAGGCCTCCTGGAGCTGATCCAGATGACCCCTTAAAGGGGTTGTCTCACTTTAGACAACAAGAGAATATCGCTAGTGTATGCCATCATTGTCCCCTAGATGTGGGTCCCACCTCTTGGACCTGCACCTATTTCCAAAACGAGCACCGAGACCTCTCCATTCTGAATGGAGAGTTGGTTGGGATCCTCCCATAGACATAAACGGGAGTTCTGAGTTTAGCTGAACGGCAATGCTCGGCTGTAATCAGAACTCCCATTCATGTCCATGGAAGAGTCCCGACCACCTCTCCATTCAGAACAGAGAGGTTTGGAGCTCGTTTTGGAGGTAGGTGTGAGTCTAAAGGGTGAGACCTGGACCTATCAGACATTGATGGCGTCTCCTAGCGATACGCCAGCAATAGACAATGATAGCATATCGCTAGGATATGCCATCATTGTCTACTAGGTGCGGGTTCCACCTCTTGGACCCGCACCTGTTTCCAAAACGAGCCCTGAAACCTCTCCGTTCTGTATGGAGAGTTGGTTGGGATCATCCCAAGACATGAACGGAAGTTCCGAGTTTAGTTGAGCGGCGATGCTAAGCTTTAATCCGAACTCCCATTCATATCTATGGGAGAGTCCCGACCACCTCTCCTTTTAGAACAGAGAGGTTTTGGGGCTCGTTTTGGAGATAGGTGTAGGTCCCAGAGTTGGGACCTGGACCTATCGGATATTGATAGCGTATCCTAGCGATGCATCATCAATGTCTGTAGTGAGAGAACCCCTTTAACCAAGCAAGGTTTTCTATTTTGGTCATCGTTGCAATACCAGTTGTTGATTTTTCTGTCCTCATAGCCCTGTGAGGTGTTTTATTTTTTTGGGAGGAATTTTATTTTTAATGGCACCATTTTGGGGTACATAGAATCTATTGATTCATTTTTATAAACTCTTTCTGGGAGGAACAGAAAAAACAGTAATTCTGCCATTGTTTTTCAGCATTTTAAATTCATACTGTACAGTACTAATACTGTGATAACCTTATTCTGTGGGTTTCCACCACCAATACCAAATTGATTTAGTTCTCTTAACTTTTTTTCTACTTCTGCACAAAATAGTTTTTAAATTAAACATTTGTTTGGGCTTCTCCATATTCCATAACACACAACATTTTTATTTGTCTAGTGACAGAGCTGTGTGAGGGCTTGTTTTTAACAGGATAACTTCTACTTTCTATTGGTACCATTTTAAGGGACATAAGACTTTTTTGGGGGGGGAAAAATAAGCAAAAATAGAAACTTTGCCATCGTTTTTTTTACATTTTTTTTCACTCTTCATGTGAGATAACTGATATGTTTTAGCTTTTATAATTTGGGTCGTTATGGATGAAGCGATACTAGTTATGCATAGGTTTTTAATTTTTTTCATTAATAAAGATTTTGTTAAGGTTTTTTTTTTTTAATTCAAGTATTCATAAAACTTTTTTCTGTTTTTACTGTAATTTAGTCCCACTGGAAGACTTAAACATGCAATCATTTGGCATTACTTACGTAGTGAATTATATTATGCCTGTCAGTGTGAAACTGCCAGGCCTCCTATTGGGCCTATGGAGCATGCACCGAAGATAGATCTGGGATAGTTTATGAGGCCCCCGGCTACCATTTCTACACATCGTCTCCCTGCAAACACGTTGCAGGGGGGGCGATTAGGGGGGCAAAGGGAACACCTGCTGTCTGAAAGCACTTCGTAAAGTTGCATGTATGAACAAGCCTGTGCCTGGGTAAACGATATATGGACAGTGGTGCTTGTTAAATGTTAAACATCAGTGATCCAAAAGGATGGATCCTACTGATCACACTATCAGTCCAACCTCTGGGTATGCCATTAATGTTTTTACTGGGGAAACCCTCCATGGGGTTCTAGCGCTCACGAGAGGTCACATCTCTGCCAGTTGGAAATAGATGACATATCCTAGTGATATGCAAAAAATGTACAGTATATGGTGAACCAATTTCTTTTTTTTGGGGGTCATTTTGCATTTTAAGAAGTGTATAGGACCAGTCATAAGTCACCTTACATTTTCATTGCTTTTGTTAAACCACAAGAATGAGTGGGTTCTGCTGCTGCCATCCCCTGCAGTATTTCTCCATTTGATTTAATGGGATTTGCATCCAATCTATGTAAAATTTTTGCATAGATTTCTTTTCACCCTTGTGGAAAAATTCGGCACAGAAATAGGTGTCATGGGTCTTGGTTCTGTCAGTTGTGCACACAAAAGTGAGGATCAGCCCCACTTAATAACAATGGGGGCTAATCCTAGTGTGTATTGCCTTTTCATATTTTACCTGAACCATGCTTTCCAAAATAGACCAAATGGATTACAGAAGTATTATTTGAAAAGTTTTTTTTTCCCCACCTAAATTCTGAAGTATCACCAGTAACCAGGAGTCCCTTATTCATCCTATTCTGGACCATTGTTAAAAATGTAGCTAGTTCTTGATTTGAGAAAGCTAGATGACCTTAAGGCCTCGTTCACACGGCTTATTCTGGGACAGATTGCAGCCGTACTGCGCGCCGGATTTGCGCTGCAGTACGGCTGGAATCCGTCCCAGTCATTACGGTAATCCACAGTTTTCATAGAGAACTATGGATTCCGTCTCCTCTCCCCGCTCGGCGAATCCGCCGCGGGGGGAGAAAGTGACATGCACATTATTTACGGCGTGTGCGCGCTGTGAATAATGGGTGTCTATGGGGCCAGCGAGCTGCCAGCCCCCCCGCCCCCGCCCCCGCCACACGGCTGCCGGCGTAATTGCGGGGCGAAATCCGTCCCTGCAATTACGTCGGCAATAAGCCGTGTGAACATTGCCCTAGTATGGCTACTATTGTAGCTCCACAGGGGTTATCACTCAGCTTTTTCTGCTAGGTTAGGGGCCATTCAAACACCGTTTGGCTAAGTTCACACGGCGTAATTGCGGGGCGTAATTACGCCCCGCAAATAAGCCGTGTGGACGGGGGCGGGGCGGGTGCGGGGGGCCGGCTCCTCGCCGGCCCATAGACTTTCATTACCAGCGGCGTGTATACGCCGCTGGTAATTCACATGTCACTTATCTCCCCCCTCGGCGTATTCGCCGAGCAGGGAGAGGAGACGTAATCCATAGTTCTCTATGAGAACTGTGGATTACCGTAATGACTGGGACGTATTCCAGCCGTAATTTGCGCACTCCGGTGCGTAATTACGGACTGAAATACGTCCCATTTTAAGCCGTGTGAACATGGCCTTTCAGTGTCTGTCCACACGGCAATGAACTACAGTTGGATTTACATGCGGATTCAGGTTTTAAAACGCGTAAAAATCCAACTGTAAACCATCCCCATAGTTGTAGGTCGGATTTCAGAACCGCTGTTTTTTCAAAGAACTTGTTCAATCTCGCCACTGTCTTTCAAGAAAAAAAAAAAATGTGACCCAAATTACACGGTTGTAGGATTTTGAATCCATTGAGTATTTTGACCTTTGTGTGGTCGTATCCTAACACTACGTCCAGACCAAAACTAGGCGCATTATACGCCGGGCACGACATATTATAATGTGCCTAAAAAGGCGCATTAAATAAAGTAGTAATGATAGCTGTGCGCCTCCATAACGCGATGCGTCTATGGAGGCACAATACATACACTAGCAATGATACGCGATTGCGCAATGCGCCTTTTTAGGCGCATTAGTTTACTATGCAAGGTCTTCCAGACGCCAGATTTTTGAAAGGTTTGTACACTTTACACTAAATAAATGCGCCTAAAAACTGCTACGGCGACGCCAATTTTCGGACATGCTTCCAAGGAATAGCGCAAACTTAGTCCCCATAGGACTACATTTGCTCCATTTATCTTTATAGGGCTGTGGCGGCTAATTCACCATATCTGTCTGGGTATTTTTTTTTTTTTTTTAACGGATACCAGAGACCTGGTATAAACCGCCGTGGAACGGCCCCTTAAATAATCTTGCATTGTCTATTCCAGTATAGCTGCACAACAAAGCATTTTTGAAAAAAAAATAGTCAAAGACCCATATCCGAGCTGTTGGTGCTCACAAGGCTTATCTAGAGCCTTATAAAACTAAACCCTCACCTGTTGGGTTAATGGGGGGTCTCTTTGCCCGGTGCTTTCCACAACTCTCATAAACCTCAATGGGGGGATCTCAGAGATGGTAAAACCACGTTAATTTGACATAGCTCCAGAAAGGAAAGTAGCAGGACTTTTGTGCTTGATCTCCCAGTATAGAATCCATGGTAGTGAGCAGCGATTCCCATTTCATCGTCCATTGTTGATATAAATGGCTGCCTTGTATATATACTGCGCTTGTTCGCTGTTCTGGGGCATAAGGAGAGGCCGGTTCCCCGCAGAACGAACACACATGATTTGTATGAAGGAAACGAAAACATCTGCATTTAATAGAGTTTGTTGTAAGTGCAAAGCAAAAGCTGCATCTGCATTTGGTATTTCACATCTGCAGGTCCCAGCGCTCCTTTCTTGGGAGCAGTAAAGCTTAACAAGCTTTGTTTTGTGGAGCAGAAACTTATTAGCGAGATTTCTTCCTTACTAATGATCTCTTTTCACCGGCTCTTGTCAGACCGTATTTCAGTTCGCTCAGTCGGTCAGCGGTAACAATGTCCACACTCTCCTAGAGTGCTTCAGTAACACCTTTGAGGAAGTGAAACTTCTTGCCTTTGAACTTCTGAGAAAGCTACCTCTGTCTGTTTTAGACCTCCAGGTAATTATGGCCATTTTTGTGCAAAAGCCCTTCGGCCACGGGCAAACGATCCATGACGGACGCTCCGTGTGCCATGCAAATAGGCTGTAAATGTGCAATTGGTAGAACATGTGCTTATGGCTGTAGATTAACATCTCTTCTTAGCAAAGGAAGAAGAGAGAAAAATTAGGAGGAAATAGGAGTGGAAGTAGTTAATGCCTAACAGATTCTAGAACAGAAAAGCGATGAATATTCACAGAAGAATTCAAAATCTGAATGTCAATTTTACTTGAGTTTTGTTTTTATACTATGGTTGTACATGTTATGGCTGGTTCACATATGCATAGGAGGTTCAGAACTTCTGTCGCTTGTTCTGTCAGGAATGACGGAAAAAATAGGCGACAACCTGCGTTATTTTTTCCACGTCATAAACGGACACCGTGGCGGAAACCGGACAGACCCTTTGTAATTAATAGGGTCCGTCTGGTGCCGTGCGTGTCCGTTGTGGATCCGATCCCATGGCTTCTGTTTTCACCTCTGCGCCCAAGGTTCTGGAAGGAATCTATGACACAGATATGGGCCAAGCTTTAAAGGGGTTGTGTCACTACAAGGATTGCTGCTTTTTATGTTAAACATCTTGCAAAAACAAGTCACTTTGCAATATGTGTCCATTAACAGTGTCCTACCTACAGTATGCTAAGATATCCCCTCTTGTATGGGCTGCATCAGCTCCTCAAGTTGCTATAGCTACAGACCTGTTTGATCTATCCTGATAGGCTGCCAGCACTGGTTGCTATAGCAACAGACCTGGCTTCTACTGCAGCCTAGTGGAAACCAGTAAACACACCCCTGAATTCAAAACGAAACCAAGAAAACAGGACAGAGGTATGATGAATCAATGTAGTGAGACAACCCCTTTAACTTTTTCAAAAGAACTTTATTGGAAGACATGAATAGGATACAAAAAATATCCAAGCACATTTGTGTTGCAATAAGAAATAAAGAGAATACAAACTCCTTTCTCATTCTCAAAATGTACAATAAACCAAAATATTCATCTTTTGAATTCAATCCAGACATATTAGGTATACGCAAAGCCAAAGATTTCTCATTGGTTTATAAGTTGCATAGTATACGTTGTTTGTGCATGACATAAATAAAGGAGTTTGTCTAAGGCTATGTTCACACGGGTGAAATTGGGACGTATTTTGGCCCATATTTCGCACCGTACTGCGCTCAATACGGGCTGAGATACGTCCCACTAATTACGGTAATCCACAGTTCTCACAGAGAACTATGGATTAAGCCTCCTCTCCCTGCTCACACAATACGCCGCGGGGGGAGATAAGTGATATGTCAATTACCAGCGTCGAATACGCGCTGCTAGTAATTAATTTCTATGGGGTCGGCCCGAAGTCCCGCCCTAATTGCGGGGCGTAATTACGCCGCGCAATTATGCCGTGTGAACATAGCCTAATTAGAAAGATGTTAACAGGTTTCTATTCAGAGATCAATTATTGCCAAACATACACTAAAGATGCAAGAAAAATAAGTCCAAGAAAGAGGGGAGAAAAAAAACCCCCCAAAAAGCTTTTTGACGCGGCACATGGGCAAGACCCCAGACCAAATACTCAAGTGAGATAAAACAGCTGGAGATGGCGTTCCACTACACCAAATACGAAAGGTGGCCACCAGCAAAGTCGCAAGGATTTCAACGAAAGATGTGAAAGTCACCCAATCCCTCCATAACCTCATTACATTTTTCAAGAGTCTGAGTGTTGTCTGCCCTAAGTTCTTCCATTCTCTGAAGATGGAAGATTTCTTTAAACATCAGCCAAGCTTTATATGTGATGCTGCTATCATTGTGTGATTGACCCTGAAATAAGAGCCCCGGATTCCAAACAAAGATGGGAGCATCACCATATCAATGTTGGCAAATTACAACTCTGACAGTGGATCCCAAACTCATTTAGGCCTGGGACCCCCAAATTACAGAGAGATCTCTAACCCATTTTCTATACAGGAGTTGTTACCATATTGTGATAGGTGTGTTGTAAATGGTGAGATCTATTTTACGGGCCACAACTGGGCACCACAACCAAGCGATGTGTCATTGGTATGGACGGCCAGAAATCATGGATGGATATGTGCCCCTTCACTTTTTTTTTTTTTTTTAAATCATGAAATTTTATTTAAATTTTCCAACAAATTCATAACCAGTTCTGTTACATTGCTATTGTAGAACAGAGCAACATTTATAAATAACCTAAATATGCCACAGGCATCACCTAATGCCAAACGTGCATAAAGTCAAAGAATGAGTGTGAACATAGCCTAATTCTATGTTCTCTAATGAAATTTGTTACATGCCTTTAAAGAACCTTGATTCTATCCAAATTCTCCAATTAGCCTTAATTTTAGAAACTCTATGTGGGGGAAGACAAGAGACGTTTCACAATGGAATTGATAATTAACTCTGCAGATAATTTTACTAATGTTCAAATGGGAAGGAGACTTCCAGTGACTAGCTATAGTTAATCTAGCAGCGACAAGAACATGATAAAGAACAGTTCTAAATGAAACCGGGAATTCTAACAAATGTCTAATAAAGCAAGAGCCGGAGTTATATTAATTTTAAGCGAGAAGAGTTCGGAAATCAGTACCTCAACATTTTGCCATGGAGTGAAGGTAGAAAGGGCAGTTCCAGCACATGTGCATTAGAGTACCAACAGAACCACGTCCTCTCCAGCACAGTGCAGAGCCAGGCCGAGAGAAATGTACCTACTCGATTGGGTGTTAAATACCATCTAAGATCCTCTCACAGTGCCCCTTCACTTTTAAGAGGCCACACAACCAAAATGCCCTCCATCCTAAAACCAAAGTAGTGCACATGAGCAGTTCATTATTATCTTTTCAAGATGGAGGACCATATACACTTGGCGATTTTACACAAACCACAGGATAGGGCTGTGTAAGGGATTTTTTCCTTTACCCTAAATTATACACTCACCAAAAAATAGCAAAATGGTCCTGTATATTCAAAATTCTATTATATCAATAATTCAACTTCTTATACATCACCCATTACTCTCAGGGCATTAGTACATTTCTTTTAAATATAGAGGTAAAAGCCTGTGATACAGTGGGGATAGTCACTGCAATCTTTGCGTCCTTGCATTGGAAATATACGAAAGTTCTTGCTAGTGTCCAAAACGTATCAATAGCGCGGAGTTGTTTGCATCGACCGCCATGAGAACAGCTAACATTTAGATAGATGCTAAGTAACTAATGGTTTAGAATATCTATGTGTGTGCAATGGTCATGTGATACGTTACTAGTATATATATTGAATGGAAGGTTTACGTCATCTTACCTTCAGAGAGGACGCAGTCCATGACGCTGGTCTGAGGATGGAGGAGGCACACACACAGATATTATAAACCATTAGTTACTTAGCATCTATCTAAATGTTAGCTGTTCTCATGGCGGTCGATGCAAACAACTCCGCGCTATTGATAAGTTTTGGACACTAGCAAGAACTTTTGGATATTTCCAATGCAAGGACGCAAAGATTGCAGTGACTCATATCACAGGTTTTTACCTCTATTATATTTAAAAGAAATGTACTAATGCCCTGAGAGTAATGGGTGATGTATCAAGAGGACCATTGATTATAAACAAGCTAGTATACGGGTTTGGACCCACTTTTTGCATTCATAACTTGGCTCATTCTTGTGGAAAGATTCCAAACGGTTTCTTGTAGAGCAATTGGTATCAAGGTCCCAAATTCTGACAATCAATAAATATTCCCCTACTTCCTCATCCATATTACCATCCCCTTTGACCCTTTATGAACAGTTGTAATTACAACAATTTTGGAGCCCCAATGCATTCAAGACCATGGTTCGGACCCAAATAATGAACCCTACCCCTCCCATTATGCTCGCAAGCAAAGCAGGTCCAAACTCCATCTACGCCAGCAACGTTGTTTTCTGCTTCTTCAGTGCCAATATTTCAATTAGCTCAGGGCTAATTTGAGCTCATTCTGTTCCTAAACAGACCCGATAGGTGGGCAACCGGTTTGGACCCTTCATGCTGCTGTAGCACAATCTCGCCTGCAAAGTTTCCCCGTACTGTGCGCAAAATGCATACAGCCTACCGATTGGTTGTAATAGGGTCGCTAAATTGAGTCAATTGTATGCCTTCTTAGTAAACAGTCTGCCCATTTCCCTTGATGCATAAGGCTCAACTTAAGACTTTAATTGCCCACAGATGACTTGCGAAATATGTTTTTTTTTTATGCACCCAATTCTCTGTAATTGAAATGTTGTGGGTAAAATACCTAGGAAGATCAGATGTATTCTGAAATGATCAGAACCAGCCCTTCTGGCACCAAAAACCATGCCACGTTCAAAGGCACTCAAATCCCCTTTCTTCCCCATACTGATGCTCGGTTTGAACTGCAGGAGATTGTCTTGACCATGTCTACATGCCTAAATGCACTGAGTTGCCGCCATGTGATTGGCTGATTAGAAATTAAGTGTTAACGAGCAGTTGGACAGGTGTACCTAATAAAGTGGCCGGTGAGTGTATAAGAAGTTGAATCATTGATATAAAAGAAGTTTGAATATACAGGACTGTTTTGCTATTTTTTTGTCAGTTCATTATTATCACTGTTGATGATCATCTCTTGGGATAAGGAGGGAACTGTTTCCTTGTAGAGCAGATTGGTTCATGTCTCCATATTTCTGAATCAATCAATCTAAAATTCCCCATACCCTTCCTTTCATCCATATTTGACCTCTGCCCTTTTTTTGATCTTGATGGACATACATTTTTTTTGGGAAACCTTACAAACTATTTAACTAGTGAGCCCCAAGCATTAACAAAGAACCAAGGATTCGGACCCAAAAATGAAGCCAATACCCCAGACACCATTTTATAGCTGCACAAGCTCAGGGGTTCCCAAACTCCAGTCCTCACGCCCCACCAACAGGTCCTGTTTTCTGGCTTTCCTTAGCAGTGCACACGATATTTAATTATGCTGCACAGGTGACTTAATTATGGTCAGTGCATTCTGTGGGATATCCTGAAAACAGGACCTGTTGGTGGGGCGTTAGAACTGGAGTTTGGGAACCCCTGAGCTAAAGGAACAACTAGACTGCGTGTAGGAACTGAAACACAACCGTCTTCGCTTGCAATTTTCAACCCGTATCTAGTCCAGAGCAACAGCCTACAGATTGTTCAGATTAATGATCGTCTAGACCAGATTCAATTGTAGCAACTTCTTGTAGTAAACTAGGTCTCCCATTTGCCAGGCATTAGGATGCATAAGGCCAATTGAATGACTTTAATTGTTATTCAGATTGTTTTATTAGGAAATATTCTGTTATTTATTACATTGCATTCAACCTTCTCTGTGCAATTGAAATGTATAGGAGGTAAAACGCGCTGCCATGTGGAATATGGATCCCGATGGTATGTGATGGAAAGTTGGATTGAATAGTGCATGTTGGCTTTGGTGTGAGACGTGCTTCAGGAACCCTGTCTAGGGAGTTCTCTGGTATATTGGCCAAAAACTGACTAAAGCCGTTTAATCATCTCGTGCATAAAACTTCTGGCTTTCCTGTTGTCTCACTTTATCAGATGTTTTTTGTACCATTCCCAGCAACCGAACTCACAAATTCCTCCCAATATTGGAGTGTATGTGATAAGCTCTGTTGGCCACCATACCGGAGTAGCTGGAATCTCCGCAGAATTGAAGGCTGTTCAACCCTTTCACTGCCAGTTTTTTTTTTTTTTTTTTTACTTTTTTGCACGTTTTGCTATTCTGATCGCCAGGACAGTTCTCCTTTCCTTGAGGAGTACAAATAAAATATAGATTAGAAAAAGAAAATTCCTGCTAAACTCCCTTAAACATATTTTCTGGAAGTAGATCTCTGGCACATTGTAAAATTAGCACTCTGCTTTTTATACACAAAGACACCTTTATTAAAATTCTTGTCAAATGAAAGAAATGCATATGAATTTATGTGTAGCTAAAATTCTAACCCAAGCAGACAAGTAGATACCTCCTAAAGAAAAAAGTTCAAGATGTGCAGAGTTCATACATACCCCTCCTTCGTCTGGTCGCATAGCACTGTGAAAGCGGACAGAAAAAAGAAAACTATCACATGTGGATGTAATCCCCCTATGTTTGCATTTGTTATCCATTGACTTCAATGTTGAAGGGGTGTTCCCATCTCAGACATTTATGGTATATTGATAGGATATGCGATAAAAGTCTGATAGGTGCGAGTCCCACCACTGGGATCCACACCTATTTCGAGAACGGCCCCTGAAACTTCCCATTCAGAACGGAGAAGTGGTTGCGCTTGCGCCGTTACACTCGATTTAGCTGTACTTGGATGTCCCATTGATATGAACAGGATGTAACCATACAAGTGTGACCACTTCTCCTTTTTTTAATGGAGTTTCGGGGCCTGTTCTGGAGTCAGATGTGGATCCCAGAGGTGGGACTCACACCTATCAGGCATTTATGGCATAGCCGATCGATATGAGATGGGAACACCACTTTAAGGGCAAGTTCACATCTGCTTTGGAGATGGAACCGAACCCATTATACAAAAGTCAGCAGTGTTTTCCACAGTGGTGTCCATTGTTTTAAAGTTAAAATAGTGCAGAAATCCTGGTACTTAAAGTGAATGTGTCATCAAAATTGACTTATTGTTTAACTCACATTTTTATGTTCAACACATTTTTTAAGAATTTTTGGTTATATTATTTTTTTCATTTTCCATATCACTTTCAATATTTTTTAATAATCCGATTTTCACTTTGGCCACTAAGCCTAATAATAGTCTGACACTTACTGTTCAGTACAAAAAGATTCTCGGTTGTCTGCTCATTATCAGCACAAAGAGGGTCAAACTAAAAGGAGACACCAGTGTGAGTAGATAACACAGGATCCACCAGTCACAAGAGGAGATGTCACAGCTCCCTCTCTATACTCCTTGCACACTCCTTTCTTCCCAGGTCACAGAGCATGACTAGAAAACTCTCCTATAGAAGTCAATGGGACTGAGTTAGTCTTAAGTCTCCTATGTACATGAAGCTACTGCAAAGCATCTCTCTGACTGCTGTTAAAGCAGTGCAGACAAGGCCTAGTGGCCACAGTGAAAACGGCAAGACTTAAGAATTATTAAAAACTATTGTGATATGAAAAATTAAAAAACAAAAAACAACCAAAAATTCCTAAAAAATGTTGAACATCAAAACGGGACTCATTTTTTGATGACACAAATAGGTCATCAAAAATAGGTGGCATTTTAATGGTTATTGCTATTATGTAAAAAATCTCTTTCTAAGATCTGTGGACACAAGTCCTTTTTGCTAGAAACGTTCCCAGTATTGCCGTATTTAGCATTTAGTTTTTAGTTTAGTTTTTTTTACATTGAAGCTGTATAATAAAAAATCTTTATATATCACCAGCACTGTCTGTAGCACTTAACAATGGCAAGGGTACAGGTACAGACAAAATCATCACTCACACAGTAACGAACCTGATCTCAAACCAAACAAGAGGCGTGAGGGCCCCACACATAAAGGCTTACAATCTATGCGCATATATTGTAACCTGTGTAACTGCCTTATGGGACAGTAAGCAGAGTGCCAGCTAATGATATCCGTTAAAGGGCAGCTGATCAAGGTAAAGGGGTTACAACGCCAGAGTATGTGGAATAAGTTATTGATCCTTTACTACAGGAAATGAAATGCGTTTACTTTGCAGACATCAGTTTCCCTTGTGTGCAGTTGTTATGAGCAGCCCCTAGAATTAGAAGCCATTAGTCTCTATGGGAACAAAAAAATACCCCAAAGAACTAAAAGTGCATCTGTCACTTGTGGCCCAATGGAGCGTGCAGGTTTCATGGTGTGTTTGTTTTGCTTCTCTTAATTAAGAATGTGGCTAAAATTCACAACAGCAGCAAATATAAGGCTCATTTGCTGAATCATTGGCTGTGGTTTTACTTTAAAGGGATTGTCTCGCTACAAGGAGTAAAATCTTGCAAAAACAAGTCACTTTGTAATATGTATCCATTAATGGTGTCCTACCTATTCCTAGATATCCCCTCTTGTATGGGCTGCATCAGCTCCTCAGGTTGCTATAGTTACAGACTTGTTTGATCTATCCTGATAGGCTGCCAGCTACAGACCTGGCTTCTACTGCAGCCTAGTAGAAGCCAGTAAACGCCCCCCTGAATTCAAAATGAAACCAAGACTACAGGACTGAGGTAAGATGAATAGATGTAGTGAGACAACCCCTTTAATTGTGGGAAAAAACCCAAAACTTCCACCTATGATATAGCCTTAACCATCCCTATTAGTTTATATATTTAGTGCATGGTAGAATAAGGCAGAACATACAAATGGCAGCCTATATGGGTATGTTCACACGGCGTAATTGCGGCGTGTACAGTACGGCCGTAATTATGCCGGGTGTTTTGGGAGTCGGGCTGATCAGCGCGTACTCGCGCGGAGGGGAAGAGGGGTGGGGGGGTCCGGCAGCCCTCCGGGCCCATTGACATTCATTACTCGTGGCGCGTATTCGCCACAAGTAATTGACATGTCTATCTCCCCGCGATCGTACTGTACGAGCGGGGAGAGGAGGCGTAATCCATAGTTCTCTCTGAGAGCTATGGATTAACGTAATTATGGGGCGCATTCCCCCGCGTATTAAACTCAGTACACCGCGAAATACGTGGCGAAATGCACCCCAAAATAAGCCGTGTGAACATACCCTCCGCTTCCTGCAGCCTATTTTATAAAATGTAACTTATGTCTGAACGAAAACCTGTTGCCATTCCTGACAGGTCTGCATTAGTAAATCCCTGTGAAATAACAATTCTGCAACATTTTCTCTTTTAACTCTATGTTGTACTGCTCCTCTGTTATTCCTCCTAGAGTTGTACTACTGAGTCTGTCAGCTGGGTGGGACCAACTGTGTCCTTACACAGTCTCACATTGTCCAGTCAGTGTGTGCAGGGACACACCCCTCTGAAAACTGGAATGGTAACACCCAGATGACAGATTCAATAATACATTTGTAGGAGGAATAACAGAGAACAGAACAACACAGAGATATAAGAGAAGAGGCTTCAGAATTGTTATTTCACAGGGATTTACTAACACAGACCTGTCAGGAGATGTCACAGGTGCTCTTTGAGTTACTTTATAAATGGATGAATTAATAAGATGCCTACTTGTCACTTTTTAATTTTCAGGAGCCGGAGAAACTTGTGGTGCTTCTTCAAGCAGCGCTGGGTCTAAGCACGAGCACCAAGCACTTTGATTGTGTAACCGCTTCGTACTTGCTGAATTTTTTGATACACCAGGAGGGTCTGGAGGCTGCTCTGGGTCTCTTGGCACGAGATGGGCAAAGAGCTGCCAGTGATCAGTCATTCAACATTGACAGCCCCAGTTTTGTGGAGAGAAACACTTTTCATGGTAAGTTATCTCTGCTTTCATTCATTTATATATATATATATATATATATATATATATGCAGTCCCCAACTTGCATCGTTCCGACTTACATACGTCCACTAGTTACAAACGGGGACTTATGGAGTGTGGTTGACATTCAACACTGAGTCACGCCCCATGATAACCAAGTGAACGTTAGGTGAAATCTTCTAAAAAAAGGGCACCGACAGCAAAACAAATGTAAAAACTGTTCCCTGCACTATCCAAAACTAAAAATTTTGTTTTGCTGTAATTACATTTAATAAATCTACCTGTTCCGACTTACATACAATTTCAACTTAAGAACAAACCTACAGTCCCTATCCTATTTGTAACCTGGGGACTGCCTATATATATATATATATATATATATATCTCTCTCATTATATATATATATATATATATATATATATATATATATATATATATATATATATATATATATATATATATATATATATATATATATATATTCACACTACAGGTAAGATTTTTGCAGACGAGAAGAAGCTGCATTAGTTGGATGTCTGTTCTTCTAACCTGAATCTCTATATACAAGAATCTTACATTCTTTGGAGATAAATCCTGCTTCCACTTTCCATCCTGAACTTCCTTTCCACCTCATAAAATAGGAAGAAACAATGAATTAATGCTTATCCAGAAATCCGTGCTTCAGTACAGATGACTGGGGCTCCTTTCTGAACCCTCTGTAGAGACCTTTCCTTACAGAAACCATTGATGTTGAGGTGTCCTTTCTTACCTTTCCTCTTGGACATGTCCTAGGATAAGTAGCACAAGATGACTAGCTTTGAAAAAAAACCTGTTCACATTACTCTGTTAAAAGAGTAGAGGAACGTTAAATCATTTTTTTCTCTCCAAAGTTGGTCATCCTATGCCACTTATCTTCGGATATCTCCAACCAAGGTAAGGAGGGACACATCTGTAGTTCAAGGTCAGACTTCACCAATGAACTCTATTCACATAAATCTGTGACATAGCAGTAGGTCAAGTTAACAGTTTTTTTTCCTCTAAAATTTACCAAACAGACCAACATTTACTTATAGCGCTTGTGCAGAGGGTTTAAGCAGGTGTGGAAAATGCTGAAAAAATAGAAAATATATATAATATATATTAACAAAAAAATTCTAAATATTAGAAAAAAATAATAATGTATATTAACAAAGTGCAAACAGAATAAACCGAAGAGAAATCTAAATCTAATCAATATTTGGTGTGACTCCACTTTGCCTTTAGACTACTGGAAGTGATGATGTGGCTGCAGAGCCCAGAACTTAACATCACAGAGTCTGTCTGGGATTACATGAAGAGACAGAAGCATGTGACTAGACTAGCTATAGCCACAGAAGATCTGTGTTTACTTCTCCAAGATGTTAGGAACAACCTCCCTGCTGAGTCGCTCACAAAATTGTGTGCAAATACCCAGAGGAGCTGATGCTGTTTAGAGGCAAAGGGTGGTCACATCAAATAGTGTTTTGATTTTTCTTTTGTACATTAGCTTAGTTTATTTTTTTACCAGTTAACAAAATGCAATTATCACTTCTATTTTTGTAAACATTCTTACTTGCCAGTACTGTAGAGTATAGTCTTGACAGATTTTTGCTTTTTGAAATTGATGTACACTTTTATACATCATTTTGTGTTTAGATCCACAAAGGTTAATAGAGCTTCAAATCCCCTTAATTCCAACTTTGTTAGGAACCACAGGTGGCCCCATTTATTTCATTGGAGCTTGCTGCTTGTTCTTTTGAAGAGTGGTTGGCCTGGAGTGCCACTTACAGCGAAAGCTGCAGAGCGGCTGCAGTGCAGATTCAGTGCCACAGACCCTTTTTCCTTCAAGGGGTTTTGACACTTTGCAAAATCTCTTTTTGAGTTTAACTATGGGCTGCTCTGAGTGAATGGGGAGATGGCCTTGCTTGCATAGCTCTCTTGCGTTCATGTCTATGGGAGTTCTGAATATATCAGAGAAAGAGAGATTTTGTGAAGTGGCAAAACCCCTATTAAGATTCGCAGGGGTCCCAAAGGTCAGGCCTATAGGGATCATAAAGTGATGGCATATCTAAAGCGATATACCATTACTTTATTACATAGGAAAACTCCTTAAAGGAAACGTTCACAAGTAATGGTTAATAGGAATCCATGTCATAATTCACCTCACGTATCACTTCTTTGATGAAGAATAATGTTGAATTTCGTGTTGGGTAGTCGACATACAGATTACCGTATCTCTAATAATATAGTGCTAATCTATATCCAAACCAGTAGTGGTAAACTGCTGCTACAAAGAGGATTTTTGCTGCATTTTCCGGCAGAAAAATCAGTCATTTGAAAATACCCTAATCTATATTGCATTGTGGATAACTATTGAGCTCTTCTAAAGATACAGTCCAGATTTTAGCCCCTAAAATATAGTGGTTTTCAAAGTGAGAGGTAAGTGATTATTTTATTGCAAGTATTTTTTGACGGAAACCTTTTTTCATTTCTTTAATAGGCTATGTTCACACGGCTTAAAATGGGACGTATTTCAGTCCGTAATTATGCGCCGTACTGCGCGAATTACGGCTGGAATACGTCCCAGTCATTACGGTAATCCACAGTTCTCATAGAGAACTATGGATTACGTCTCCTCTCCCCGCTCGGCGAATCCGCCGCGGGGGAAATAAGTGACGTGTCATTTTCTAGCGGCGTATACGCGCCGCTAGTACTGATAGTCTATGGGCCGGAGACGTGCCGGCCCCCCCTCCCCGCCCCGCCCCCGTCCACACGGCGTAATTGCGGGGCGTAATTACGCCCCGCAAATAAGCCGTGTGAACATAGCCATAGCCTTTCTTTGCATACTGCAGATCTGCTGCAAAGTACCAAGTATAGCTACACAAGAAACCATCACTCAAAAGTCCAATTATCAAGTAAATTGCAACGTTTCTTCTAATTGTTCGAAATGTCTTTACTACCTACTCAGTGTTTACTGTTCTGCATGTCATATAAGGATATGTCTACACAGCTTTGGAAATCCGACGGTATTTTAACCTCGCCACACTGCGGTTTTGGCGCAACAAACGGAGGTCGGATTTCTGGTTTCCCATTGACCCCATACGTTGAGATTAGGGAATCTGGCGGAAGATCATAGAACACGTTCTCTCTTCCGCCGGATGGCCGGCATTTTAGAAATCCTTTCTTATGGGGCACTGGTTACAGTTGAATTTTCGTTGGATTCTAAATACTGAATCAGCTGTAAATCCGCTGTGTAGACATAGCCTAAGAATAGAGAAATCCCGTAACCTACAGTGAAGAATCCTTTTAGATTTATAATTTATTATTACATTACTTTTGCACTCATTTCAGTTATTTGGACGCTGATGGATAGTCTTGAGTGTGAGATCGCGCAGGCGGAGATTTCACTGTTGGAAGCAGCAGCATCCTTTCCGTTGTATGGGCGAGTACACTGTGTCATTGGAGCGCTGCAACAGTTCTCTATGCGGTGAGTTATTTGAGCCCACTTTGGTCATTTAACAGGATTGTCTACCTTGGATAGAATAGTAGGTTCAATGTTTTTTACTGATTTCTTAGAGGTTTTCCCATAATAGACATTTATCAGCTTTCCACAGGATAGGTGATAAATGTCTGATTACTGATGGCTAAAGTGGTGGCCTTGCCGAGAAAGTCTGTAAACGGAGAAGTGGTCGAACATGCACCCTGCTCCATTCACAATCTATGGTCCTGATGAAAATAGCCAGACTGCTGTCTTAGTCGGTCCTAACGATTTTGGGTCTGTTCACACGGCTTATTTGGACGCGGTTTTCGGAGCGTTTTCGCGTCCAAAACGCCCCCAGTTCATTTAATTGATTCCTATGTAAAACAGCATTGTAGTTCACACACGACAAGGTTTTTACACACTTCTTTGGAAGTGCTGAAAAAGAAGTGTCATGTCAATTCTTGAAGCATGTTTTAGGCGCGTTTCTCAGTGCATTTTTTGACGTGTTTTTGGATCGTTTTTCGGCGCATTTTTTGACCTGGCTATTAAATTGTATGGGTGAAAACCTCATCCAAAACCACGCTGAGAAACGCTTCCAAAACCTCTTCTGAAGAAGCATGTCAGGCGAGGTTTTGGGAGCGGAAACACTCCGAAAACCGCTTTGAAAACAGCGCACAAATAAGCCGTGTGAACATACCCTGTGAATGGAGCAGCAAGGTACATGTTCTAACACTTTAAAGACTTCCTCACTGCCTCAATGCAGTGAGTGTGAATGGGGACTCCAGTCCACTGTTTAAGTGATGTTGGGGATGCCAGTGGTGGGATCCTGAACCATCAGATATTTATCATATATCTTGTGTATGTATCTTTTTGGTGGGAAAATCCCTTTAATCTATCTTTATATTGGTCAGAGTGTTATTCCCCGGATGCAAAACTCGTTATCTCCGGCATAAATTTATATCTGCAAGGTAACATTTGGGCTCCAGCAGACTCTTCAATGCTTACAGCATATTTTTTTTTGAATCAATTAGTTTTTTATTATAACATCCAGTAAAAAAAAATATAAAAAATAATATTATGACATACAATTATAAGGGCTTGTTCACACAGAATTTACACTCCGTGTTACAAGAGCTTTAGGGATCAGTTTTGGGGTCCGCTCTGTCGGTCCCCAAGAAGGAGTCTAAACAATTAGCACGTGAGATTCTCCCTGCTCACTGTGCTGAACGCGGAGCGGGTTCACATGGACAGAACGCAGCTCCCGGTGTTTCATATTAGCGCAGCTCAGCTCCGTATTGATAAGTATTGCATGTATTGGATGATCCTTCGACATGTGGAGAGGTAGGATTTGGGATTTGAAAATTTTCTGCATTCTTTCATGGGTCGTTTCAATTACTTATGTGTAACTTTGGTATTAGTGGTTAGGTCTATATTTGTATTTAGGTACACTGACTTTGTGTGGTATTTTTCAATTGTATAGGGAGGAGTATAGGGGTTTTTTAGGGTGAGCCACAATAGGGGGGCGCGCCCTTACGTCAGGGGTGTTACATCTGCTCTTTTTTGAGGGTTGTGTAAGAGATTCTATTCTTGGGCTAAGTCCACATGTGTTCATAAAAAATTTTGGATAACATGATCCCTCATTTTGTTAGAAAATTACACCCTAGACATTATGAAGGGATGTTTGCATACCTCCTTCAAGTATTGAGATAGATATATATAATAAATATAATAAAGGTTATGTTTTATATAGGGTTGTTGGTGAATCTCTTGCAGTGATTTGAATTGTCTGTGACATACAGTACTGCGCATATGGACATATGCCTGAAATTACATGTGAAAACCCTAGTGGTATAATCAGAATCACATATAGAAGTGAATGAGCAGGACGGCGCTAGCTCCTCCCTCCTCATTCAAATGCAGGGCCGGACCGCAGCTAGCAACGAGTGGCCGGCGAACAGAAGTTCCAATAACCGGACTACCCCTTTAAGTCCTTTTCAGTCCTGGTGTTTAAGGGGTCATTCCCCCTTAGGGGTGGCTGCAGAGAAGAATGTTATGTTTTAAATCTAGGTCTATGATGGGGATATCTATGCATCAGAAAACTGACCTCTGACCACTAAAGAATGATGCACAGTGTAAACCAAGCCTATCTTGTTACCAAAAAATGTTAAAAGCATGATGGTGATGAAAGTTTTTATTATCTAGTTGTTTTTATGTTATGATGCATGTATGCATGTGTGTGTGTGTGTATATATATATATATATATATTATATTTGTGCTATATAATATGTTGCTTTATATATATATTTATATTATGTGTATATATATTTATATATAATATGTGTATATATATATTTATATTTAATATATGTGTATGTATATATATATATATATATATGTGTATGTGTATATATATATTTATTTATATATATGTTATATATATATATGTGTGTTTATTTATATATATATTTGTATATATATATATTTATGTGTCTGTATATATATATATGTGTATATTATCTATATATTATGTATGGGTGTGTATGCCTATATATTGATATATATATATAAATATATATATATACTATATATATTTTTATATATATATATTTTTTAATATTTCTATTATTATTTAGGCCGCGCTGGGTTGGTCTACAAGGGAGTATTTATCCCAGCCAGGTTATGAGAACATATGTTGGGGGAGGTACAGGACGTTGCCACCAGATAAGCAGCCTTGGTGGAGTTGAAAGGCGTTGATAAATAGATGTCGACAGTAAATCTGTCGTCCTATGTTTATTTGTATAGTATGGTACCAGCCATGTCCCTGGGTCGGCCTCTTCATTGGGAGGTTAGCATTGAGCAGGTGGGTGCTTACTCCCCATGCTCCACTCCGCGGTTTTCCTGGCTGCATAAAAGGTCAGCAGTTGCTGAATGGGCGTCCGGCTGTAACTCCAGTCTACCTTCTGGGCTGGAGGTGTTAACACTGGGGAAAGCCAGTGTAGGACCAACAAGGTGATTGTGAGGGAACTACTCCTCTGGTTAGCAATCGCTCAGACGAGCAAAGTATTTGTTTATGTTTGCTGTGCATGTTTGCCATCCGTTTTGTTCTGCTTCTACAATAAAGCTCACCGAGCCAAGCAGCTGTTTGTACCTGAATTCTGCCTCTGTCTCATGCATGGCAAAGACTCATGCCGGTGATCCCAGTGCTGTGCAAGGTCAAACATGGTGGAGGATGCTATGGGCATTTTAAAGTGACCACTTCTCTTATAAAGAGACACGGGCAGTCGAAAAGTGGTTCCTATATATGTGTGGGTTTTAAAGCGGCAACAGTGCAACCAGCGGGAGACACCCAAAATGGAATGAGCTGGTTTTTAAATCAGTTAATCAGGCAAACACCAACCCCAGCTACTGGCGGCAAGCCAACAGAAGGCCCACCAGGGAGACTGTGCGGGCTCAAGCAGTGACCAACGCCTGTTGATGAGACACACCAAGGCCGCCTTAAAGAGCAACAACAGGCTAAACCTGGCCTCTTAGAGCAGCAGCTCCAGGTCTGACTACTAGACCAGAGGGGGGCCAGCAGGTGGGCCTCCTGCTCCCATCAAGTGGTGCTGCAAGTTCTACGTAAAATGACCACAGATGATGACGTGGAGGAGTTATCTCAGGCACCTTTGAGTGGATCGCCGAGAGAGAGCAGCTACACCGTGGACCAGAGGGGCTGACGTCCTGGGCCCCCTTTACTGACTGGCGAGACACTAAAAGGCCTACTTCGACTGGAGGAAGACGCCAAGGGTGGGGAGGGGGAACTTCACGGGCTGAAAGGGGAGATCCTAGCCAGACTGGGGGTTACTCTGGCGGTCCGGGCCCAGTGAGTTGTAAGCATGGGGAATTCGATCAAGCAAAGCAGCTCGGTAACAGTTGTTATGGACCTCTTCCTACCTCACCAGCAAGTGGCTGCAGGACCGAACATCTTACAGCTGTCCAGGTGATGGGCGGGTCGTCTGTGGACGCTTCGTGCGCGCCCTTCCCGTGGGGGTTCCAGCTCGTGTGTGCGGGTACCGGACCCAAAAGCCCCCCCCCCCCCCACCCCCCCCCCCCCTCCCCCCCCCCCGCCCCCCCCCGGTCGATATTGTCTACATTTGTGGAGCGTTTTTAGTGCACCGAGGAGTTCCTACCAAGGACTGACCCACGAAGTTCAGCTTGGGGGTAAGGACTGTCCCTGTCCCAAAATGGGGGAACCTAAGGGTCCGGAGGGGAGGGGATCCGGCTGTGGTGAGAAGGGGGGAGGATGCCAACCCCAAAGAGACCGCTCTTGCCCAGAGCCGGGGCCCCATCATCGTGGCGATGCATGGACTCGGACACGTCGCCGCATCAGTGTCCTACTTTGGGGAAACCATGGGACTGTGGTGTAAGGCGTTCGTTCATTTGTATGCAAGGCCTTCATTACACCTACGCAAGATGAGACTGGGGGAAATTGGCGGGTATGCACCTTTAAAAACAAAATGGACACTCCGTACAAAGCCCTCATGGACTCCGGGGAAGTTTGGTAAACCCTGGGGTTGCAGGCCAGGCTGGTGGGAGCAGACCAAACTCCGGCCAGCGTATAGGGCTGATCTGTGTACAGGGGACACCAGGGACTACCCTACCGCGGTATGGACCCTAAAGGACCCCCTGCGGGCCCGCAAACACATGAGGTGGCTGTCGTTGCTAGCCTACCCTTCAGTGTATTCATAGGCTGTGATTTCCCCTTGTTCTGGATTTGTGGGGAAATAATAGTGTGCCCCGGTATCCTGTGGTTAAGGGTAATGTGTCTGCACGGGACCAGAGGAGCCCGTGGGTTTCCCTTGTCTCGTTCTGGCTGGGGACCCCGAGGGAATGTCCCTCTGAGCCTAGAGTTCGCCTCCTTGCCATATCAGGGGGAACTTTGGCAGGTGCAGATGAGGGACAAAACTTGGAGCATGCGTGAAAAGTGTGAAGGTATAGATGGGAAGCCCCAGGAACCAGGCGAGAGTTTGGTTTCT
Source organism: Phyllomedusa bahiana (assembly GCA_025379985.1). NCBI lineage: Eukaryota > Metazoa > Chordata > Amphibia > Anura > Hylidae > Phyllomedusa > Phyllomedusa bahiana. Next base: position 61,681 of record JAODAL010002033.1, read on the forward strand.
TACCCTCATTTTGTGGTCAAACAAAATATGCTGTATCGGGTAAAAAAGACCCAACCGAAGTGGTAGAGCAGTTGGTGGTGCCCCGTAACATGTCGCGAGGTTTTGGAGCTAGCCTCTCCCATGTGCTGGGGGGACACTTAGGGGCTGGTGAAGACCGGGAGAGAAGTGGAGCGTTAATTTTTACTGGCCAGAATTTTACAGGGCCAATTGAGGAATTCTGCCAGTCTGCCAAGGTTGTCAAATTAACGCCCCTAGGCCCCATTTTCGGAGCCCCTAAATTCCTCTGCCAATAATAGGGTACCCCCCTTTGAGTGGATCGGCATGGACCTGGTTGGACGCTCCCTAAGTCAGCGGAGGACTCAGCACTTCTAGTGGTCCTCACTACGCCACTCGCTCTCACCGAGGCATTCCCCTTAGGAAAACATCCTCCAAAGGAATAGTCTAAGGAAACTCTTCACAAATGTTCACCCGCCGGGTATCCCGAAAGGAGTTACTAACAGACCAGGGCACCCCCTTCATGTCTAAGGTGACCAAGAACTCTGCTGTCTGCTTAACATTAACACTTCCGTACCTCAGTATATCATCCCCAGACGATGGTTGGTGGATAGTTTAATAAAAACCCTAAAAGCAGATGCTCAAGATGGTGGTAGTAAGGTGGGGAGAGATTGGGACCAGTTCTACTTACCCTTACCTCATGTTCCTCGGTAAGGGAAGTCCCGCAAGGCCTCCAAGGATTCCTAACCCTTCGAGCTCCTGTATGGTAGACATCCCCGGGGGCTTCTGGAACTTAGCCATGGAGACCTGGGCGCAGGAGAATACCACGCATAGGAGTGTCATTGAGCACAACGCTGAAAAGTCAGGACAGGATTGCGGCCGTTCTACCCATTAGTACGTGAGAACCTGCTGCTGGCGCAAAGAAAACCCAGGCCAAGGAGTATATAAACAGGCGGCAAGGGCAGAGTTCCAGCCAGGCGACGGGTACTAGTACTTGTACCCACGGTCGGAAAGCAAATTTCTGGCGATGTGGCAGGGCCCCGATGAGATTACGGTGGCGGGTCAGTGAGGTAAATTATAGGGTCTTCCAGCCCGGTAAAAGGAAACCATATCAAATTTACCATGTCCAACTTAAATTAAGGCCCCTGTAAAGGACCGTTCTATGTCTGGTGGCGGTCAGGAGAGCATAGGGGTGTCCCAAAGGGTTGATTTACCACCGCGTCCCTATCTTGGAGTCTTGTCTGAAGCACAGCTGGCAGGAACTAGGGTAGTGCCTACAATGCAATCAGACAGGTTTTTTCGGAACTGCCAGGTCGGACGAGTGTTATTTCACATGACATCGTTACAGAACCGGCCAGAAGGTACGTTTGAGGCCATACTAGGGTGCTGAGGGGGCCCCAGAGGCAAGCGGAATCTGCTGAGGAAAGTTGAAAAGATGCTGAAGCTTGGTGTCATCAGAATAGGTCCCCAAAGTGGGTGGTCGAGACCTATAGTGCTCTTACGAAACCTGATGGGAGCTTGCGATTCTGCATGATTTTAGCGAAGCTCAATGAGCTATCAAAAATTTGATGCTACCCGATGCCACTGGGTGATGGTGTTGGTCGTGAGGCTAGGACCTGCAAGGTCCCCATTAGTACATTAGACCTACCAAGGGTTATTGGAGGTGCCCCTACAAAGGGATGTAGGGAGACAAACTGCTTTTTCACACCCAGATGGTCACTTTCATTATGTTGTCACTCCCCTTTGCCTAAAGGGGCTCCGGCCACATTCCATGTGGATGATGGACATCATACTGCAGCCTATAGAAAATTTGCGGCGGAATATTTGGATGACGTGGTGGTTTGTAGTACGGATGGGAATCCCAATCTAACCAGAGTACAGGCCGTCTTAGATGCCATAAGGGCAGCAGGGGTTATACCGCAAACACATTAAGTGCGCTAGGGCTCGAGTGAGGCTAGCTATCTAGGCTATGAATTGGGAGGGGGGTCATCAAGCTCCAGATGGACAAACTTGAAGCAATTTGGGGAAATGGCACCCAACGGTTTCATCCTTGAAGGCAGGTCAGGGCTTTTCTTGTTATCGCCAGGGACTATTGGAGGTTTTGTGCCCCATACTTTGCCTCCATAGGCAGCCCAATCTTACAGATCTAACAAAAGGATCCAAAGTCCACTATGGTCAAGTGGAACCCTGAGGCTGAACAAGCTTTTAGAAATCTTAAAGAGGTACTCTTGCAATGAGTCCCAGCTGCTCGTTGCGCCAAATTCCTGAAGGAATTTTTTGGTCCAGGCAGACGCATCTGAGGGGGGTTTGGCGCTTGTTCCTGTCACAGCTGGTTGAGGTGAGAAGAAACACCCTGTAGTGTTACCTCAGCCGGAAACTGTCGCGCAGGACGAGATAAATTACGCCATAGTAGTAGAGCGAATGTCTGGCCATTAAGGTGAGCATATGAGCACTGCGCTACTACCTGATTAGGTAGACCTTTAAAGTAATCACGGACCATTCCACCTCTAAAGTTGGATGGAAACAAAACAAAGGGAAAAAATGCAAGGGGTCACCCGGTGTTCCTGGCTCTACTGGACTTTAATTTCTCTGGATAGAAAATCACCGGGTCACAAACAAGCAAATGCGGATGCAACTGTAGCGGGTGCCATTACTTTATGGCACAAAGAGCTCCGCCCCGCAGGTATGAGCAGAGGGGGGGGGAATATGTAAACAGGCCACAGCTGGGAAGGTCTACAAGGTGCTTATATATCCCAGCCAGGTTCTGGACATATGTCTGGGAGTCCAGGACGGCATGACACCACAGATAAGGAGCCTTGGTGGAGTGAAAGGCGTGATAAATAGATGTCGACAGTACAAAATGTCGGACCTATGTATTTATCCGATTCAGTACGGCTACCAGCTTTCCTGGTCGGCCTTTCATTGGGAGTAAGCAAAGAGCAGGGTGGGTGCTTACTCCCATGGCTCCACTCGGGTTTTCCTGGCTGTATAAAAGGGCAGCAGGTAGCTGACTGGGCGTAGGCTGTATACTCAAGTCTTACCTTCTGGGCAGGAGGTGATCACACTGGGGAAGCCAGTGTAGGACCAAAAGGTGATAGTGAGGGGGAAACTTACAGCCATTGTTATGTGAGCGCTCAGACGAGCAAGTATTTTGTTTTTGTTGTAGCTGTGCATGTTTGCCACTCTGTTTTGTTCTGGCATGATGAAATAAAACACGGAGCAAGGCAAATGTTTGTAACTGACTTTCTGCCTCTGTCTCATGCCTGAAAGACTCATGGCGGTGTATCCCAGAGCTGTGCAAACCTCACAATATATATATATAGATTTTTTATATATATATATATATATTTTTATATATACAATATATGCACTGTACTGTAATATCACGGATACAGCAATAGTTTAGCTTGATCGTGATATGGCTTTTCGCGTTATCTGCTCTTCTCTCAAGAAAGTCATCGATATGGTTGAGTTAACTTCGTATCTTTCAGATTTTATTTTCTGCAATCTATGTGGTACTATTATAAATAGATAGATCTATAGATGTAGCAAAGTTTATCTTGACCATGACACATTCAGTATATGTGTGTAAACACACACCAAACACACAGGAGAAAGAGCAGCACTTTGGGGTGAGTCAGTCCCAGGTTACAATCTATGGCTTCAGTAGAAAAAAAGGATATTATAACATCATTTTAATGGATAACATAATATGATCTGTATTGTCATCACACACAGGGACATCTCCGATGTGGTGCAATGGAGACGGCTGGTATCACGGCTCATCTCCATGTCCTACCGGCTCTCTGCTATCGTCTCTCCAGTGGTTCATAGTTCATCACCAGAAGGTCTCATGCCGATGGGACACAAGATTTCAGGTTATTGGTTTTTCATATATATTTGCTTTTCTCATCTATCACTATGTATGTAGGCTTTTTCTGAATTTGTGAGTTATAACATGCTTTTTTTCAGAATAGCCAAGTGCTACAATATATGTTGGCACGATATGAATAAAGATCTAAGTGGTTATGAAATATGTAGTAGTGGCAGCTGGTTGGTTACTCATGGTCAATGTGTGGCGCCATACCTGTAAAGGAGTATTCCCACCATAGGCATTGATGGGATATTCGTTAGGATATGCCAAATGAGATGTGGTTCATGTTTGACTGTACTTCTGTTTCACATGGGTTTCAGAATGGGAGATCGGAGAGTCCCAAATGGAGAACTTTCAGAGCTCATCTTCGCACTTATCGGACATTGATGGCATATCAAGGATTGGGTGGGTGAGTAGTTTCACATTGACATTTGAAAGAGTACCGATCACCTCCAGGGAAACCTCATGAAGTAACAGGCGACTAAAATACAAAAACACTTCCTTAAATATGTGTCATTAGGAAAATCAAAGCACTTCATCTGTAATTCAGTTTAAAAAAAAAAAAAGAAGCGCTGGCCCTTTAAGACAGCTCTGAAGTCGGCACCTGACAGCTTGATAGGTCACTATGTTGACAGTTGTGCTGCTTCTGAGCTGGAAGAGTCCATTGTGCAAGGGGGGGAAGCCAGGAAGTCTACATCATGAGCACACTGATTTTCTCTGGGCTGGATGCAACACTAGCAGCAGTGTAATATAGATGCCTGTAAACCCTGTTACACTATGTTCCCAGAGTCCTGTGCTTGCTGCACTGTATGTAGTGAGAGACTCCGATTACCCTGTACAAGCAGCTCTGCCTTCAGCTCCCCCTGCACTTTTGTTGTCTCTCAACAGAAAGAATCCCTGCTACATAAAAAGCTCTGCTAAGAAAGTGAAAGTAAAATCTGTCACCCTGTACTACTGACATGAGCCCTTTGCATTTGTGTTATAACATTTATTGGAAAAAAAAAAAAAAAGTCTTTATAATTTCAATTCTACTATATGTATTTTGTGTTGTTTGTTGTCGAGTGATAGGTACTCTTTAAGGCCTATTTACCTCTTTGCGAGTATTTATCTCCCCCTTTTTGTTGCATTATTATTCCCACAGCTGTCCTCAAATGCATTTCTCTCTCCACTTGGATGTAACCATAATGCCTTTTTGCTGTTTTGGGTCCTGTTACCTAAAACAGTAAGGGCACAGAGGTGAGCTCCAAGAGACAAAGCAGTTTTCGGTTCACTGTCCCTCTCTGACTATACTCATTGTCTCTCCCAGAAGCTGCGGCTCAGTTGCACATGATAATGAGTGAGATCAAACCACGGGACACAAATGATTACTTCACGCAGCCAAGAATATTACAGAAAGAATATGACCTACATTCCCAGGCCCTTCCAGACGACCGTGTACCGTCCAATACCCTCTGTGCAGAAATGAAAGGTAATGACATGTAATTAAAGCAATTAAAAACCTTATTAGTCATCTAGGTTGATGAGCTTTTGAAAAACTGGTCCGACAAAGTTCAGTGATGCACTCCAATATTAATTATTCCTTATAGTTTGTTTGTTGCTGGCCCATATTTTGGAAGAACACAAGTGGCGTAGGTTTGGGGACACTGGTGCGTGGGTCACGTGTGACGGCTTTTCTGCCCGCGCTTGCAGTAAACAAACTGCAGTTATTCCTCATTTTTGCCCTTGTCAATTTACATTTTCCTTCTGGTCTCACTTGGCTTTGATCAATGCCTTCAACCTTAAGGAGAAGTAAGAAAGTTTAAGAATTCCATTTTTCGCCACTGAGGATTTAGCAGCATGGGTCTGCTTCTACATATTGTAGCACTGTTTAAGATTATATGAAAATATAAGCAGCACCATTCAATAGGATGATAGGAATAATGAGCATTGACTTCATACACCTGCACCCAGGGGAGGATTGGGCATTGCACATAATGGGAGAAATATGCTCTGGATGGAACATAATGCACTCCAGCTCCAGTGCGCGATTTTCCTTTGCTTTATATCTAGAGAAGCTTATACTGAGAGACAGACGTACTGTCAGAAAGAGTCAGGCTGACATAAAGTAAAAGAAGGACACTTCTAATGAGAGAGACATATAGACAGAAAGAGACAGGCAAACATATATTAAGTGAGAATACATTTACTGAGAGAGAGGACAGCAAAAAGAGACAGGCTGACAAACTTGGTAAAGGACACATACTGAGAGACGGTTACTGTCAGAAAGAGACAGGCTGACATGTAGTAAGAGAAGGAAACTTCTAATGAGAGAGACATATAGACAGAAAGAGACAGGCAAACATATTAAGTTAGAATACATATACTGAGAGAGAGGACAGCAAAAAGAGACAGGCTGACAAACTGAGTAAAGAGACAGTTACTGTCAGAAAGAGACAGGCTGATATGTAGTAAGAGAAGGACATTTGTACTGAAAGACAGATGTACTGTGAGTCAGGCTGACAAAGTAAGAGAAGGACACTTCTAATGAGAGAGAGACATATAGACAGAGACAGGCAAACATATATTAAGTTTATGTATACATTGGTACTGAGTGAGATGCTGCTACGAATGAGACAAGGACACTACTGAGTAAAGGGACACTTTCTATGGACAGTTACTGTCCAGGAGAAAAGAGTAGGCTACTTTAAAGTTATAAGAAGTAACACTTAAAATGAGAAGAGACATATAGACAGGCAAACCTATATTAAGTGAGAATACATGTACTGAGAGAGAGGACAGCAAAAAGAGACAAGCTGAAATATGCTAAAGGCACACATCATGCGAGACTGTTTATTATGGCAGAGAAAGAGACCAGGCTGAATATGTTAGTAAGGAGAAGGAACATTTTTACTGAGAGACAGACATACTAAGAGAGAAATACTGACATATATTAGGTGAAGGTCACATATATTGAGAGAGAGACATCCTGATGTAAATGCAGTTAAAAACCAACTTCAGGTCTACCATGCTCAGGGGCCCCTATTCCCCTGTGGGCCAGTGCGAGCCTGTTAGGATATGTTCATACGGCGTGTTCAGTACGTGTGAACATACGTTCTTAGATGCGTGTTGGGATCAAAATTTCAGACCCTAAATGAGCAGCAATGAGCAGTGTGATTTTGCACTGCTCGCAATGTAAAACCTGCATCGTCGTTCAGACTAATGATCACCGATGATCGTTTACTTGCATCTTTCGGGTATCGTCTAGATTGACAGGTGAATTTCTTGGCTCCGAAACACACAGCAGGAGACCTATAATACAAGTATAGGGTGCGATCCTGCTGCATCCAACACACATCCAAACACACAGCTGCAGATTGGAGGCGTTTTGGATTCAAAATCGGATCAAAAAACGCCATGTGAACATACCCTTTAGAAGAGACATGACATCATTACTGTACTGGAGATGACCATATTAGAGAGCAGTACTCATACTGTACATGGAGTGACATATTTGAGAGGAGGAATGGTAACTTACTGTTCTGGAGTGAGCAATTGTCTAATATTTGGGGAGACAGACACATACTGTACTGAGAGAGAGACATTAGGGAGACAGACACATATTGTACTGAGAGAGAGACATATTAGGGAGACAGACACTGTAATGAGAGAGCTATTTAGAGAGACATGCAATACTGTATGAGGTCATATTAGAGAGACAGACATACTGTACTGAGGCATATTAGAGAGACACACATACTGTACTAAGAGATTAGAGAGACAGACACATACTGTACTGAGAGTCAGACATATTAGGGAGACAGACACATACTGCACTGAGAGACCTATTAGAGAGACAGACACATACTGTACTGAAAGAGATATTAGAGAGACAGACATACTGTACTGAGAGACCTATTAGAGACAGACACATACTGTACTGAGAGACCTATTAGAGAGACAGACACCTACTGTACTGAGAGAGATATTAGAGAGACAGATGCATACTGTACTGAGCAGGGCTGTGGAGTCGGAGTCGTGGCTATTTTGCAGGAGTCGGAGTCGTCATAAAATGGACCGACTCCCAAAATATATATAATTAAGTTGGTCTAGTTAGTTGATGAGGTCAAAGAGCAAAGAGGAATTGGGTCTGGTCATAGTGCTTAATGCTCCCTATCTTTAACCTTATCTCATTAAGGATTGTCAAAATTGATGACATGGAGAGGGCAAAGCGCTGCACCTAGGTGGGAAAAAGTTGTCTGCTCCAGGGCAAACAGATTTCAGCATCCATTGTTTCACCTGATTTCAAAGTAGTAGTAAGAGTTTAAACCAATTTCATCTAGACTGTGGTAGCTGAGGACACATTTCCTTTATTCACCCAATACCTTGTTGTGTTGATGTGGTTCGGTAGCGTGACGGGATCTGTAAGGGTGTGATGTGGAAGTGTGGCGGGAGCGATGTGAGGGTGGGTGGATTGTAGTGGGAGATGTTATTTGGGATGGTAGAATATTTGGAGGAAGGGTGGGGGGGGAGGTTGGGTATTGGGGGGGGGGGAAGTTTGGATGTGCAAATTTTGTTTGTTTTTATCTGGACTTGTTTTTTGGGGTTCTTGAGGGTGGTATCGGGGGTCGGTGATGTCAGCAAGTGCGGCTAACTGCACATACAGCTTTGTACATGGGCTACTGAATTTTTATATACAGTCATCTTAATATCTTATGCTTAAATGTGATCTCTGCAAAAGTTATTTTGCATCTGCTTAGTTACGGTTTTGCTCCTTAAAAATCAAGTGCTAAATTTTTATTATTTTGTTAGTTTTTGGGAAATCCCCCTTTGGCTTAGCTCTGCCTGAATCTTCTGGGCTCTCAATCAGATTCAAGCATTTTCTTGACCAAAATTCTGATACCATGGTCTCTTTATACATCATTCCCAAGTTGGTGCAGGACTGGACTTGGATACAAATATACAGTTATTTCTTCAAATTCTACCCAAAGTGTTCAAAAGATCATATACATTGTTTACCTTTTGCTTGTCTGTGTTCTTGTTCTTACGGTCGAAAATAGCTTGATTATTGTATCATAAGGTGTTAAAACAGCCGGTTAGGGGACCATTTTACTACAGTATAGTTTTCACTTAAACATGCGCCGTGTATGAGGGAGTCGGAGGTTTGGGAAATTGAGGAGTCTGAGTTGGGGCTTCGGCGTGCCGACCCCACAGCCCTGGTACTGAGAGAGAGAGATATTAGAGAGACAGACACATACTGTAGTGAGAGAGAGAGATTAGAGAGACAGTACGTATGTATGAGAGTAGTAGTGATATTAGAGAGACACATACTGTACTGTGAGAGAGGATATTAGAGAGACATGAACATTCATGTACTGAGGAGTGAGAGATATTAGAGTGGACTCATACTCTGTACTGAGAGGAGAGATATTAGAGAGACAGGAACATACTGTAATGGAGTGGAGAGATATTAGAGAGACAGACTCCAATACTGTACTGACGAGAGTGATATTAGAGGAACAGAAAACATTTACTGTACTGAAGGAGAGAGAGGATATTTGAGTGGGACACCTAATACTGTACTGAGAGAGAGAGGATATTAGAAGGAGACAAACATACTGTACTGTGGAGAGAGATATTTAGAGAGTAGAGACAGACACATACTGTACTGAGAGAGATATTAGAGAGACACACATACTGTACTGAGAGAGATATTAGAGAGACAGACACATACTGTACTGAGAGAGAGAGATATTAGAGAGACACACATATTGTACTGAGAGAGATATTAGAGAGACGGACAAATACTGTACTGAGAGAGATATTAGAGAGACGGACACATACTGTACTGAGAGAGATATTAGAGAGCCGGACACGTACTGAGAGAGAGATATTAGAGAGCCAGACACATACTGTAACTGAGACGAGGAGTGCATATTAAGAGAGACAGACACATACTGTACTGAGAGAGAGAGATATTAGAGACAGACACATACTGTACTGAGAGAGAGATATTAGAGAGACAGACACATACTGTACTGAGAGAGATATTAGAGAGACAGACACATACTGTACTGAGAGAGAGATATTAGAGAGACAGACACATACTGTACTGAGAGAGAGAGATTAGAGACAGACACATACTGTACTGAGAGAGTGCAGTTTGAGAGGACGGATACAACATACTGTACTGAGAGAGATTTATTAGAGAGCCAGACACATTACTGTAACTGAGAGTAGGAGATTTTAGAGGAGACGGACACATTATGTTCTGAGAGAGAGATATAGAGACAGGACACATATGTAATGAGAGAGAGAGAGATATTAGTGACGGCCACACAATACTGTACTTGAGAGAGAGATATTAGAGAGACAGACACATACTGTACTGAGAGATATTAGAGAGACACACATACTGTACTGAGAGAGATATTAGAGACAGACATACTGTACTGAGACATATTGAGAGGGACAGACCACCACACAGTTACTGTGAGAGATATTAGTAGAGAGACGGACACTTCTTGTTACTGAGAGTCGATAGATTTTAGAGAGACAGTACACATTCTGCTATGAGTGATAGATAATTAGTGAGGACAGAGCATATCTTGAATTAAAGAGATCCTGAGACTGACTAAACGGGGAGGCAGGGAGAGACCTGGGCTGACGCTGATTACATCTATAAAGCCTCCTTTGCTCAAGGTCCTGAGTCCATTGTAGGGGAGTAAATAATTAGAAAGAGAAAGTATTGTGTGTTGTCTGTGCAGCGGCCAGCTCACCGGCCGTGTATTTCCACAACGAACAGACAAATCGGCATTTATCACCCTGACTTCTCGGTAGATCCACTATCAGCTGCGCTGAGTGTAGGTTTAAGGGGAGGGATACACCTGGAGCTGCTCCTCTCCTGTGGTGGCAAAAGACGACATCCAGGTATTTTGTGTTCGCCCCCGACGTCCTGACTAGTTTGTTGGCAAATTACAAGGCGATTTAATGGGCATTTTGGTTCAGGCTGTGACAAATACATTCACTAGTACACTCCCATGGCAGCTGTCACCCAGCTTTCCAGGTCTCTTAATATGGTTTTAATGGCTAGTTAAATTACCCTCAGTGTTGCAAATGCCTAATTTCATGATTTATGGGGTTTGTACAGAAGCTGGATGACAACCCTGTAGGAGTTATACTAGTTGTCGCCGATAATTTTAATGTATTTTTGTTGCTATGTGTTTTGGTTATGGGACAGTATAATTTTTTTTTCTTCCCATTCTGGAAGATTTGGGCGAGGGGCGCTGCCAGGCCTTATTCATGCAGCAGTTTTTTCAAGTATATTCCGCTTGAAATCTGCATCCCGATGTATCTACTATAATGGGAACCCATAGTGTAGTCCGGATTTTTCTGGCATGTTTTTTAAAATGTTACTTGTTGATGCAGTTTCTGTTCAGATTCTGCTTCAGGCAGACAGGTCATGGATTAGCCCCACTGAATTTGGCTAGTCTTTGTCTAAATCACTCAGAAATCTGCAGCATACAAAGTGAAAATCCGTATCCGGAGTCCAAGAGCATGGCCTCTGCTTTCTGCTGCCGAACCACGGCAGATTTTTTCCCATGGAAACTCCAATGTGAACAAATCCTTTTTTGCACGGAACAGGTGAGCTATGAAAAGGGTTTTCCTGAAAACCCCTAAATTTTTTAGCTCTATTAAATTTTCTATGTTGTGGTTTTAAATTATCAAGTGAAAAAGGGAAGTTTTAGGGGATTTCGACAAGTATTTTGGGGGGGGCTTGGGGGGGTAATTGGCTGCAATACTGCAAAATCGCCCCGCAAATATGGTAAAATCATAGCATTCGTTAAAGTGGTTTTTCGCAAAACATATATTTTTTGTGAAGGGGACAGTAAAAAAAAAGCACTTTTGCAACTGTTTGTATTACCAAATGATTTATGTATATATTTTTCAAGTTTGAAAAAAAGTTTTTTTAACCCTTTAGCCGGGGTCCCCGGGGCAACCTTCACCCCATTGGCGAAAAAATTTACAATGGATGGGGGGAGCACCATGCATAAATAAAGCAATAACCCATTTTTGGGTTTGTACCGTGGTATGGGGGCTACTCGCAACCTCTTGGGTTTTGGGGGCGGATGTAGGCTCATAAACCCTTCTTGGGGGTTACTTAAAATCAAAATTTTTTAAATTTGCAATTCCTGGAACTTGGGATTAAAGGGGGGAAAATTTTCTTTTGGTTTTTCTTTAAAGGGATTTTGGAGGGGATGGGTTATACTTTTCCAAAAACCAAATGCGGAAAATTTAAACCTGAGCTAATAGCTCCATTTTCCCCAACCAAAAGGGATACCTTATGGTAATTGTTTTGGCCCGTGGTTTGTACCCTCCCAAAAATTTTTAACAGATGGAAAAAGACTTTTTTGGAGAGAGGTTAAGAAAAGTTTTAAAAGCAAAAAAAAAATTTTTTTTAAACAAAGAAGATTGGGAAAAGGGAAATTGGGTAAAAATCCAAAAAAATTGTTAAATTTTTTTTTTTAAAAAAAGTTTTTAAAAAATTAATATTTTTTTTTTTAAAAAAAATTTTTCTGCGTAAGGTTTATTAAAAAATTGGAAGAGGGGGTGTGTTGTCCCTAAAAAAACAAAACCAAAGGTAAAATTTTTTTTATCGCCTAGTGTATTCCATAGAGAGGTATCACAGAAAAAAACATGGCTTTCACAAACTGGTTATTTTATTTGTGGTGGTAGTAGATGTAATATTTGCGAAAGATGCATAAAAACACAACACTTCCACAATACCACAATGACAGAAAAATTTGATATCAAACAATTTTTTAAATTGTAACAGTCATCATGTGGTTTATATTATAGAATGTACGACATGCCCCAAAAAATATGTGGGAAGTACCACACGCAAAATGAAAACTCGAATATCGGAACCTATCACAAGCATAAAAAAATCACAAGGCCAAATGTCAGGAGCATCAAAACATTTCTTAGATTGCCATCATGGAAATATAGCCACTTTTAAATGCTATGCAATTGAACAGGTGTTGTGTCCATATAGCGGAGGTAACTGGCAAAAAAAAAGTTAAAGGGGTTTTGCCACCATGTAATGTTGACGTGGGAACCTCCAAAATGGGTATTTAATCACTTTTCTAAATATATGTGATTACAAAAAGTGAAAACTCTGAGAGCTACAGCATTCCTCAATCCCCCTTGGTTACCTCAAGGCTTTCCCTAGTCACGACCCAGGAGCTGACAGGCTGCGCTTGCGTGAAACACTTCTTATCTGATGGCAAAATGAATGAGCTTTTAAGGCACCGGGTAGACAGTGCAGTCTGAGGCTGTGTCTTGCTGTATTGAGAATCCACTGTTGTACTGTTTATTATTTCGCTTAAGTTTTGAGACGCTCCCTTGGATTCCTCACTCCTCACTCGCCCCCTCCCTCTCTCCCCTGCAGCTTCATGACTCAGCATGATTTGTATATATCCTGCTCTCGTGCTGACAGGAGCTAGGTAACTGCCGTCTTGGCAAATCCCCTTTAAGACAGAGAGAAGCCTATTGGATTTTAAGGTTGGGAACAAGAATACCGCAGGGTCTAAATTATAGGACCGATTTATTACACATTTATTAAGTGATAAAGGTTAAAAAACCAATAGAACGATATGTTTCCCGAGATCAGTCCAATTAGGTACCATGTGACTTCAGCCAAGGATATGATTGGTTACATGTATATTTTAAATAGAATAGCCATGCAATGCAATTTTGAACTGTGAGCAAGAGCAGTAGCTTGAAACGCGTCAGTTTGGCTGCAGTCCTTTCCGTGCTATGTGTTTGCGTTGCTGTGCCTTTTATTGAAGAATTGAAAAATAAAGTTGTATTTTTTACCTGACCGGGAATGGAATCTTTTGCGGTGCAAGCTTCTCTTTGGAATGGCACCCGGATATCCGGCAATCTCTGCAGTGTAGCAGATAGTAGCTAATCTGTGAGTGTTTAGAGCTAAAACTGAGTTGGGGTCACGCTCCCTGTGCTGTGATTGGCTGCCTGCACACTGTGCTTACTCCTTACCCTTCTGAGCTGTTTGAAACTGAAAGTGAAACAACTTTGTGCTAGCTGTGTCTGTGTAATAAAGGCTGTCTGAGCTCCTCTATGCTCATCTCCCAGTGACAACTGTATGTGAAGGATCTGGGCAATTACTCTTTAGCTGCTAGATATAACACACCCATATACACTCTGCTGCCCCCTCTAGCTCCTGCCTGATAACAGAGGGGGCAGCAGAGTGTATCTCTCAAATTTGTTTCATCAGTTCAGGCTGTATGTATAACTGTTTAAAGCAATGCAGTTGTTCTGGTTACAAGGAGCTTGTGGAGGGAGGTGACAGCTCTCCAGGCATTAGAACTGGCCATTGCAGGAGGTCTGCAGACCTATGACATTCTCTCCCTTCCAGTGCTCACACAGAATGATGATGTCACAACTTTTTAGTGACTGAAGACCTGCCTACTGGGAGGAGAGACCCACCTACAGGGAGGAGAGACCCGCTCCTGGATTTGAAGCTGTAAGAGACAGAGAAACAGCTCAAATCTGTGAAAGCCTGTTCTGAGAAAGCCCCTTTAAGCTCTATGATTTTGCAGCGTATTATCCGAAGCATACTGAGCGCCCGGGAAATGAAGTGGCAAGTTGCTCACGCGCCAGGGAAAGTGAGAGTGACTGGGGGCCGGAGCGCGTACTTCTAAAACAGCAGGCGTATAGCGGCGCGCGCAGCTATAGGCCCTGTGAACCCGGCCTAATGGATAAATGAGCTGTCCTCAACTGGATTGTAGTTATTTATGTTCAAATCATTTGCTTCTGTGTAGCATAGGAGGAAATTTGGAGGTTTGCTTGCACCTACAACTAGTAAACATTGCAGCAAAATCTTTGATTTGTTGTGATTTTTGTAGTTTAATTTACAAAACTCTTTATTCATACATTAAAGGGGTTGTCTCACTATAATGATTGCTTTTTATGTTAAAAATCTTGCAAAAACAAATCACTTTGCCATATATGTCCATAAATAGTGTCCTACCTATTCTGAGATATCCCCTCTTGTATGGGCTGCATCAGCTCCTCAGGTCGCTATAGCTACAGACCTGTTAGATCTCTCCTGATAGGCTGGCAGCACTGGTTGCTATAGCTACAGGCCTGGCTTCTCCTGCAGCCTAGTAGAAGCCAATAAACGCCCATGAATTCAAAATGAAACCAATAAAACAGGACTGAGGTAAGAGGAATCAATGTAGTGAGACAACCCTTTTAAGCATGCTCTTAGGCTATGTTCACATCACCTCTTTCAGGGCGTTACGTCCTGTAACTACAGTAAATATAGTTTTTATAGAGAGCTATGATTACCCTCTGTCTTCCCCGATGTGTATTAAGCGCTGGGAGAAAGAAGTGACATGTCCCTTCTTCCTGGCGTTGATGCGGGTCATACTTCAGGGCGTAGTTGTGCTGCAGTGCGCCCAAAGTATGCAACGCAAGTACGGTAAAATCATTTTACAGCGTATTCTCCAGTGCACAGTAAGCGCCCCCCAAAAAATGACATGTCACTTGTACTGGGCGCTTATGCGTCAGTGAAAGCGAGTGGGAGCCGTGTTGAAACGCTGTTGAAAGTACACGCTGATCAGTGCTTACTTACAACAGCAGGCTTCTAGCGCCGTGCACAGGTATGTTCTGCTGTATGCCTTGTGAACCCGGCCTTGAAGGGATGCTCCATTTTTACAGAATTCTCGTCAGCCAGTCAGGGAATCCTAAATTTAGAAAAATCTCACCCCATAAACCTGCCAACTCCAGTGGCGCCACTGCTGGCCAGTGACGCTGTGTTTATTATTCACGTGGCTATTTACTGGCCACCGTGGTTTCTTGGTGTATATACGGCATGTGACTGCTGAAACCTATGATTGGCTGCAGTGTCATATGAGCACTGATTGTGATGTCATATGTGGGTGCAATGGGACCAGCAGCAGCGCTGGAATGGAGCGGATTTAAAAGGTGAGTTGTTTTTTTTTTTCCATTTATTTGATAACCTTCCAGACTGGCTGACGAGCATTTTTTAGAAATGGAAAACTTTTTTAAAGGAGAATTATCATTCGCTAAGGCAACCCTTAGGCCCCGTTCACACGGCTTATTCTGCCGCGGATGGCCCCCGTACTGCGCGCCGGATTTGCGCTGCAGTACGGCTCCAATCCGTCGGAGCAATTACGGTAATCCCCTGCTCTCATAGAGAACAGTGGATTCCGTCGCTCCTCCCCGCTCGGCAAATCCGCCGCAGGGGGAGAAAGTGACATGCACATTATTTACGGCGCGGACCGCGCCGTAAACAATGCATTGTCTATGGGGCCAGGAGCGGCGCCCCCGCCGCGCTCCGGCCCCGCCCCCGTCCCTCCCCTTATTCCCGGCGGATTTGTGCGCTCAATACCGCTCACAAATACGTCGGGAATAAGCCGTGTGAACACTGCCTTAGGTAGTTCACCCCGATGTTCTGCGGCACGTACAGTATGCACCACAGTACATTGTGTGTCTCGGGAGTTTGCGCTGATCAGTGCATACTCCCACGGCATCCAGCCTCATTCATTACTCGCGGTGCGTATTCGCCGCAAGTAATTGACATGTCACATCTCCCTGCGCGTACAATACGATCGTATTGTACGTGCGGGAAGAGGAGGCGTAAACCATAGTTCTCTGAGAACTATGGAATAACGTAATTTTTGCACGCATTTCGCCCATATTAGAGCGCAAATACATGGCGAAATGCGTGCCGAAATTACGCTGTGTACGTTTTAGTGTATATACATACAAAGTTTTATGGGTTTTTTTTCGTTTTTTTATTTTTTTTTTTTTTTTTTATATTAAGCCCGCTGCCTTTTGATTGGTGCTTATAATAACACTTTTCTCATGCTTTGAAGTTCCAGATTTATCATAAAAGCTTCTCGCTTGTGTTATTGGGGGGCACAGCTAAAGCTAATACATGGTTTTCTAGAGCGAGAAATGAGTTTTACAGTTGAGTATTACAAAAATCCTATTTTTTTCACTTGTGTCATTGGGGGACACAGAAGAATGGGTTTTAGCTGTGACCCCAAATGAACAGAGGGAGAAATAGATTATACAGGTGAGTAACACAAAAATCCTACTATTTCATGGATCCTTAGGCTAGGTCTACACTGCATTGGACCAAAAAAACGGCGGAAAATAGACATTTTATTTCCCCGATGCACAACCGCGTTTTTGTCACGTTTTGCGCAAAAACTGCAATCGGTTCTCGTTTTTTTGCCATCGACTCATACATTTGATTGTATGGGAAGATGACAAAAAAAATTCAAAGCGCCAGCGTATTATACAAAATATTTGTATATTTTCATGGCATTCAATATGGCGCTTTCATTGTGTTATGTTTTGTTATATTTTACTATAGTTTACTATACTACAATACGGCAGAGCAATGTTGTCTACTCTGTGCTCTTTAAACTTGTGAACATCTGTTTTCTTAAAATCAATAAAAATTTCATGATTTAGACAAAATATTGTATAATACGCTGGCGGCAAAAGGAGGAAAAACGACCTGTGTAGACTACAGTACGTTTTTTTCTATCAAAGTCTATGGGCTGCCTGTATTTCATTGCAGTGGAGACATAGCCTTATAGTCCTAGACAAAACTGTCAACACGAATATGCATGTCCACATTGCAAACTCAGGCTTCCCATGTAAATGCAACATTGTGCTTTCCAAATGCAAGAAAGAGAAAGGAGACCCGTGTGAGCTCAACCATGTAATTCATCTGTATAACACAGGTTAAAATCATGTAAAAAGTGTTAAGAGGGCATAAACCGTCATAGGTAACCATGATAAGCACCCATATGACTCCAGCTCCCAGCAAGAAATATAAAGTACATCCAAAAGTGTATATACAAATAATGCAAAGCGGACACAATTTTGGTCTATATCTGCAAAGTCTGCAAATAAAGGTTGGAAATAAACCGTGAATATATTTCTAATATATTTCTGAGCATAAACATATAGGTGCACACTGGTGAGGCAGTCAAAAGCTCTGCAAACACAACACAATACCAGCAGCACTCTGTAGGCAATAAAAACGGGCAAAAAGAACATGAGAATTTTTTGGAACAGCATTTCTGCTACTATAGAATACTGTATATGAAAAAATTTGAGGTTCTAAGTGTACATTTTTGATCAAAAATGTAAATGCCCACCTACCACGGCAAGGTGACCTTAATTCATGTGGGAACCTACACTACATGCTACCTCTCTTGGTGTCTGTTCAGACATTTCATGGTTAGAAGGTTCCAGCTATAATATATATGCTGCCACACCAAAAAGGATGCAACTCTGGTGGAGGAAGTACAGAAGCCCCACGCGTTTCGCTTAGGTAAGCGTCATCAGAGGTCATCAGTGATAGAGCCTATCTAGGCGATACGTATGGGGCTTCTGTGCTCCCCTCGGACATTACAGCTTCTAGTGGTGTCTGTCCTGTACACTTTTGCATTCAGCCTTACACTGTTCATTATACACTTTCACACCATGTTGCAGCACCTAGTTTATTTGCATCATCCCTTAAATGAGCACTTGGGGGCACTGTGGCTCCGCTGTACGGGGCTGCACCGTCTATACATAGGCTCATCACCGCCAGATATTGTGCTCAAGGTCAGGGGGCAGCTGTGTAGATTATGGTTTAATTTCTGCATAATGGGAAGAGAAGCTAGATTTTCAATGTAAAATGGGATCTTTAGTTTAATAATGAATAATTGCCTGTAAGTGAAGTGAACGCTCGTCTTGTTTCTTTGTGGAGGATGTCCTTGCCTCTGTTCTAGTTTCTCGTTGTCAGAAGTTCACCCGTACGGGCTCTGGAGTGGAAATACACGGATGTGCTTTTTGGGCACCAGTTAAATGTAACCTCTTGGAAAACAATGTCACTTGTTCTGCTCCGGATTCTCTGTAGTCATAGCAATCTTCTGTACGGAGCTCTTATGTGTTTAACCCAAGTTAGGATTGTATGCACAAGATAACAACACAATACATCTACCTCCTATATAAAGTCGCAAGCAAGTAGCAAACTTATTGTGTTATGACGAGGAGTAACGGCAAGCGACAAATCCAGGTCCGCTGCCGCTGATCAATGGGGGCTTTCCTTTCTATGTTGTATGTGTGCTTTTGCTCTCCTTTATTTATTTACTTATTTCTTTATTTAACTCTCTAAGGGCTAGTTCACACGGCTTATTTTGGCGAACATTTTGCCGCGTATCGCGCGTTATACATGGCGAAATGAGCGCCGCAATTACGGTAATCCATAGCTCTTTTAGACATAAAAGTGACATGTCAGTTGTTAGGGTATGTTCACACGGCGTAATTGCGGGGGTGCTGTACGCCCCGCAATTACGGCAGGTGTTCGTGAGTCGCCCTGGTCAGCGCGATGTCATTACTCGTGCCGCGAATAAGTGACATGCCACTTATCTCCCCGCGCGTACAATACGATCGTATTGTGTGAGCAGGGGAGAGGAGGCGTAATCTATAGTTCTCTGTGAGAACTATGGATTGCCGTAATTTCGGCACACATCTCGCCCATATTAGAGTGCAAATACGCGGCGAAATGCGCGCCGAAATTACCCCGTATGAACATACCCTTAGCGGCAAATATGCGCCGCTGACCATGAATGTCTACGGGGCGGCGTCCGGCCGCCCCCCGTGCTTATAAACACGTGCTGATCAGTGCATTGCTCCAAAACACCCGGCGTATTGCGGCGCGTACTATGTATGTTCACACAGCATAATTGCGGCACGCATTTCGACGCATATTTGCGCTTAGCTATGGATTACGCCTCGCCCCCCCGCGCATACTGTAAGATCGTACTGTATGCGTGGGGAGATAAGTGACATGTCAATTATTCGCGGCGATTACGTGCTGTGAGTAATGCATGTCAATGGGGCTGGCGGGCTGCCGCCCCCCACGCTTCGGGAGTACGTGCTGATCAGCGCGACTCCCAGAACACCCTTAGCGTATGTTCACACGGTGTGTTCTGTCCGTGTGTACAGTACATATGTTATTAGATTTGCATCTAGCAAATAGCATTGTGATTTTACAACCTCTATTCCAAAAAAGTTGGGACACTAAACAAATTGTGAATAAAAACTGAATGCAATTAGGTGGAGGTGCCAACATCTAATATTATATTCAGAATAGAACACAAATCACAGATCAAAAGCTGAAACTAAGAAAATGTATCATTTTAAGTGAAAAATATGTTGTTTCAAAATTTCATGGCGTCAACAAATCCCAAAAAAGTTGGGACCATGCCGTTTTAACCATTGTGGGGCATCCCCCCTTCTTCTTACAACAGTCAACAGACGTCTGGGGACAGAGGAGACCAGTTTCTCAAGTTTAGGAATGCTCTCCCATTCATGTCTAATACAGGCCTCTAACTGTTCAATCGTCTTGGGCCTTCTTTGTCGCATCTTCCTCTTTATGATGCCAAATGTTCTCTATAGCTGAAAGATCTGGACTGTAGGCGGCCATTTCAGTCCCCGGATCCTTCTCCTACGTAGCCATGATGTTGTGATTGCAGCAGAATGTGGTCTGGCATTATCTTGTTGAAAAATGCAGGGTCTTCCCTGAAAGAGATGACGTCTAGATGGGAGCAGATGTTGTTCTATGACCTAAACATAGCTCTCTGCATTAATGGTGCCTTTCCAGACATGCAAGCTGCCCATGCCACAAGCACTCGTGCCACCCCATGCCACCAGTGATGCAGGCTTCTGAACGGAGCGTTGAGAACAACTTGGGTTGTCCTTGTCCTCTCTGGTCCGGATGACGTGGCGTCCCACTATTCCATAAAGAACTTCAAATTGTGACTCATCTGACCACAGAACAGTTTTCCATTTTGCCACACTCCATTTTAAATGACCCCTGACCCAGTGCAAACTGCTGAGCTTGTGGAGCTTGCTTAGAAATGACTTCCTCTTTGCACTGTAGAGTTTCAGCTGGCAGCGGCGGATGGCCTGGTGGATTGTGGTCACTGACAATGCTTTCTGGAAGGATTCCTGAGCCCATTCTGTGATTTCCTTGACAGTGGTATTCCTGTTTGAGGTGCAGTGACGTTTAAGGCCCCGGAGATCACGAGCATCCAGTAGAGTTTTACAGCCTTGACCCTTACGCACAGCGATTGTTCCAGATTCTCTGAGTCTTTGGATGATGTTATGTATGGTTGATGATGAAAACTTTAAAGTCTTTGCTATTTGACGCTGGGTAACACCCTCCTGGTATTGCTGCACTATCTTTCTGCACAACAATGGTGGAATTGGTGATCCTCTTACCATCTTGGCTTCAGAGAGACACTGACACTCGGAGAAGCTCTTTTTATACCCAATCATGTTGTCAATTCACCTAATTAGTGTTGATTGGTCTTCCAGCGGTTCGTTTTATGCTCAATGTCATTTTTCCAGCCACTTATTGCTACTTGTCTCAACTTTTTTGGCATTTGTAGACACTGTGAAATTTTGAATCAACACATGTTTCCTTTAAAATGTTACATTTACTCAGATTAAACTATTGATCTGTGATTTGTGTTCTATTTTGAATAAAACATTAGATGTTGGCACCTCCACATCATTGCATTCAGTTTTTATTCACAATTTGTTTAGTGTCCCAACTTTTTTGGAATTGAGGTTGTACATTGCTTGCAATGGTAAACTTGCACCGGCGTTCAGACGAGTGATCACCGATGCGTCTTTCGGATTAGTCTTTCGGGATCTGCTCTAGGAATTGACATGTCAATTCTTGGTTGGAAAGACACAGAGCAGGAGCCCTATTTTCTGCTGAGAGACCTGTGATGGATTCAGTTGTATAGGCGTGTAGTAGAAATCATCTCCCATAACCTTCTATGCGAAAATGGATGGCTTTGTTTGGAATAGTACAGTCTTCTGAGCTATTTATTTGGTCAAAAAAGCAGTATTGCCAACAGATACTGGTGCTATACAGCCCTATACAGCGGTTTAGCCTCCTTCAGATGAATGGAAGCCTATAGGAGTGTTGTGGGAGCTTTCCCGGCACGTATGGCAAGTGGGGGCCAGCACAGTGTGGACGTTGTTCTAGTCGGAGCAGAAAGACACAACAAGGAACATTTCTCAGCGGATTGGAAGACATCATGTATTATGTGCTGCACTGTTCATCTGAATGAACATCATGTAATGCAACATTTTTCCTGTAAGAATTCCTTAGTGACAACAATTGTTATGAAATTGTGGCGATTGCAAAATTGGACAGGGAAATTTTCTTTGTAAATCAGATATTTGCTTAAATGTACCAGCGTTGTTGGGTACCAGCAGTCAGCGCATGTATTGGGTGAAAACAGCGGATCTCCACTATCCGGCGTGATTTTCCTGTTGTCATTGCGATCTTCTGGCCCACTTTCTAGCTCCTGTATATATGTATATAAACTATCATTCTTCACCTCTTGTTTCTGCTGCTATTCACAAAATTATGCCCCTATATACTCTACCAGAAAAATGTAAGCGTAGAGCCCAAATAAATATACACAAAAAAGTCATTTCTATTAAGTGTAAATTACATTACTAACAGTTAAAATGTTAAGCGCAATACCAAAACACAGAAGGCTACTAGTACTAGTCCTAAAAGGCAGTGAGGCTAAATATCACAGTATGTAGACCTCCATAATCGTATAATAGCCCAGTGTCCACCGCAACAGTGCCAGCCATCCCAGAGCCCATCACAACAGTGCCAGCCCTACAGTGCCCACCACAGTGCCAGCCCTAGTGTCCACCACAAAAGTGCAAACCTTACAGTGCCCAGAACAGTATTGTTCCACCTCTGGGACCTGCATCTATCAGACAATGATGGTATATCCTAGCGATACGCTATCGTTGTCTAAAGTGAGACAACCCCTTTAAAGTGCCCAAATACTTTCAATAGCCTCCCTTGTTTTCAGTGAGTAGAGTAAGCGGCTACCAGGTACTGCTGGGTTCAATAATCAATAGAGATAAGAAAAAGATTGGGTGCTGAAATTCAACATGTCTGATGCTTTTCTGCCCCTGACCTCATGTTTCACGGGGTACATTTGGGATGCCCAATACACATTCCATAGTTGACATCTCATAGTGATATAACCTTGCTAAACTGGGTTGAGTGTGTGTGTGGGGGGGGGGGGGGGGGGAGGGGGGGAGCGGTCGGCTCCGTCACAGGGACCACAGACACAGCAAAGTTCAAATTAATGGGTTTTATTAAATAAGTCCACAGGTAAAACAAAACGCTTTCTTCAGCAGGGTGCAAACAAACAGAGAGATAACCTTGCATCAGGTTCCAAACAGGTTAACATAAACTGGTTAAGCTCAGTATAAGGCAATGTTCACACGGCTTATTCTGGGACTGATTTCGGCAGTAATGCGCGCTCTATCGCGCTCCAATACGGCTGAAATCCGTCCCAGGCATTACGGTAATCCACAGTTCTCATAGAGAACTAAGGATTCCGTCTCCTCGGCGAGCGGGGAAAAAGTGACATGCACATTATCCCGGTGGAATCCGCGCCGTGGATGTCTATGGGGCCGGCGAGCTGCCAGCCCCGCCCCCGCTACGCGTGAACATCGCCTAACAGTCTCAGGCAGTGCATATGATGCTTTTGTCCAACTTCTCTGGACAAATAAACACAGCAGAACTTCTCTTGACAACTCCAGGCTTGGAGTCACACACCACCCCCGTCAAATAGTCTCCAAAAAAATGGGAATCTCACAAGAGAACAGAGAGTGACTTTGATCACTATATTTACTATTTTGCCATAGGCAAACGTAAACTCAATCCGTTCTCTATCATAACACTAAAAACGTAACTTTTATTATGTATAACACTTAACCTCTATAACACACTATTTAAAAGCCTGATTTCTAACCTCACCATTTCTGAAGGAAGGAATAGCTCCTTTTCTCTTATCAAGTCTGGTGGAACACCACCTATTAATAATAATAGTAGCAGCACATATTATTAGTGTGCGTGCAGGAGAGTGGAAGGCGGAGTGGGTTTTGTGGATTCTCTGATGGCTAATTGGTGATCACCTGAATAGGGTGGGGCCCAAAAAATAAAAAGAAATGACTTAGACCACATGCCCCGGACCTCTAACCCCGAGAACCAGGTTACTGGAAACATTTGGGGGAGGCAGGCAGACTTTTTAAATTTTATTTCCACCTCTGTCTAAAAGGGCCCAACCGCGAAAGGGGGTGTCAAAGGGGCTTATTTGTCTTTTCCTTTAGATTAGGGACGATTCCCCCAAGAGGGGGTTTGGGGATCCCTCACGAGTTAGAAAATTTGCTGTAATAAGGCTTTCCTGTTTTTGGTGGGCCCACCAAACTTGATAAGGAAAAGGACTATTCCTTCCCTTCGAATAAAAGGGTTAAATGAGAGGTTAGAAATCAGGTTTTTAAAAGTTGTATAGAGTTAAATTTCTGCATAAAAAAATTACTTTTAGTGTTTTATAGAAGAGAACGAAATTTTTTTTGCCATGGCAAAATAAAAAATTACCACCAAACCCCCCCCCTTTTCCTGGTTTTAAGGGTCAGGGAAAACCCGGGAGGAAAAGTGGGAGCAGTCACCCTTTTCCCAAAATTCAAAGGGATTTGCTCCATAAAAAGCCGCCCGGAATCACTTTTGTAAGCACGATCTCAAGAAAAACAACATTCTGCAACAAAGGGTTTACAATTTTTAATACCCGCTTACTTCACCCACCCAACCACGGTCACATAGCGCCCTCGTGACCGGGGCCTTTCCCTTTCTCACAGTTGGATTAAATGACTTTCACCCCCGTATATTTTTTTTTTTTTTTTTTCCCAAAATTAATAGGGGCACACAAGCGTATAGAAAACCATATAACTTTTTTTTTTGTCTTGGGAAACCTGGGCGTAAAACATTTCTTAGAAGGGAATAATACAAAGTTCTGTTAAAGTAACACATACAGCAGAACTGATTTCCCAATTGCACGTTTTACCCGACACAAAACTTTCATTATGGAGTTGAATAATTTAATAATAAACCTGCTCCCCATATATCGCCTCCCTTTTGCATACCCATTGTTTTATCTTTTTCTCTTTGTAAATGACTTTCTTGCAGGGGGTGAGGCCACATAAAAAAACCTTTAATGGGCCATTTTTCTGCTGAGGAGTATAAGGGAAAAAAACCTAAAAAGGGGGGGCTCGTGCCAAATCTTCCCCTGCAAA
Organism: Phyllomedusa bahiana; assembly: GCA_025379985.1. Lineage (NCBI taxonomy): Eukaryota > Metazoa > Chordata > Amphibia > Anura > Hylidae > Phyllomedusa > Phyllomedusa bahiana. The sequence continues at coordinate 86,771 of JAODAL010002033.1, forward strand.
TTTATTTGGGCCCCCTCAGGGCCATTACAGGGAACAGGGTTTTTACCAAAAAGTTCTTTTAAAAATATGCAAAACTTTTCTTTTTCACATGATTTAAAATTATCCAGGCTTTTTAATTTTCCTCCTTAAGTAGTCTTTGGACTACTCCCTTCCAGTTAAACCTGTGTCCCTTCCATTTGGCTTCTCAGCACATTTCGAAATCTTGCGCTTTTTTGGAATTTCAGTTTTTAATCAACGTATGCACACCGCTCAGGTGCTCACATGAACCCTCCATGAATTACCCCCCACGGAAAATTTTTTTTGGACATGACTTTTAGGCATGTCACATGGAGTTTCGCCATGTGAACAACTTAAAAGCGTGTTTGGATCCGTCTATGGGACCCTAAACAGCCTAGAAATTATTTAATTTACATTGCTTGCATGTAAAACCCATCCAAAATTTATTCAAAGGGTCGCCGAAGCTTGTTTCTTGCGCTTTTTGGATCCGTTCTAAGAATTGACATAAGAAAATTTTTTGATCCGAAAAGAAAAGCAACCGCCCTATTTTAAAAATAAAAGGGTGTTTTCTGCGGGCCAAAAAGCATCCAAAAAACCCTACCGGGGTGTTTGGAAGCGTTTTGATCCAAATACGCTCATTTTTTGGGTGCGATTTTTTGATTCAAAAACATACCCCATACTAGAACTTTTCCATTTATGTGAGTTTTTTTTATGTTTGTTATTTTTTATTTGGAACCATAAATTGTTTAAAATGACATTTTTAAAAGTTCTATCTAAATTTTCTGTAGTTTTCTGTGAGTTTCTCTAAAAAAGCACTGGTTTTTCAATGAGGAGACAATTTTAAATATGGAGTCTTACCTTTTCAAAAGGGCTTTAATTTTCCAGGATTTTACCTATTGGCTCACAAATGCCGTAATAAGGGGCACGGGGCCCGACGCGCGGGGCCCCCCCGGGCCCCCAAACAAAGATTGTTTAACCGGCGGGTCCCGCCCTAAAAAAAAGGGTGCTTCCCTTTTTCTCCCCCCCCGGGTATTCCCGCGGGAGGAAGCCGGAATCCTTTGCCCCAAGGGGATGGTTTTTACCGAAATACTCCAATTTGCCCGTAGAAGGAAAGGCCAAAAGTACGGGGGGGGGGGGGGGGGCAAATTGAAAAAAAGGCCGGGGGGAAACGAAAACCCTTCATCAATCCTAAAACAAAAAAAAACTTTTCCAAAAATATTTTTTCACAACAGTGGCATTTCTCAGCAAGGTGCATCAATCTTGAAGGGGTTGTCCATAAACTACAATTAAGGATCGTTTCCGAAACGCGTTGGCATACCGGCACAATAATGCACTTTTGAGTGCTAGATGATCGGTTGAATAATGTGTGTAAGGGGTTTTTTTAAAAGATTTTCAAATAAAAAAGAAGAAATTTTATTAAGAATTCTCTGCCTACATGTGTAGCTGGTTTAGTTTTGCATTGCCCTGTCGGAAGGTTTGGCTTCTCTATCTCTGTGCCCTGTACAACAAGTCTCTGGACTTGTATCGGGTGAGCTGACTGAACTCTTTCAGTTGTTGTCCTGCATGGACCACTTTTCTAACTGGAAAGACATCACAAGTCCTGCCATGTTTGGAGATGTTCTGCTGACACAGTTTGGTCTGTGTCAAAGTCACTATTTCAAAATCATTTTTCGTATTTCAACAGGGAAAACTTTGAAGAGGGTGTCCAGGTTAAAACTTTCTTTTAAATTGGTCCAGCTGCTCCCTTTAGAAGATATAAAGTAATACCTGCGCTGCTGCTCTCGCCAAGTTTTTTTTACATTTTTTTTCCCTTGGTCCCGGCAGTCGGGATCTCACTACTGTAGCTATTAATTCTGCAGTGGTCACATATTTTTTCCTGACATTATCATTCAGCAATGAGCGCTCCAAACGGGGATGTCCAGAAAACACATGTGACTGCTCTAGCCGATCAGCAACTGCATGGGGCATGAGCCGACAGTGGGAACCTGGAAGACAACAGAAGACCTAATGAGAGTGGCAGGAGAGGCAATAGCACTGGAGTGGAGTGGGGAGGTAAGTATCATTTTTTTTTTTTTATCTGAAAGCAGCAGCAGCACCAATTTAAAATAAAATTATAACCTGGACAACCCCTTTAAAGTGGACGTGTTGGAAGCAGGAATAATGGGTAAGGATCTCAATAGCTTTAAAAATGGCCAAATTGTGATGAGTAGAAAATTGTGTCGGAGCATTTCCAATAATGGCCAATAATGTTTCCAGTAACTAAAGTGGCCCCAGAAAGGACTACCAATGATTTATCAACAGGGTCATGGGCACTCACGGCTAGAAGACAGGAGCTACTGTAGCACACATTGATGGAAAAGCTACTCTTGGCTTCGATAGAAAGGTGTCCAGTCACCTAGGGTATTGCAGCTTGCTGTGGGGATACCCTTGCTGACCCCATCCAACACCAAAAACATCTACATTGGACACCTAATTATCACAAATGGACCACGCAGCAGTGAAAGAAGGGGAGCCGTCACGTTTTATGTGATGTGGACAGCCCGGGGAAAAAGTTGGCACCAAGTGCATTATGGGAAGAAGATAGACTGGCGAAGACATTGTGATAGTCTGTGCAATGTTTTGCTGGGAAATCTTGGGGCCTTTCTATCCTGTGAATGTTACTGTGACCTGTGAGGCTAGGTCTCCACTGAACACATAAACGTTTTTTTTGTGGGGTTTTTTCAGCATTTTTCGTTTTCCAAAAACGCTGAAAAAAAACTACTGAAAAGAGGTCCCATAGACTTGTATAGTAAAAACATTCTGTAGTCTGCACAGAACTTTTTTTTTTGCTGGTGGTTTTTTGAAACACGTTGCTAAAAACGACTGATAAGGGCAGAAAATTTACAATTGGAGTCTATTTAAAATGGTGGACTTTTTTTGGCGTTTTTTTTTTTTTGCAGAAATCTATAGCAATTACAGGCAGTCCCCAGGTTACAAACGGGGTAGGGACTGTAGGTTTATTCTTAAGTTGAATTTGTATGTAAGTCGGAACAGGTATATTTATTAACTTTAAAGGGAACCTGTCACATATATTATGCCCCCCTTGCTGAGGACAGCACAAGCTAATGTCAGACCTGCTGTTCCCAGCACTGTGCCCCTTATTCTGTAAGATGCTGCAGTTTTAGAGCATTTACCCATCAAATCTTATTCATGAGCAGGTGTTAGCTCCACCCACCAAAGACTAGCTCCGCCCACTGACAGTTATTCACATGTTTCTACCTATTCAAAGTAATAGGTTTGTCAGTTGAAGTGGGCGGGGCTAGGCTCAGGTGGGCGGGTTTGAAAAAAACTGACACTCTGAAGGACTCTTCGAATGACTCTTCTGGCTGAAAACTGCAGATTTGAGCATTAAATACATGAAAACTCCAGCATCTTACAGGGTAAGGGACACAGTGCTGGAAACAGCAGGTCTGACACTGGCTTGTGCTGTCCTCAGCAAGGGGGGCAAAAACTATGTGACAGGTTCTCTTTAAATCCAGCACAAAAATTTTTTGTTTTTTTTTAGTTTGGGGTAGTGCAGGGAAGGGTTTTTACATTTGTTTTGCTGTCTGTGCTCCTGTTAAGAAGATTTCACCTCATTTTCACCTCTGTGGGTGCTGTGGCATGCGCAACTTGTCATTCCACGCTACTATTGCTGTGGAACATGGAACTACAAGTGCCAGCATGCCCATAAGTCTTCGTTTGTAACTAGGGGACAGATGTAAGTCGGAACGGTGTAAGTTGAGGACTGCCTGTATAATGCTTTGCATTTCTGCAAAAAAAAAACCAACTTTTTTTCAGGAGCTTTTGACAGGAAGTGCACAAAAACTTAGTTTTATGTACATTTTTAAGATTTGGTTTTCAGTGAGTTTTTTGTCCAATGCCGTGTAGACCCAGCCTAACACCTACCTAAACATTGTACAGATGAAGTCTACCCTTTCATGGCAGTGAAAAACTACCGCATGTGGAAGCTTATACGGCTGGTACTGTGATCTGCTGCAAATTTTCCATGCCCAAATACACAGGTAAAATCCAAAGTTTTTCAACTACGTGAATGTAACCAAGCTACAGATCATAACTTTTTAAGAAGGTCTTGCAAAATGTTTTCCCGCACATCTGGTCGTGTATACACGGCACTCACATATTTTAACTCCCAAAGTTACTTATTAAGACTTACTAAGACTGCAGCTCTAAAATATTAAGAACAATGTAAAGTGAAGTCGCTTGCTTTGCGGAAATCTAACTGGGTGGAGGGCAAAAAAAAAAAAAAGTTAATAAGCCAATTTGCAATCACTGGAAAGCTGTAGCTTTTGTAACCAGACCCAGACTTTTCTTGATTTTTAATTTTTTTTTGTCCTTATGAGGGATTTAATTTTCAAGTCTTTTACATAATAATTGGCGCTATTAGCTTTCACTGACTACATTTTTTCGGCATTGCATATACAGTGCAAAGCCATTTTATGTATATGTATATACATATCCTCCAATCTTCCACTTTTATGTTTGAAATGTGGTATTTGAATTTAAAGAAGGTGACAGCCTAAACGGAGGATAAACTTACACAACTGTCGAGTGCCGTGCTCAAAAGTCAGGAGACAGTCATTTTGTGAGCTAAAATATGCGAGTCTCGTGTATACATCTCAGAATGACCAGATGTGCATAATTTTTTTTTTTTGCAAGACTGTCTTAAAAAGTTATGATGTGTAGCTTGGTTACATTCAACCTAATAAGTCAATACCCTGTGCCCTCACCCACAGTAAGTGGCGAGTTGAGCCCTTTATCAAAGTGACCAGTCAATGACCCTGCAATTACAACCAATAAGTGACCAAATATTGCCACTCATTCCTATTCAAGAGTCTCTGAGGCTTAGGCTAGGTCTGCACGGCGTTGGACAAAAAAACGACCTGAAAACCAAATCCTAAAAACTTTCATAAAACTGAGTTTTTTGTTCACTGTCTGTCAAAAGCTGCTGAAAATACATCCTTTGTTTGCCGTGTTTTGCGGTTTTTTTTGCACGTTTGACACATTTTTTCCTGCTTTTTTTTTGCACTTTTTTGTTGCTTGTTTTTGCAGAGATGCACAGCAATAGATTTGCTATGTATTTCTGAAAAAACGCACCAGAAAACGCGCCAAAAACCCTCCTCCGCTTTCCATAGACTCCAATAGTACATTTTCTGCCTTGATCTGTCGATTTTGCAACAGGTTCCAAAAAAAACGACCAGCAAATAAAACACTCGGAAAAAAAGACGTTCTGTGGAGACAGCAGGACGCTTTTGCTATAGAAGTCTATGGGAGCTGTTTTCAGTCGTTTTATCATGGTGATAATTTTATTTCAGTACACTGACATGTAAATACTTTCAAGGGATTTTCACACCTTGTTTAACTTTAAACATGTTGACAAAGTTAAATAAGGATTGTTACCATATACATTGCTGTTCTGATTTTGCTTCATTTTAGAGTTAGGCTATGTTTACACAGCACTGGAATCTCATCGGATTCGGTATTTAAAATCCTGCGAAAATCCAACTGTACCCAATGCTGTGTAGACCGCAATTAAAAATGTGTGCTGTACTCTACACAGCAAGGATTTCTTACAGATTCCAGTGGATTTTCAAACCTGCTGGAGCTTACACAAGTTTGAAAACCAGCCGTGTTCTTTAGAGCAAATCTGCAATCCAGCAATGTTTATAATACCATCAGATATTGGACGGCATTTTAACCTATGCTCTGTAGACGTAGCCTTAGAGCAGTTATCTCCTATTGGTTTACATAAGTTTCTTTAGTCAACGACAACTCTTACTGCTCTAGAGCCCTGGCCGCGATGGTGCCGTCATTTCCTGCTGTGTCTCATCAGCAGCACGGGAGCTTGTTTAGCTTTCTCCCTAATAAACTTGAACCCTTTACAGCTCTGTAGCCTTGTGTAGCTTTTAGAACCCCTCCATCACCAATGTCCCTCTAATAGGCTTAGCAAGAAATAGCAGAGCTGAAATGTCAGTCACTGCCATAGAACCAACCACAGCTTGAACAGGAAGTGGGAGCCTGAAGCAGACTCTGTGAAACAGCCAGATGAGGAAACCCCTTTAAAATTTATGGCTGTAGTGTGTATATTCCTCATGAAATATGAATTTGCAAATTGTCTCGTTTTTGCTTTTTTATTCCTACTGGAAATGTAGAGTTAAATTAACAGGTGGACATTACCTTTGCCCTTGTCAGTGGGTTGTGTCCAGTCAGTGCTGATGCACTGGGTCTTATGTATGAAAGCTGTCTAGCAGTAAGACTGTCTTTGTTGCCCATAGCAACAGATCAGCGCTCAGCTTTTATTTATTATAGTGAACTAGAAAAATATAAGCTGAGATCTGATTGGTTGCTATGGGCAACAAAGACAGTCTTACTGCTAGACAGTTTTCATACATAAGGCTCATTGTCATGTCTAGGACAGTCCCTGTTGTCAAAGGTTGATATGTTCAAAATGCAGACTTTAATGACATTAGATGACCGTGTTATATGGGGGGACCAGGTCGGCTAGAGCTGCTGCCTTTTCTCCGCTTTCCCCTTTGACAGAGGGTGAGTAGAGAGTGGGGGACTCTTGTGATACCGCCTTAAAAACTTCTTTAAGGTTGTAATGTAAGCTCCCTTACCCACTGTGTGGATAAAATCTTTAACCGTTTTATACCCATGCTAGACAATTATGACCTATCCACACGAGTCCGGCAGCCATCTTTAAAACCAGGCCCCTCAATCCCTCTCCTTATTTACTACTGATGAGATGGCCGCCAACTACTACATCTGAACAAGGAATGAAGGAAGAAGTAACCAAGCAAGGCTCGAAACTCTTCAGTAGTCTGCAGTGTCCATTTGGCACACGCATTTGTAAATCTCCCAGCTCACATGGTACATCAAACCTATCCCCAGGCCCTCATTCACCAATTGAGGTCAGTAAAGTGCCATTAAAGCCTCTGATGGGAATGTACCTCTCCTCCTTTTTTTTTTTTTTTTTTTTGTTATATTGTTCCTCTAATTTTTTATTTAATTTTAAAAGGGCACTTCCATCAGACTAATCTCTGTTTACTGCAGCTGCTGCAAAAAATGCTTATCTGCATGTAGTCTGATTAGAAAAGGTAACGACATAATGATCACTCTGTTCTCTGGAAAGGCCTAGATAACAACTAGACCGTCAGGGCAATGACCAGAGCAGTACATGAAATGATAATGTGTTAATCTTTTTCTGCACAGGGGAGGGGGGTTCCAGCTTTTCTCACACTTATCAGATCCTGCCGACAACACTTACCTTTCTCAGGCCCTTAGTGGGTCCGGTAGTGATCCTCACTGCTGTGCTATCAGAGCTCACATAGGGGAAGTCAGAGAGACAAACCAGGAAGTCGTATGCATAGGGGAACTTCAAAAAATGATATGTAAAGCAACCAACCACCCAATTTTTACCTTAAAAAATCAGATATATGTAATACATTGCTCGTCCGTATCTGAAACAAAAAATTATTTTGATGGTAGGTGATGGATGCCACTGTATTGGCATCCATCAAAAGTATGTGTTGGGAAAGCACCCTGAGGCTATGTCTACACTGCATCAGACAAAAAATGGCCTAAAAGCGACCGTTTTTTCTCCGATGCAGGACCGTGTTGATTGTCACGCTTTGTGACAAAAGCCGCGGTTGCTTCTCGTTTTCCTGACGTCGCCCATACAATTGTATTGTATGGGAAGACGGCAAGAAAACGAGAAGCTCTGGCGTATTATACAACATGTTGTATAATACGCCACTGCCGAAAGACTGGCAGAGAAAAGACGAGCTGTGTAGACTGCAGCTCGTCTTTTCTATTGCCGGCTATGGGGCCGCACCAACGATTGTATCTGCGGCGCTTTTAAAAAACGAAAAGCGCCGGAGATACGATCGTGTTCCTGTGCAGTGTGGACGTAGCCTAAAAGAAACAGCGGAGCATGCTTCCAGGTGTGCAGCTCTCTGTCTGTTCCTATGCGTGTTAGCAAAAGCGTAACTACTCTTGTGTGTGTAAGGAACTATCCACTAAAGGGATCCAATTAAAATCAACGAGAAAACATATCTTCGTATTTCTGCCGTTCCAGCGCTGAATCTGCTGTGTCCCCGGTCTTTGCTTCCAATCCCCACGAATGGCACAGGAGGGCACAAAGCCGGCAGCTTCAGCGGTAGAACAGCAGCAACCACAAGGGTGCTTTTTTTTGTTTTGTTTTTCATGCTGTTGTCGCCTATTATTCTTGATAATTTTTTTTTTTTTTTAAGGGAGACCCTTTTAATGGACAGCTCTGTGCATACACAAGCGCGCTCGGCTGTTTCACTAACTTTCATAGCGGTAGATAGAGTCCTGCACATCTGCAAGAATGTTCAGGTATTTTATAATAATAATCTTCATATAGCCCCAACATATCCCGCAGCACTTTACAATATAGAGGGTATAAGCACGTGCTTTTGTGCCTTCTCAACAATTTACATGCTATTGTAGTTTTTATTTATTTTTTGAGGTTTGACAACACCTTTGTAATCTTTGTAGGTATAAGGTTATGTTCACACGGCTGTTTTGGATCGGATTCCGCCCCTAAAACAACAGCGTGAAAAACTACTATAAAACGCCTCTCGTTCATTTCCATTGATTTCTTTGTAAAACCACGTCCTTGTTCATACGTTATTGTTTTTTGTTTGCTTATTTTCAGCGCTGACAAATAAGTGACGTCAATTAATGCATTTTCGGTGCATAAAATAGGAAACAATGGAGGGCTTCAAAGAAGCAAAATTTGCCATTTATGTGCTAGAATGTGCCTGATTTATGACCCGCTGTAGAACAGGTTCATAAATCAGACGCATTCTACACTAATATTATGCGCAGAAAAATTGCCGTTAAAACGCCAAAAATCCTGCATGCCACCCTAAGTGTCCAAATCAGCCATGTGAACATACCCTACAGAAAGCAGCACGTGTGGCCAACTCTCCCCGGAGTCTGAGGCTACCTCAACGGTTCGGATGGGGGTTTGAAGACCCCTGTTCTAGAAATACTTTTGGTCCATCCATACGACAATCATTTTCCGTCGAAAATCCACACGGGTTCGGATTTTTAAAACCATGATAAACGGTCTGTAAAACTGTATCCACAGACCTTAGTTAAAAATCCGAATTGTAGTCCACACAACTTAATGAGGTCAGATTTCAAAACTGACATTTGTTTCCAAAAAACTTAGAAATTTTTCAATCTTCTGCCGTATTTCATGTACAAAAACACATCTCAAACATTTCTATGGTGGATCTGCCTCCAACACCCCATAAAAATGAATTGGAATCTGACTATGATTCTGCCAATAAAAAAAAAAACAAAAAAAAAAAAAAACGACCTCAAAATCCATATAAAATACTCATCGGACGGCACAGTTTTCAGCGGTAGAATCCGATGAGTACTTTATCATTGCCGTGTGGACGTACCCTTACATGGCACAGACCAAACCTCGTCGGTATTTGGTCTTTTTTTGGCACGCAGGGGAATGGCTTTTCTCCGCAGCATGCAGATTCAAGTGTCCCCCTTTGTACCCACACTTTCATGTTCCGCCCGTAAACTGGGTGTAAGAATGAACATAAGCAATGACAAAAGAAAAATAGTATCAACTCACCCATACCTCTGATGAATCCGGAGGAGTCACGGTTAATGGACTACCCGATCCGTATGTTAACAGTCAAGGAAATGTCACCAGTTTCCAAACCGCAGAGAGGGGAGCTCAGTCAGACGGAGGTACATTAAAATTGCGATCCTTTATTTATATCCATTAAAAATTACATCTATGGTCTTGACGATGCACTTGAGAGGTTGCACACATATAAAGCAGCAATATGACATCAGCTAAAGAAGCTGGTCAGGCCGACGCGTTTCGGGTATTGTGAGCCATGAGTAAGGGAGACGCTACTCCCGAAAGACTTCTTCAGCTGATGTGATATTGCTGCTTTATATGTATTTTAATAATGTAGTATATGCCACTATAGATTGCTTAGTACCTTAACTGTGGCACCATATAAGGGCCTCCAACCCTATATCCATACAGTTCAACACAAAAATGTGCCAATTATAAAAAATATATTTTTATTCAAACTGCTTAAAATTCTTTCCGAAAAGCATCCAGGTTTGCAAAAAAAGGTACACATGCTCTAAATGTTGTGAACTTTACGTACGTTTTCAGGAACAGACAGTCCTCTTTCACACTCCAGCTGGAGTTTCTTGTGGAGACGCCAGACCGGGCAGACCGCGTCAGAGCAGCGACGTTTCGGGGAGATCTCCGTCCCTTTCTCAAGCATCTGACGCGGACTGCCCGGTCTCCTGGCGTCTCCACAAGAAACTCTGGCTGGAGTGTGAAAGAGGACTGTCTGTTCCTGAAAACGTAAGTAAAGCTCACAACATTAGAGGCATGTGTACCTTTTTTGCAAACATGGATGCTTTTTGAAAAGAATTTTAAGCAATTTGAATAAAAATATATTTTTTATAATTGCCACACTTTTGTGTTGAACTGTATGGATATAGGGTTGGAGGCCCATATATTGTGCCATAGTTAAGGTACTAAGCAATCTATAGTGGCATATACTACATTATTAAAATACATATAAAGCAGCAATATCACATCAGCTGAAGAAGTGTTTCGGGAGTAGCGTCTCCCTTACTCATGGCTCACAATACCCGAAACGCGTCGGTCTGTTCAGCTTCTTTAGCTGATGTGATATTGCTGCTTTTATATGTATGTAACCTCTCAAGTGCATCGTCAAGACCATGGACGTAATTTTTAATGGATATAAATAAAGGATCGCAATTTTAAGGTACCTCCCTCTCTGCGGTTTGGAAGCCGGTGACTTTTCCTTGACTGCTAAGAATGAACATGTGCTAAGTTTTTCGGACCGCTGGCGGTCTAAAAAAACCATCCGGCGGAAAATCCGTGCAGTGGGGACTGCTGCACGGATTTTTCATAGAAGTCAATGGGGGAGCGTTGCCTGGCGGTTTACAGACGGTTTGTAAATCCGCAAACCGTCTGGAAAACGGACATGTAACCGGTGCCGTGGGGACATGCCCTTACAGTCCCACTTCTGGAACCTGCACCTATCAGACTTTCATGGAATGTGCATTGGATAGGCCGTAAATGTCTACATACACATTCCAATAGCAGTGGCACACTATAAACTAGAGCACTATCAAAGGGACATAGGAATTTTGAAAAAAGCCTTTCTGCTATCTAGGATATTGAAAAATTTGAGATTCCACAGTTCAATTTTTTGATCAAAAACTGTTTTAACCACCCCCAACTTCAACGGGATCTCAAGGCAGGTGGTCCTACACTATTTCAAAGTTTCATATTTTGTAAGGCCGAAAAAAGACAAGACGTCCATCCAGTTCAGCCTGTTATTTATTTCTTCACTATTGATACCTCTCGTTTGGGTCCTATCCAGACCTCCATAGTCCGGGAATGAAGGAACCCGGCTTACAAGTTCACTGCACTGTTTAAAAAAAGCCATTCAGGGGGGTGGGGTGCAAAAACCAAAAGGGAGGCCCATCCCCCAAAGGGCCGAAATTTCTTTTGGGAAAAACCTTTTAACGATTTCTCAGTTTGGTTTCAGAACAGCACCTTTTAGTTCATTCACCACTTTTTATATATTTATGTTGCTTTATTACTCTACTTTAATGACTGAAACCTTTTCCTGTTTCTTATTCTCTCGCGTTCTTTCTATTTTCTTGCAGCAGCGTTTCAGATTTGAAACTCTGAAAACTCGAACGCCATCTGGGACTGTTCAGTCGACATAAGCGCGGTGTTTACAAGAAATTAGCTTACCACAAGCATTTCATTTGGAAATATCAAGGATTTATTAGTTTTCTGTTTTCAATTCTTGACCTTCCCCTTCCATCTGGTTTTTAACAAACCAACATTTTCTACGGGAGGGGAAACTGGGGAATATTTTGGGGGAAAAAATGGTTTATACTTCGTTCTAGTTGAAAATAAGAATTTGTTCCATTCAAGGTGTTTGGGGGGAACGTGCATTGAAAAAGCAGATTCATGCCGATGTCTTTGTGCATTGCTAACGTTCGTATGTTCTTCATGTGTTCGCCAGCTGTGTGTTTTGCACTGAGCTGTGTCTGCTTCATAGGGCTTGGAGGACTGAGTATGGCTTTGTTTATTGTTCATTAGTCTTGGTCATGCTGATTTATTGCACTGTTTTGAAATCGCACACATTTGGAGGTTTGCGTCCAGCTCTGCTCTCGCCAGTCTTATCAAATTGCTCTGGAAGCATGTGAAATGTTTAAAAAAAAAAAAATCCTAATTGAGAGGAATTTTTTTTCTATGAGAAAGCAAATTTTCACCTTAAATGTAAAAAAAACAACAAAGAAAAACATTAATTTATAACTTCATGAATTGCACTCTCTTGTCCTGGCATTATTTTAGAAAGGGGAACATCTCTCCTTGGGGAGAGCGCCGTATGGAGTTTTAAATTGCCTTTTTGCCCTCCACTAAACATCTGCATATCGCAAGGCATTATGGGAAAGGAGCTGATAAGCTCAAGCGCCCTCTAATGGATGTAACAAATTCTCAATTTGCTTCAGATTCACTAAATCTTTAGAAAGCAAAAGGGATATTAGCCAAGCCAGTATCACTCTTCTACAGACAGCTGTTTCAGAGTTTTGCTCCTCATCAGTATAGAGCAGAGGGTACTGGCTGGCTGGGTGGGAGGCAATAAGTGGCTCAGAAAGGGGAACATCTCTCCTTGGGGAGAGCACCATATAGGCATATGGAGTTTTAAATTGCCTTTTTGCCCTCCACTAAGCATCTGCATATCACAAGGCATTATGGGAAAGGAGCTGAGAAGCTCTAGCACCCTCCATTGGATGTAACATATCCTCAATTTGCTTCCGATTCACTGAATCTTTAGAAAGCCAGTATCACTCATCTGCATACAACTGTTTCTGAGTTTTGCTAGTCATTGGTACAGAGCAGAGTGTATTGGCTGGCTGGGTGGGAGGCAATGAGTGGCTCAGAACATCTTCCCTTGGGGAGAGCATCATATAGGCGTGTGGAGTTTTGAATTGCCTGGATGGCATTATTTTATTCATAGTTTTAGTGAAATGTATTTTTTGGGGGAATACTTGTTGACTTCGTCATTAGCACCGTTGCTTTGCAGCAACCAAAGTCAACATCTGCATGGAGTTTGTATGTTCTCTGCATGTTTGTGTGGGTTTCCTCTCATGATGCAAAAATATACTAATAGATTGATTTGGAAGTTAGATTGTAAGCCTCATTGGGGACAGGAGTTTATATGAATGATCTCAATTTCCATATAGTGCTGAAGAAAGTGTCAGTACTATGTAAATGCATTAGAAGAATTTGAAGGCCGACTATGTTTGATAGTTTTAGAGACTGCTAGCTCTCTTTGTTGGACATGATGTTCAGAATAGGGAATCTCTCTCCTTGGGGAGAGCACCATATAGGTGTGTGCAGTTTTGAATTGTCTTTTGCCCTCCACTAAGCATCTGCATATCACAAGGCATTATGGGAAAGGAGCTGAGAAACTCAAGCACCCTCTATTGGATGTAACAAATTCTCAATTTACTTTTGGCCCACTGAGTCTTTAGAAAGCAAAAAGGGATATTAGTTAAGCCAGCACCACCCAATCTGTAGACCGCTGTTTCGGGGTTTTGCCCCTCATAAGTGCAGAGCAATACTGGCTGGCTGGGTGGGATTTAATGAGTGGCTCCGAAAGGGAATCTCTCTCCTTGGTGAGAGTACCATATAGGTGTGTGGAGTTTTGAATTGCCTTTTTGCCATGGACTAAGCCTTAAAGGACTAACCCTTTAAACATTACTGCCTGATTTTGTTCCTCTGACTTAACTTTTGTGAGCTCTGTTATCATGATTGCTTGACAGTTCTCCTCCAGGCCCACTAAGGACCCAAAAGAGGTAAGTATAATTAGCCAGATCTGATAAGTGTGAAGAAAGCTGGAAACCCTTTAGTACAGAAAAAGATTAACCCATCTTTGTCATTACCTACTATTTGTAAGACTAACTTAAGGCTGAACTGGATCGACGTATGTCTTTTTTTGGCCTGACAAACTATGTAACTATGTAACTTGCAGATACGCACTCATTGCAGCAACTCTAGTAACCCAACATTAGTCTGCTTTGCCATTCAGGAGTTTTGTTTCTTATCACAGCTAGACGAGGGCAAGATGTCATATGTAATTTTATCTGTATAGGACTGCTGAAATTAAAAGATAAAATGTTTTCCAGGATCAAACTCCGTTACTGACAGCCACTTCTTCATGGACACTGTCAATCAGAGAAGGCTGTCAATCACTGAGAAGGACCGCCCACTGGACTCCTAAAACCCAGAAAGAGCAAAGGTTTAAGTGAAGAAATTATTAGTTATGTGGAATCTTTTCCCACTAATAAAAATATGCAAGTGATGATTTGTTAATTTACACTGCTGCTTGTTCTGTGTTTAGGAATCCTACTCTGTGATTGACAGCCTTCTCTGAGTGTCCATGGGGAGGTAGCTGTCAGTAACTGAGTAGGACTGACCTGTGCACTCTTAAAGGGGTTGTCTCACTACATCAATTCATCATACCTCAATATTGTTTTCTCATTTTCATTTTTGAATTTGCTGGCTACTGCTGACCTGCAATGATGAGCTGCTGAGGACACCAGGTCTGTAGCTATAGCAACCAGTGCTGGCAGCCTATCAGGATAGATCAAACAGGACTGTTGCTATAGCGACCTGAGGAGCTGATGCATCCCATACAAGAGGGGATATCTAGGAATAGGTAGGACACTTTTAATGGACACATATGGCAAAGTGACTTGCTTTTGCAAGATAATCAACATGAAAAGCAATCCTTGTAGTGAGACAACCCCTTTAAGCCCAGAATGAGCAGAAGTTTGAAAAAGTAAATTATTAGTTACACTAAATCTTTTCTCAAAAATATGTAAATCAATCTGCTTATAGATTTGACTTCATTTTTAAAATGATGGGTTCCCTTTAATTGTACAATGGTGATCTGGGCGTAAACCAAGACAGCTTGAGGTAGAAATCAATTCCATGAGGAGTTTCTGTCCCTTTTCTCTGTGGTGACTCAGACTTATTACTGTTTCACGGTATAACTGACATCCCAAAAATTTGAGCAGTAAATCTGATTTAAAGTAAATCCATTGCAATAATTATAATTGCTTATATCACATGCCTCTTCTCCCCCGCTGCTCAGTACTAGGCTTTGACATAATGGATAGAGAGGGTTTAGGATTCTGTCCCATAATAAGGCCCTGGTTGGGCTCTGAAATATCTATACAGTTCCTATGTATTGTAATACATGCATGCTGCAGAAGCTGAATGCTTTGCCATTATGCAGTCTCACAGCCAGCTTTAGAATCACACATGCTGTTATGACTGTGGGTGGGTCTATAGCAGTGATTGACACCAGCAGTGATTGATACCAGCTCTGCTGTTCCTAGCTATTCCTGTTAGACTGACGTGAACGCAGGAGATTCATAGATTCAGGCTTCATAGCTCTAAAGAGTGTTTACTTAGCTAAATAAGAAGCTTTCATAGTCTATTGCTAGAAATAAGACTCTGCAGGAGGTGATTTACCCTGGACGGACTGAGGGAGTGACGGCAGCTTAGAGCAATGAGAGATCAGAGAGAGCAGGAAGAGGTGGGGAGCGATGGTCATAACCAGAGAACCTTATGGGCTCTACGGGTGCGTTCCCACGGCAAAGACCAAATACCGGTTGGATTTTCTGACCAATATTTTGTCTTTTTTAAGCACCCACATGTTCATGTTCTGCCCGAAAACCGGGCAGAAGAATGAATATTTTCTAAGTTTTTTAGTTACGCTGGTGGTGTGAAAAACCTTCAAGGAAGAAAATCCGTTCAGTGTGGACTGCTGCACAGATTTTCTGTTAAATAATATGGGGGAGCGTTGCATGTCGCAAACCGTATGAAAAACCAACCTATATACCATGCCATGCGGACAAACCCTAAGAGGAGATGAAAAAAAGATTTTATTTTCTGACCAAATAAAAATCAACAGAGCAATGTATTTGGTAATAGTCTTCATTTACATTTCCCTACATGTTTAAAGCTAATCATTGTAGTGAATAATCCCTTTAATAAAAATAAATTACAGAAATAATTTTTAGTCCATAATGCATGTTATTCAATTAAAATGAATTGATCCTGTAGGTCGGTACAGCCTTCAATATGGGGCAGCATAAACATAATTTACGATCTTCCTGATAAAACATTATGATTAAAGGGGTTGTCTCACTACATCGATTCATCTTACCTCAGTCCTGTTTTCTTGGTTTCATTTTGAATTCAGGGGCGTGTTTACTGGTTTCTACTAGGCTGCAGTAGAAGCCAGGTCTGTAGCTACAGCAACCAGTGCTGGCAGCCGATCATGAGAGAGTAAACAGATCTGTAGCTATAGCGACCTGAGAAGCTGATGCAGTAGAAGCCAGGTCTGTAGCTATACCAACCAGTGCTGGCAGCCTATCAGGAGAGATCAAACAGGTCTGTAGCTATAAGCGACCTGAGGAGCTGATGCAGCCCATACAAGAGGAGATATCAATAAATAGGTAGGACACTGTTAATGGAGACATATATTATTTTTATTATTTGCGATACTATTCCATTATTAGTCTACGTCTACACAGCAACGTTTAAATGCCGTCCAAAATCCAATGTCATTTTAACATTCCTGTCCTGCGGTTTTTGGCACAGGTTTGCACCAAAGGCTGCGGTCGGTTGTCAGATTTCCCACCGGCCCAATACACAGGCTGGACAGAAATCTGACGGGTATCTGGCGATGATAGAACATGTTTAGTAGAAACCCGCGCTGTGTTGAATACAGCACGGATTTTTTATTTAAAGGGGTTGTCTCACTACATTGATTCATCTCACCTCAGTCCTGTTTTCTTGGTTTCATTTTGAATTCAGGGGCGCGTTTACTGGCTTCCACTAGGCTGCAGTAGAAGCCAGGTCTGTAGCTATAGCAACCAGTGCTGTCAGCCTATCAGGAGGGATCAAAAAAGGTTTGTAGTATTTGCAACCAGTGCTGGCAGCCTATCAGGAGAGATCGAACAGGTCTGTAGCTATAGCGACCTGAGGAGCTGATGCAGCCCATACAAGAGGGGATATCTAGGATTAGGTAGGACACTGTTAATGGGCATATATTGCAAAGTGACTTGTTTGTGCAAGATCTTTAACATAAAAAGCAGCAATCCTTGTAGTGAGACAACCCCTTTAAATGCAATTCTACAGCCCATGAAGACTTCTGATACGTCACCCTCTCACTGAAGGGAGTCTACTTCCTTGACCTGTTCCCACCTCGTAACCGACCTCATGGTTGAACTTTTGAGTAAAAATGTTCTATTCTTTCTTGACTTATTAAGGCATCAATCTGCTTAAACTCCCGATTCTTTATCTGTCAAGCCAGTTAGGGATTATTCTGTTTAACCCAAGCATCAGCCTCTTCGTATACAGAATGTTCCATACGTGTTAATACAAGTTAGTGATTGGCACCTCCGCGCTGACCTTTATGGAGCACAAATCTTGGGTGGAACTTGAGGAAACAAAGTTTAATTTGTACAAAACGATTGTCAGAAATGGAACTGCACCTTAAATTAAGAGCAACATTTACTCAGTCCATAAAAGCGCGCTGCACCTTTAGCCGTACTTTAAACTTGACAAATGCAAATATTTGCTCAGAGCGAAGCAGTAAGATTACCTAATGCTCGCATAAATCTCACATAAAAGAGGCGAGTCTCTGCAGCCCATTGGAAATAAAGAACGTCTTTGGCCTGGCACAGGCCTGTGAGGTAATATACTTTGCAATGTTTGAAATACAAAAGCTGAAATCCGGGATAAAATAAAGGAATTTTCCCAGGAGGCAGAGCTGGATACCGGGCTTTTGATGGTATAGTCGTTCTGTGAAGTCATGCCTTCATCCAGTATTTTATTTTAATAAAAATATTTATTCTAAAATGAAAGCTTAAGTATGTGCCGTGGTCAAGTGAAACAGATTTCTGACACTCCAACGGCGTGAATCTGCTAAATAGAGGAAAGGGTCAGGGTTTTGCCGTTAAAGAAGACTATAATATTGCTTGATTTGACCTAATGTCCCAGTGGGCGGTCATGAAGTCTGACTGCCTGCAAGCACCAGAAATAAAAAAAAATTAATTATTGTATTTTTTAGCATTTTAGAACATGCAGCAGGATGTCATTAAAGAGAACCTGTCATATAGATTATTCCCGCCTTGCTGAGGACAGCACAAGCCAGTGTCAGACCTGCTGTTTCCAGCGCTGTGTCACTTATTCTGTACGATGCTGGAGTTTTAGAGCATTTACCCCTCAAATCTTATTCATAAGCAGGTGTTAGCCCCGCCCACCAAAGGCTAGCCCCGCCCACTGACAGGGATTCACAGGTTTCTACCTATTTATAGTAAGAGGTTTCTCAGTTGTGGTGGGGGGGGCTAGCCTCAGGTGGGGGAAGTTTGAAAAAAAATGACACTTTATATGACATTTTCCTGGCTGAAAACTGCAGAATTTAAGCACTAAATGCTCTAAAACTCCAGCATCTTACAGAATAAGGGACACAGCGCTGGAAACAGCAGGTCTGACACTAGCTTGTGCTGCCCTCAGCCAGGGGGACATAACCTATGTGACAGGTTCTCTTTAAGTGTGTGATATAAAACACATATGTGTATATCTTTGTGTTGGCTTACACAGTATGGAAGCTTTTCACAGAGCTACTTATAGCTCTGATTTTTAAGGCCATGTCCCCACGGCACCGGTTTGCGGCCTGTTTTTCAGATGGTTTGCAGTTTTGCAAACTTTCTGAAAAACCGTCCGCAAGCTAACACAACGGGCTTCTATGGAAAACCCATGCAGCAGTCCACATTGCACTAGTTTTCCGCCCGAAAAACATGGTGCATGTTCATTCTTCCATCCGGTTTTCGGACGGTTTATGAACATCGCAATGTGAAGGTGGAGAGCTTTTCCATGCTAACCGCGGAGAAAAGCTGTCCCCACAGCTAAACCGACCGGTATTTTTCCTATGCCGTGGGGATGAGCCCTAAAAATGAACAATATATGAAAAAAACTTTGAGGTACTTAGTTCACACGTTTTGATCAAAATATCTTTAAGCCATCCGCCGACTAACAACGGGACCTCAGTACAGATGGTCCTATACTGTTCCTACCTCTCACTTGGGTCCAGTTCAGACCTCTCATTGATTCATCAGACTTCTATAATCCAGAGAGAAAAAAGGCACCAGCTATATAAGCAGACCGCACTGATCTAGTGACCTGTGCAGATGGGCGTAGAGGTAGGAATAGTATAGAACCATCCGTACTGAGGTCCCGTTGAAAGTCGGCGGATGGCTTAAACATATTTTGATCAAAACGTGTGAACTAAGAACCTCAAAGTTTTTTTCATATATTGTAGATAGCATTAATGCTTTTGTAGGTCTGTCTATAGCTAAAAATGAACAAATCACTGGTGGGTAGGTCACCTACAGCTTCACTACTAGTAAGAGGCGGAACTTGAAGCTCCTGGACCCTAATACAGAAAGGGAAATTGGGCCCCACAGCTACCATGTGTTATTTATAATACTGGTGTCTACCTATGCGGCAGGAGAGCTTTTGGGCCCCCTCAAGCTGCAAGGCCCGGTAGCGACTGCTGCCTCTTTACCACCTATGGCTACGCCCCTGCTACTAGTTTAGGATGTTGGTGGCTGACTTAGTGAAGATCAGATGGTCCTCAGGCAGAGTACAATTAGCAAAAGTACAGCAGGAACCCTGATTCTCAATTCCAGTTTATCATAGATACCCTACAGGTTATGTTTAAAGGGAACCTGTTACATAGTTTATGCCCCCCTTGCTGAGGACAGCACAAGGTAGTGTCAGACCTGCTGTTTCCAGCACTGTGTCTCTTATTCTGTAAGATGCTGGAGTTTTCATATATTTAATGCTCAAATCTGCAGTTTTCAGCCAGAAAAGAGTCTTTCAAAGAGTCATTTTTTAAAAAACCCCGCCCATCTGAGGCTAGCCCCGCCCACCTCCACTGCTAAACCTATTACTTTGAATAGGCAGAAACATGTGAAAATTGCCAGGTGGGTGGGGCAAACACTGCTCATGAATAAGTTTGGGCTTTTAAATCTCTAAAACTGTGATTTACAAAATAAGGGACACAGCGCGGGGAACAGGGGGTCTGACATGGCTTTTTCCCCTCCAAGGGGGGCAAACCTTGTGCGGTTCTCTTTAAAGTTCTGTCTACAAAAATTTTTTTGAGGGGTTTTCGTTTTTTTAAAAAATCCGTCAAATGATTAAACCACCCCCTAGACCTCGTAAAAAATTAAGTTGTATCTACACAACGATTCTTTTAAAGTGGGATTTCAAAATGCCATTTTTTTAAAAAACAAAAAACAGTTTCAATAATCTGGGGTTTTTACTAAAAAAAGCCCAAAACTTTCAAAGTCGACTCTAGGGCCCAAAACCCCCCATGAAATAAATGGGACTCGTTTTCTGATAAATCCTGCTGAAAAAAGACTACACAAAGACTTGGAAAACACAGTTTTGGATTAAAACCCAAGGTATTTTGTCATCCGTACCCTTTAAAGGCTAGTTGTCTGTGATATAGGGATTCTAAATAACCCTGCCCACAGTTTGTTGAGGTTTAGAGTTAATTGGTTCTGGGTTGGGGTATTTATGGCCTTCAGGACTGGACACCGGTTAGGATTAGTGGGTTTTAGGGTATTTTTCCACGGCGTTTTTGGTTCGTTTTTGGGGCCCAAAAAAATGCTGCATCAATCGGATCCAATGCAGGTTTATTTTTCCTAAAATTTTTATAGTTCACATTTTCTAATCCCTCTGTTTATGGTTTGGATGAATGATATAAAAAATGCTCTTTTAAATCTTCAATTATTTTTTAGTGTAGTGTTAACACAAAATAGTGTTTAATTTGGTTAGTAATTGTCTGCAGTTAATTTTAATATATTACGTACCCCCTTTAAGGTAATTTTGTTAGGCCTAAAACCGTTATTTGGGGGGTGGTATTTTTGGGCAGGTTATTTTATTGCTGTTTTTTCATTTAATTTATTTTTCTACTTTTTTTTGGTGTACTCAAATATCAAAAAGGACAATTGGGGGCCATTATTATTATTATTATTATTTTTATTATTTGCGGTACTATTTCACATTTTTGTCTAGTTAACAGCAAAGTTTAAATGCCGTCCAAATCCAAGTCATTTTTAACATGCTTCCTGTGTTTTTGGCACTGGTTTCACCCAAAAGGGGTGGGTTTGGTTTCAATTTCCCCCCGGGCCCAAAAACAGGCTGGACAGAAAAATTTACGGGTATCTGGGGAGGGAAAAACATGTTTAGTAGAAAACCGCGCTGTGTAGAAAAAACAGCATGGATTTTTTTTAAATGGGGTTTTTCACTTTATGATTCATTTACCCTTGTCCCGTTTTCTTGGTTCATTTTGAAATTTGGGGGTGTTCTGGTTCTTAGGCTGCAGTAGAAGCCAGGTCCCTTTGCTTAGAAAAAAGGCTGGAACCTATCAGGAGAGATTGAATAGGTCTGTAGCTATAGCGACCCGAGGAGCTGATGCAGCACATACAAGAGCGGATATCTAGGAATAGGTAGGACACTGTTAATGAAAACATATTGCAAAGTGTCTTGTTTTTGCAAGATCTTTAACATAAAAAGCAATCCTTGTAGTGGAACAACCCCTTTAAGTCTACACAGCGCTGGGTACAGTCAGATTTTCGGCGGATTCAAAATACTGAATCCGCTGAAAATCCAGTGCTGTGTAGACATAGCCTAATGGTTAAGGCATCATGGATCCGCTGACAGGTTCCCTTTAAGAAATGTTGCATTAAAAGAGAATTTGTTGGTTTCTTTAAGAGCCAATTGATAATATGGGGCCGTTCACTCGGCATAGGGCAAATACCGGTTGGTTTATCCGACCGGTATTTGTCCTGTTTTCGTGCCGTGCACACGGCCGCTGGGGTACAGCATTTCTACGCAGTTTGCGGAGAAAAGCCCTCCCCCTTCACATTCACTTGTTCATATTCCGTCCAAAAACTGGACGGAAGAATGAACATGTTCTATGTTTTTCAGACCGCCGGCGGTCTAAAAAACTGCTGGGCAGAAAATCGGATTTTCCATTAAGGTCAGTGTAAAAGTTTTTCAGCCAGTTTGCAGACGGTTTTCAAAACTGAGAACCGGATGAAAAACCGTGCCGTGGGGACATGGCCTAAAGCCATTACAGAAGGGCTCACGTAAACTTACTGTGGCTGCTTTTTAACGTGCAGGACGCAAGGCTTAAATTAACCAAGTTTAAGTCGTCATAGTGTTTCTTGGTAATGTAAATTCTGTTAACCCCTTAACTACCGCCCACTGACTTTTGACGTCGGCTGGTGCGGGTCGTTTGTCTACAGCGACGTCTTTTGGCGTCGCTGTAGACTCCGGGGTTTGCGGCGCCCGCCACCGCAGCAGCACTGGTATCGGGGCTGTACTACACAGCCCCGATACCAGTGCATCTCCTACGGGCATCGGGGAGCGGAGGAAACCTCCACAACCCGGTGCTTTAACCATTTGATTGCGGCGGTGCGTTACTGCAGCGCAATCAAAGTGTTCCCCTGCTCTGTCGGGTGATCGGAACACCAGAGCTGTCTGTGTAATAAGCCAGTGATCAGGCCAGCCTGTCTGCTGTCCTGAACACTGCCTGTGTCAGACTGACACCGAGTATAATGTATTAGCATATATGAATATGCTAATCCATTACTCAGAGTAAAAAAAGAAAAAATGTAAAACAGTTCTCCCTTCATGGGATTTTTTTTTTAAAAAGTAAAAAAAAACATAAGTGTAAAAACAAAAGAATAAAAAATAAAATAAAAATAAATATTTATTTAATAAAAAATAATTCTACATAAATTACACACACAAAAAACCCCACATATTCGGTATCCACATGCCCGTAATAACCTGTATAATTAATCAACCAAGTTATTAAGTGTTAAAAAATGAACGGTGTAAAAACCCAAAAAAAAAATTTTTTTTTTAAATTCTGCAATTATTTATAAGTGAACTTAAACTATTTCCCCATAAAGTACAACTTGTCTCGAATAAAAAGAGGCCTCATCCAACTGCATCATTGAAAAAAAATAAAAAAGGTACAACTGTTGAAACGCAAGGAGGCAAAAACTTAAAAAAACGTTCTGGTCATTAACTACTTTTCAGGCCTGGGAGCTAAGGGGTTAAATAGCATGGCTAGGGTCCAGCTTTTCTGACTGTAACATGGATATTACAATTTGTGTATATAACACCCAAGTCTGCATTGCTTATGAGAAAGTTTTTGTCAGTAGAACCTGAGGGGGATTGACCGTACATAACTGTAGAAGACCAAAACTTGTTCTATAAAACCTATAATTAATGGAAGCTTTGCATTACAAACTATTAAACATGGGAGCCCTGTGCCTCTATAAATGAGGTCTAAGGCCGTAGCTGATGTGAGAACCCGGCCGAGTTTTTGTTTCCAGTTTGGTTGTTGCTTTATTTCAGGTTATCTTGTTCCGCATATAAGGACTAATAAATACTCATTTATGTTCCCACGCATCCTCGTCGTAATGTTTATTATGTCTGAAAGTTATATTTTTCCTTTGTAAATCCTGTTTTTGTTATTTGTTTTGGACCTAAAGAAGCTTCGACAGTCACAGATTTCCAGAAATATTTGTTTAATGTATCTGATTGTAATCTAAGCTCTGTCTGACTCGTTAGGTTTTGCAATATTGATTTAAAGGAATTCAAGACATCTGAGATTTTTGTTACTGAATATCTGAATGACCTCTGTGTGAAGTGATGCAGCAGAATGACATAACGGAGCTTTGAGGAGCTCTGTGCCTCATGTCTGGATGATACAGAGTTCATATGAATTGTCACATTTTTCTCCTTTATTTTACAGATCATTTTATCTTTTGACATTTATAGATTGTAGCCAAAGCCCCAACAGTCCCAGAAAGAACATAAACTTAAATTATCCCCTGTCACATTAAACCCTGGACCTCAGTGTGTACAAGTGCTAACCCCTAAACCACCACCAATGATTTACTACAAAACATAAAGCTGCACCATGTACACCACTCACAAAAAGTTCGGGATATTTGGCTTTGGGTTGGTTTCAGGATGAACATAAAATTTCTCGAAAATTTTTAAAATTAACTAAACGAGACCATCTCTTACCTTCAGAAAGCACAGGTCCAACTGTTCAGTGTTTCAGTACTTTTTACTCAACTTGCTGATCTCTAACAAGGAGCTTAACGGCAAAACTCACAACAGGTGTTTGATCCCTGAATTGTCCAATAAATGTAGGGGATCAATTTGAATTGGGATTTAACCAGTCCTCCTCGTCGTGCTGTTTACATTTTGCCATCACTAGAACAAGAAAATACCTTACAATTGATCAGTACCTCAGCATTGTGAGGCTTCAAGATGGAAGTGGCCACTGAGCTTAGAGTTGCTGCCGAGATACAGAGAGACTGTAAGAGTCACAGAAAGGCAAAGAAGTGGATGCCCTTTGGCTCCATCACTGATGACTGGTTTATTGTAACCAATGCCCTGTGGAACTGGTTGATGAAAGCTGCACAACTCCAGGCAGGTTTAAGGGAGGTGAGAAGCAACCAAGTCTCACGTCAGACCACTCGTAACTGTTTACATCTGCATGCTAGAAAAACTGACCACACCGCCAGGCACAGGCATCATTGTCTTGTATGAGCTCGGGAGCATCTACGCTGGATGAGGGACCAGAGCTCCTCAGTGCTGTTCAGTGATGAAAGTTGATTCACTCTGAGCAGAAATGATGGCCGCCAACGATGCTGGAGACGCCAAGGAGAGCGCTGGTCAGGTACCCTTGTCAGTCGTCTAGCACGCTAACCATGCAGATGTAAACGGTTATGAATGGTCTGATATTACAGTTGGTGCCTCTCACCTCCTTTAACGTGCCTGGAGTTGTGTGGCATTCATCATCCAGTTCCGCAGGGCATTGTTTATAATGAAGAAGCCGTCAGTGTGTGATGGAGCCAAAGGACGCCCATTCTTTGCCTTTCCCAGTCTCTCTGTATCTATTTTGCAACCTGCTGATGACACTCTGTGACACTGTAAATCCAGTGGCTACTTCCATCTGAGTGCATCCTGCTTGCAGCTTTGCAATAGCAAGGTACTGTTCATTCATTGTAAGATGTTGTCTTGGTCTCATGATATTAAAATGTGAACTGCATGATGAGGAGGATGGTTTCAAATTGACCCCCTAAATTTATTGGATGACTCAGAGATCAAATACCTGTTGTGAATTTTTCCATTAAGCTCTTTGCTAGAGATTAGCAAGTTGTTCAAAATGTACTGAAACACTGGACAGTTGAGCATGTGGACGGCCCAGACGTCACTTCTCTACTCTCCCGGATCCCTGACTGTCTGTCCTCCATTTCCACCTTCTTCTCATCACGTCTCCTAAAACTAAATGTAGAGAAAACAGAACTCATCATCTTTCCACCATCCAACTCTAACCCCGCCCCTGATCTCTCTATTACAGTCAATGGCTCCACACTCTCACCGGTCCCACAAGTCCGCTGCCTTGGGGTAATCCTAGACTCTGGTCTATCTTTCAAACCACACATCCAAACCCTACTCTTGCCTGCCGCTCCACTGAAAAACATCTCTCGCATCCGCTCGTTCCTCAACTCTGACACTACAAAAATGCTGGTCCATGCCCTTGTCATCTCCCGCCTAGACTACTGCAACATCTTCTCTGTGGCCATCCCGTCTAGCACCCTTGCTCCCCTCCAATCATTCTTAACTCTGCTGCCCGTCTTATCACCACTCTCATCGCTACTCCTACTGCCTCTCCCCTCTGCCGATCCTTCAACTGCTTTCATTGCCATGCGAATTCATTTCAAGCTACTATCCATGACCTACAAGGCTCTCCATGACTCTCCCCTCCATACATCTCTGCTCTAATCTCCAAATATCTCCCCCCACGCACTCTCCGCTCCTCACAGGACCTTCTCCTCTGCTCTCCCCTTATCCGCTCCTCACACAACCGTCTCCAGATCCTCCCGTGCTTCACCCACACTCTGGAACTCACTGGCCCCAACACATCAGACTCTCCTCCACTTTCACCACCTTCAAAAACAACCTGAAAACCCATTTCTTCAGGCTTGCCTACAACCCTCACTAAACTTGTCACTACTTCCTCCACATACATGCCTGCCCCTCACCTCCTGTCTCTTTCCCCCTCCTTGTAGATTGTAAGCCCCCGCGGGTAGGGTCCTCTCTCCCTCTGTCGTGCCAATTGTCATTATCCCTTATCACTGTACTCGTTTGATTTATGTAATGTGTGTAACCCCCCGAATGTACAGAGCCCTGGAATCAATGGCGCTCTAAAATACTTAATAATAATAATAATAATAATGTGCATTCTAAAATTTAGAGATGGTTTCATTTAGTTCATTTAAAAAAAAAATTATATTCATCCTGAAATTGCCCAAAGCTAAGTATCCCGGACTTTTTGTGAATCGTGTTGATAAAGAATGCTCAGGACCCCTGTCTGCAAGCTAGAATGGAAAGCCGGTCTGGAGGACCTGACACGTCCATGCATTACATGTACGGCCATTCATTTCAATGCCTGCCTTGTATTGCTACATTTTTCTTGCCACGACTTCTGCAACTATTGGATGGGATTAGAGAAGATATATATATATATTTTTGGGGGGTAAAAGAACTCCTTCAAATGTTTCACCAGTGGTAAAGATAGGACCCATAACATAGATAACTGTAGGAAACCAAAAAGTCTTCTACAAAACGTACAGTTAATGGGAGCTTTGCAGAAGAAGCTTCTGACTTAGCATGTATGTGATTTACCAGCCCTGTCTTCCAGTAGATTTAAAGAGGGCCTGGGACGTCTCCTGACAGGTC
Source organism: Phyllomedusa bahiana (assembly GCA_025379985.1). Lineage (NCBI taxonomy): Eukaryota > Metazoa > Chordata > Amphibia > Anura > Hylidae > Phyllomedusa > Phyllomedusa bahiana. Next base: position 113,811 of record JAODAL010002033.1, read on the forward strand.
TGTTTTAGTAAATACTTGTGATCCCATGCAATAACACTTTTGGGGCATTTTCTCCTATAACTCCTTGTTGTGCTGTTCCTCTGTTATTTCTCTTAGAAATATATACAGGCAGTCCCCGGATTACATAGGGGATAGGGACTGTAGGTTTGTTCTTAAGTTGAAATTGTATGTAAATCGGAACAGGTATATTTATTAAATGTAATTCCAGCAAAAAAAAAAATGTAGTTTTGGATAGTGCAGGGAACAGTTTTTCCATTTGTTTTGCTGTCTGTGCCCTTTTATAGAAGATTTCACCTAACTTTCTGTATCTCATGTGCAGCTGTGGCATGCTGGGCCTTCATGGGGCGTGACTCAATGTTGAATGTAAGCCACGCCCCATACGTCTCCGTTTGTAACTAGGGGACGTATGTAAGTCGGAACGATGTAAGTCGGGGACTGCCTGTATTACTGAATCAGTCAGATGGGTGTTGTCATTCCCAGTTTTCAGAGGGGTGTGTCCCTGTCCACACTGACGAATTGGACAATGTCAGACTGTGCAGGAACACCCCCCAATTGTTAACACCCAGCTGACAGATTAAGTTTTACATTTCTAGATGGAATTAGGCTTTGTTCACACAGCGTCTTTTGGAGGGTATCTTGGCACATATTTTGGGCGTAATTTCTCCAAAATACATGACAAAACACGCCCAAATAATTTACAATACACTACCCATAGACATCAATGTAAAATACACTGCGTCAATCACACGCCGCGTATTTTATGATTGTAATTTACACGTGTCCCTTCTTTGCAGGCGTATATTGTGCGTACTGGTTTCAAGTATAGGAGTCAGGAAACTGCCTTGGGCTATTAGGTTTGAAATTACACACAAGGGGGAGCTGTTTCCTATGCATGTTTTTTTTCTCATTTAAATTACACTTTTGCAAGCGAATGTAGAGACCGTTACGCTTCACCCTTCCTTTGTGAGGTCTCCCTTGTCAAGCAATCATTCCTGGGCGCAGTACTATAGCGTAGCACAGAGGTAAGCCCGGAGATTTGCCTATGGATTCCAATAGGCATTAACAGCATGTGTTCAAAAAATATATGAGATCTCCAGCTTCTTCATATCAAACTGTTGTCTTTATTCCCAAAAAATGTAAAAATCCATAGCGGTAATACAAACGTTACAGCTATGGATTTTTAAACTTTTTTGGAATAAAGACAACAGTTTGATATGAAGAAGCTGGAGATCTCATATATTTTTTGAACACACACTTTTGCAAGCGCATCATTTCAAAGTGAAATGCAGAGGTTTTATGGCGTGCAATACTGCGCACCGTAATACGCTGTGTGCACAAGCCCTAGCGGAGGAACAGCACATCATAAGAGAAGATGCTCCAGAATCGTTATTTCACAGGAATACACATTTAGTTATAGATCAAGAACAGCCCCAGATCCGCTTTAGGCCAGTGGGCCTCATCCCGTCACTGCAGCTATACTTTCAGTAGATTGTCCTCTTAAGAGGTCATTATTTGGCTTGATTCCCAAGCTTTTCTTCCCCTAAGGTTGTTTGTTTGTTCTAGATTACGGAGATCTGTTCTGGAATAAATCACGTCACATTTGTGATCAATGTTGAGCGTTGTGTGCCTGGATAGCTACCAGCCTACAGGCTAAACATGCCCATAGTTACATTTGATTGATAGAGGTCAAAAGTGTGTCTTTTTGCCCTTGGCCTATGGGATCCTATTCCTTTATCAATACAATTATCCCAGCGTATATGTTAACCGGTGGCCATAAACGTGATGTGAACAGAATCTTCAACGATGTTCACGCAAGATAATGGTGTCTGTTAAACGACAAACACCACTGGCAACTGATAAACTCCATTGACTTATAATTTGGTCCATTGGCTTTCACTGTGCCCATTCATTCAAACTGTTTTTAATCAGAGCAGATTTGAGCTGGGACCTTCTCTCCCTGAAAATATGGAGGTATGAACAGACACCAAGTGAGGTACAATGTCAGAGCAGGTTCCCATCTGTACTGAGGTCACCTTGTCACGGTGGATGGGCTCTTAGGCCATGTCCCCACTGCACGGGTTTTCGGCCAGTTTTTCAGCCCGCCTGAAAAAACGGCCGAAAATGAGCACAATTGTGCTCTATGGAAAACCCATGCAGCAGTCCCCACTGCATGGGTTTTCCATCCGGCAGTCCAGCGGCAAAACATTGAGCAAGCACATTCTTCTGTCCGGTTTTCGGGCGGAATCAGTGCGTCTCAGTGGGAGGGGGGGGGAGGGCTCTTCTCCGCTCATCGCGGAGAAAAGCCGTCCCCCCTGCGGCCGTGGGGAAGGGCGCAAGACAGGACAAATACCGGCCGGCAAACCGCGGGGTTGCGCCCTTATAGTTTTGATCAAAAATCTACACTAAGAACCTTAAATTTTCATGTAAACCTAAAGTAGCAGAAATGCATTTGAAAAAAAAAAAACTTTATTTCCTTTGTTTTGTGCCGTTTGTAGAGTGCTGCTAATATTGTGTTGCTGTCAGGCCACCGTGCACCTATAATAATTTATTTAAAAATGTTTTGGATATGCTGACCACATTTATTTTTTTGGGTTTACATTATGGTATCTCATTTTGATGGAATGAATATCATAGCATGCTGCACTCTTCTTTATATTAAAGGGGTTGTCTCACTTCATGGATTGCTTTTTATGTTAAAGATCCTGCAAAAACAAGTCACTCTGCAATATGTATCCATTAACAGTGTCCTACCTATTCTGAGATATCCCCTCTTGTATGGGCTGCATCAGCTCCTGTGGTCGCTATAGCTACAGACCTGCTTGATCTCTCTTGATAGGCTGCCAGTGCTGGTCACTATAGCTACAGACCTGGCTTCTACTGCTGCCTAGTAGAAGCCAGCAAACACACCCCCTGAATTTAAAGTGAAACCAAGAAAACAGGACTGAGGTAAGATGAATCAATGTAGTGAGACAACACCTTTAAGTCTGACAAAACTATCAACATAGGTTTTGAACCTGGATTCTGATGGTAATGTAAACAGAGTTTACTGAAAAATGGGACATTGTTTACTAAAAATTACAGAAAAAAGACAATTGTTACTGCTATACAGGTGACAAATCCATTCCCAGTAGGAAGCAATAATAGCCCCGGTGCCACATGGAAGACATTGTACAGGTGCAGAATACTGATGAACAATCACACTGCTACTATTCATGGCGGAGCGATTACTTAGTACATAACTACAAACAGTTTTGAAACCACTTCACACCAGACGAGCCACCGTACCATACGGAGGAGATTACTCTAGTGCAAAACTACTGATAAGCAACCACTCACACACCTACTATTCACAAAGGGGTGAGTGCTAGTATTACAGTCACACATAGATAAGACGCCAGCCATATGGTTCCATGTGGTGCACCATGCTGGCTTTAGCCTATTGGTGACACCCATAGTACTAGATAATCCAGGTTGTCCAATGCACTCAAAGTTCCCAGCACAAAATTCTGATGGCCCATGCTCCCCGGTATCACTGGGCCACACTGTATCCTGAGGTGGTTGTTGATGTTTTGGCAAGAATACGCAATCTCATGACCCACTTCAAGTGTCTTCATTGTCTTGCGAGTCAATGGAGCTAAACTGCAATACCAGTCACTGGGCATGAGCATAAGTGGCACTGTTTCTGGAAACCCCTTTCCTTTTCTAATACATCTTTATTTTTTCTAACTTTTCAATAAAATCATTATTACTGATTGACAGCTTTGGTCTAATACTCATCTACTCATCTATTTGGACTCTGTTAGCAAATAACTCTCCATGTCTTCAGCCAGTTTTTTGTACTGGGTACTACCTACAGGTCCTCAGGCGTACCAGGACCGCCCTCAGATTTTTTCAAGATTAGATAAGGTGAACTCTTCTTAGCTTTCCAATGACTTGTCTACTTTATCTCCTTTTCATTCTCCTTTTCAGATGATTTACGTTCTCTCTGGATTTTCTTATCAAACGTGTAATCATGAATGAACCTGGAATGCTAAAATCTTACGTGTTTTGAAAACCTGACACTCCACAGATTCCTAGTTTATCAGCTGGAACCAGATCACTGTGGTTTATTTTGCAAACCTGGATTTTTTTTTCTACTTATGTCAATGATGAACAATTAGTTTTGCCTTTTATTTTAATTTGTTAAAATCTTGTAATGATTAGAAGAGGAGAGTCTTTTCAACTATTTTCAAAGATTCAAAGTGGGGAAAAATACTACATAGGCTGTCCTGAAGTCTCATATGTTACACGTTGTATAATGCTAGCAAACTAAGGCCCTGTTCACACGACGGATTTGGCCGCGGGTTTCGACCCGATTTCCACGGCCAAATTGCGCCTAGTTTATTAACATGGTTTCCTATGGGAAACCGCGTTAATATTCACACGCCGCGGCTTTGCTGCGCGTGTTTGAGAACTCTCCTGTCAATTCTTGACAGGGAGTCCTCAGCGCAGCGGCCGCGTGTGTTGCTGCGGGCGTCGCAGCAGCTGGTGCATGGCTGGGCCGCGGCTGGCGACGCGGTTTGCCCCCTGCCTACTCATTTGCATGGGGGCAAACCCTCGCTGCAAGCCATGCCCCAAAACACGCCCCACTTGCGCCGCAACCACGCCCAGCGCCGCAAACCCGTGTCGGGAGACGCGAGCTTGCGGTAAGGTTAGGACACTTAGGCCCTGTCGTGTGAACGGGGCCTAAGTGTTCTCTGGTGTTGTATTTCCTGTATGTTGGGCTCCAATCTACAAATTTAGAGGTTGTTGTCGAGAGAAGTGATTGCCCTGTATTAAAATTGTTCATTTAGGTGTTAGCAGAAGATAATCCACTGCTTGGTCATCAAGGAGGTTTGGCAAAGATTTTGTAATAACAGCAGTTCTGGGGTCCTGGGCTTGAATAGTGCCAAGGACAACACCTGCATAAAGTTTATATGTTCTTCCCTACTGTATATTTGCATGGGTTTCCTCCAGGTTCCCTGGTTAACTCTCATACTCCCAAACTATATTGATCATTTTAAATTAAAATTGTGATCTTCAGTGGTGACAGGGACCAATGTGAGTGATGCCAATCTTTGCACAGTGCTGTAGAATATGTTCACACCATAAATTAATAAATATAAAAAAAAAAAAAACCCTTTTCTTAAAAACTGCCCCTAATACATTGGCAACCCTACAAATTTGTTTCTGTTTATGTTTGTAAGGGTTAAAAAAGACAAGCGCCCCTCCAGTTCAGCCCGTTTGCTAAGGGGTTGATCCCGGGGGAAGGCAAAAACCCCAATGAGGTAGAAGCCAATGTCCTCATTTTTGGGAAAAATTTCCCTTTCCCGGTCACAAGGGGTTTGGCAAAGATTTTGTAATAACAGCAGTTCTGGGGTCCTGGGCTTGAATAGTGCCAAGGACAACACTTGCATAAAGTTTATATGTTCTTCCCTACTGTATATTTGCATGGGTTTCCTCCAGGTTCCCTGGTTAACTCTCATACTCCCAAACTATATTGATCATTTTAAATTAAAATTGTGATCTTCAGTGGTGACAGGGACCAATGTGAGTGATGCCAATCTTTGCACAGTGCTGTAGAATATGTTCACACCATAAATTAATAAATATAAAAAAAAACCTTCTCTGTAAAACTGCCCATAATACATATGGACAACCATACGATATGCCATCTATAATAGCGGGTAAGAGAACTATACAGATGGTAACACCTACCTTATGAATTGTAAACGATAAGAAAAATGAGTGCAGAATATAAAATATATAACTTTTACTAATAAATATTTAAAATACAATACCAAAAGCACTCTTGTGAGAAATTAGAAAAACTGATAAACTGACCTCCAGCTCAGTATTGCACACATCATGTACAAGCAGATAAAGAGACAAGCAGGGACAGTCTTACCATTGATATTTGTACACCTATATACAGGTGCAGTTTGAAGAAGAATGCAAATGGGGAGTGACTGGCCTGAGCTAACCCTAAGGGGGCCCTATTCAGCCCTATTAGTGGATGCAGAGCACCCGCCCCTACAAGGGCGTCCCCACCGGTACTCTAACCCTGTACTAAATAATCCTAGAAACCATGAGAATAAATAACATGGCCAGTGAGAAAAAAATGTCCCAACATGTTTCAATCCCCCCTTAAATGGGGACTGGGAATTAAAGTGATCCAGTTACACAAGATTGTGTAGACCACAGCAAAGAAAGGGTGTGCAGACAGGAATCAGGACAGAACATATGGCTTCACAATGACGGCCTATCTCATGCAAAATATGTGGGAATCCAGCAGCCAGGTAGACAAATCCATCAAAATCCAAATTCAATTTAAATCTGGTAAAAAGCAACAAAGCAAGATTATTCTTCCATCATCTATGGTAGCTGATGCTTTTCGAGTAGGTCTGGCTCTTAGTCATGACCTATTTAATGTATATGGTTGGCTGGTGTCATTTGTTGGGTGGTGGGAGGGGACAAAAATTAGATATCAATTTGTCTTACCCTTTGTTCGCTCGGATGGTTAACCTGCTCTCGGTTGTGTCAGTTTTCTGCTTCTGTATATTATTATTTTCAGAAATATTTCATGCCGTATTTTTAAAATTTCTGGATTTTCAGAGGACAATTTATCCAGCCACTTAATTTTTATTGAAATGGCTTATTATGTATATTCATACATTTGACTCCCCAACATTCCCATTTTACCTCTTCCCTCTTGTTTCTTTACCTCCTTGTCCCTCCCGACATGAATATGTGACTGTTATAGCCAATCACGTGCTGCATTGGGTCAGCATTGCAGCTAGTGATTGGCTGCATCGGTCACGTGTACATGTCCAGAGGAACTAGGAAGTACAAAGACAGGCAAGACTTCAGAAACATGGCGAACAGCTGGGAATTAGGAAGGTAAATATTTTTTGTTACTTATTTTAATTATTTTTTTGAGCCATATTTGAAAATATTTTATGGGGTTACATAGTTACATAGTTAGTATGGTTGAGAAAAGACATGTGTACATCAAGTTCATCCAACGGTGGGGAAAATGTTGGTGAAGGGAGGGAGACAATGATGTTAAGCCCCGCCTCCCCACTGGTTAATGCCCACAAGGATGGAGACCCCATCTCTGAATTTTACATGGCTACGTACGCATTAATATTCTTTTGTTTCAGGTAGATATCTAAGCCTTTCTTGAAACTCCCAACTGTTCCTGCTGTGACCAGCTCCTCAGGCGGCTATTCCACAGATTTACAGTTCTTACAGTGAAGAACACTTTCTCCTCTGGAGATTGAATCCTTTTTTTTGTAGCCGAAGGGAATGTCCCCTTGTCTTTTGAGGGGGCTTGACTTAAAATAATTTTTTTACTTGAAATAATTTTTCCCCATACTTGGATGACCTTATCAAAGGATTTTACTGTGTGTATAAAGAAGTTACGTTTTGGTACAAAAATATATTTTCCAATGTTTTAAATGTATGTTTAGGCTTTTGCTTTATTCTTGTGTCTTCTCTTCATTGCAGGTCAATGAAATGGGGGATTATTTCAAGCATCACCTCTTGCAGTCCAGACATCGGGGGGGCCTTTGAACTGGCTTATGTTGGCTTCGTAAAGCTCACAGAAATGCTAATTGGGTAAGAAACCATTTTTGTTGCTAAATACAATTGGGGAATAACTAAAGCCACTGACAGGTATCATAATGTCTGTGTGAAATGTGGTGTAACTGTGTTAGGTTATACTTATAAAGGTATCTCTTATTACCTGGGATCCATGGGAGGGATATTACTCCGATGCTGACCAGTTTGAGGTTCATAAATGAGACACTCTCTCCTAATGCCTTCTGTATTGTGGATATATTGCAGTTATAGTTTTGTGGTGTCTGCTATAAAATAATTTTAAATTTTTAAAGGAAAAGCGTTGGTAAAGATCTGAAAATTATTCCGTATATCTGTGTGACTAGAGAACTGCTGATTTATAATACAGGTCGGTATGTCATGCATCAGGGTAAGAAATAGAACAATAACTTTGAAATTGTACACCATGCAGTAAATGTATATAGGACATATGTAGATAGAAGGATAATACAGGTCCTGTTGCAAATATGGAGAATATTTGTAGGGAGAAGCGATAGCTATGTATAAAGATCAAGGGTCCATACAGAAATCTCTTATGTACACATAAGTGGGCATCTTCTACATTTAAGGTATGTTCACACGATGCATTGCGGAGCATACAGTATGCGCCACAATACATCGTGTGCTTCGGGAACTTGCGCTGATCAGCGCTTACTCCCGAGGGGTGTGTGTGTGTGTCTGTGTGTGGGGGACGGCAATGAACGCTGAAATTATGCCATGTGAACATAACCTATGGGTATGTAAGGGCATTTCGCCGCATATTTGCGCTCTAAAATGGACCAGATGCGCGCCAAAATTACGGTAATCCATAGTTCTCATAGAGAATGATGGATTACGCCGCCTCTCCCCGCTCGTACAATACGATCGTATTGTATGTGCGGGGAGAAAAGTGACATGTCAATTACTTGCGGCGATTACGCGCCACAAGTAATGCATGTCTATGAGGCCAGCGCGAGCTTCCGAAACGCACAATGTACTGCGGCGCGTACTGTACGCTCCGCAGTACATCGTGTGAACATACCCTTAGAGGAAAGAAGCTTTCTTCCCCAGTATCACCAGTATAGAAGGGCACTCTTTACTGAAGGAGCAGTGAGACTTTGGAGGTTATGAGGAAGTTATAGTGAACTTGCTGAAATAGTTCAAAAGGTACTTTAGAGTAAAATAATATCATACGCTATAGTTACTAGACTTCAGGAGATGGGTTGTTAATCCAGGGGTTAAATTTGGGAAGCAATTTAATTTTTCCCAAGATGATTTTTGCCTCTTGGAAGGAGGGTGGGGGGGTTCCTTTTTCTGGATCAAACATGCAGGTCAGTAGGCTGATCTGCATGGACATTTATCTTTTTTGAACCTTGCAAACTATGTAAACACGGAGTTAGTCCTGTAAAATATAGATATATATATGTGTGTATATATAGAGAAATAATCTGGTGACTGATTAGATTTCTGAATTTTTACATACACCCTGAAGCTAGAAGAAGGCTGCCGGGAGATGCCACTTTTCCGCAAACTAGATTTTATTACATTGATATATCGCAAAGTTTCGTATGGGGAAGAATAATATAAACATTTGATATTTCCTGAATATAGAAGTAACGGGGCGGCACTCACCAGTCTTCTCCTTTTAATGCTTTATTATAGATAAAACTTACATCATTAGACCGGGAAGTAAAAACTTAGCCAACGATCGTTTCGCGTGCTCTCCCACACGCTTTCTCAAGTGTTTACTTCCCGGTCTAAGGATGTAAGTTTTATCTATAATAAATTATTAAAAGTAGAAGACTGGTGAGTGCTGCCCTGTTACTTCTGTATTCAAGAATTATTTGAATGGACTTTCTCTTTAATTGGGGCATGAGCACCATCACTCCAAATCGGAATTGTTTGGCGTTCTGACTCTTGGCCCCTAAGTTTGACTATAGAGAACTTTCTTAAAGTGGAGTAGTGCCACCGGATTTCTTTATTATTGGGACTAAACACTTGATATGTACATGGAAATAACTAGGGAAGGCACAAAAATGTGTCTGCCCTAACTTTGATGCAGGGAATGTCTATTGATGTGTGGTAGTCCTTTTACATCCTGTGGTTAGATATACCGGTAATTAATTAGATGATCTAAGCAGTCGGTGTCATGAAGTGAAATATGCTTTTCTGACCACAAAACTTGTTCTTAGATATTATTGAAGGTCATAGATGAGGAAAGACAACGTGAACAGAGTTCATAATATTTCAAAGACTGAATTATTTGTGATACGAGGACAGAACATGACACCAAGGAAATGTTAATGAAAGAGCGTATTCAATGGCCCTTCTAAAGTCTCCCGGACAAACCTATTCATATAATTATGTACTGACAGATTAAGAACACAATTCTATCAGTTTACAGTCTGATAATCACATAAAATGAAGGCCCAGAGACAACCTAAGTCTTCTCCCAAGCTTCTGAGATGCCTGTCCCGAATTTTCTAGGGAATTGTTGGATAGAAAACAAATATACTGTGTTTAGTTGCTATAGTTTATGAAGGAGTTTTAGCATTTTGCACAATAATGTATATATGTTTTCAGCGTAGTAAAACAAAAAATGCAGGGTGTGAATATCCAGTCTTGGCAAAATAATGAATGACTCTGGTTATGCTGATTAATTAAAATGGATTTTGTCATCTTTGGCAACTTTTTAATGTTATACAGTTGTCTAATACACTTTCTATGTTAAAGGGATCATCCCGTTTCAGACATTGATGGCATAAAATTGACCGTTTACCATCTCCCACTCTTGCTCCACTTTCTCCTCTCGCCCTTTTTTTGTTGGCGTTCCTCAGTAGTCAGTCCTGGATCCTCTTCTTTTCTCTGTTTACTCTCTTGGTTTGAATTAACTCATAGCATCACATGGCTTTCAGTACCACCTCTTTGCTGACGACATACTTCTTTATATCTCCTGACCAGATATTAACTCTGATTTCAATGATCCCAGAATGTCTATTGTCCATATCCTCCTCCTTCTCCTCGCATCTGCTTAAAATAAACGTAGAGAAAACAGAGTTCATTATCTTTCCATTGCCCCACTCTATCCCCCCAAAACCCCACCTGATCTGTCACAGTTCATGACTCTACACTTTCACTGGACCCACAAGTCCCCTAACTTGGGATATCCTTTGACTCTTCCATGTCCTTCAAGCTTCACATCCAAGCTTTTACCTCTGCCTCCTACCTCCACCTGAAAAATGTTTCTGGAATCAACTCATTTCTTCACTTTAATGCTACAAAAATGCTAGTCCATACACTTGTCATCTCCTGCCTACTGCTCTATCTCTGCGGCCCCCTGTCTAGCACTCTGTCCTCAACTCTCCTGCCCAGCTGATCCACCTCTCTCCTCGTTCCTCCTCCCCCGTCCGCCAATCCCTTCACTGGCTGTTTTTTGCCTAGAGAATTCAGTTTACTAACTTTAAGAACAATGAGTCTCAGGGCACAAAGGTTTAATTCTGGTTTTATTTTGTACATAAATATTGTGTGTGATGTATGGTGTCTTTTAATGGAAGTGTTGCAATCATTGAGGGGTCATTTAGCATGTGAAACCCTAGTGGGTCCTTTTGGCAGATACACCAATTAACACAGACCTGTTAATGAAGTAAAGTGGAAGAAGAATGTACTGTAGCCAGACTGTCATCAGGACCCTTCGGTAGCTAAGCACATGGGCTATGACAATGAGAAGAATTATACATCAAACAAATCTTGGCCATAATCCATGTTTTCCATAACTCATTCATGAGATTATGGCCAAGGAACCCAGCCTCAGCTTCTATCTTGTACACAAGAATTTTCGACTTAAAGGAACCACAGAAATGGAAATCGTCCCAAATTATAAATCTGTCATATTCATATTTGGTATGTCTGGGTTGGTAAATTCATACTTGGGAATTGGCGGTCATGATATCTGGCTAGCAGACTCCAATAAGGAGTTATGACAGAAGCTGGAATTATGAGTTTCTTAGTGTCCCCTGCATGTAACTATCCCTTCTGTGATCTAAGCAGAAGGAGGGGTTGCGGGTTGGTAGGTGCAGGTCTTACCTCCTGGATAAAATTGCAGTGGATTTGTAACCTAAGGCTACGTCGGAGCTTAGCTTTAGGGTATGTACCCACTTGGGATTTTGATTTCATGTCAAAATCCACATCATAATGTTCTCAAAAGCCACATCCCATTAATTTAAATGAGAAATCTGCTCATCAGTTACACTGTAAACTGCAGTGTTTAATTTTTCACCACAAATTTAAAATCTGTGATGCTTGGAAAAAAAAGTGATTTTTTTTTTAACTACTTTGATGCAGTATCTAGTGGAATTCTACATCAGGCGGCTGAGACGCACAGTAGCTCCATTGAAATTGGGCTAGTCTGTGTCCAAAACAGAGGCAACATTCAGTGTTAAAAAGTAAATGTCCGCTGCAGAAATCTGCCTCTTCAGGTTGATGTAACATCCTGTTTTTATTTGAAATACAATACTCCTTTGACGTATCTAACTTTTAACTATGTACTATAGAAGCCATGTTTTTCCTTCTGGTTTATTTATCATGAACTTTCTCCTTTATTACATATTGTTGTGTAGGCAAAAGATAATTCTCTATGACTAATAAAAGGGACAGACGGGTAGTCAGTACTGTCTGTGCCTACATCAGTTACAGAAAAGCAGTACTGTCTATGCCTATATCACTTACTGAGAGGCAGTACTGTCTATGCCTATATCACTTACTGAGAGGCAGTACTGTCTGTGCCTATATCAGTTACAGAAAAGCAGTACTGTCTGAGCCTACATCATTTACAGAAAAGCAGTACTGTCTGTGCATACATCAGTTACAGAAAAGCAGTACTGTCTGTGCCTATATCACTTACTGAGAGGCAGTACTGTCTATGCCTATATCACTTACTGAGAGGCAGTACTGTCTATGCCTATATCCCTTACTGAGAGGCAGTACTGTCTATGCCTATATCACTTACTGAGAGGCAGTACTGTCTATGCCTATATCACTTACTGAGAGGCAGTACTGTCTATGCCTATATCCCTTACTGAGAGGCAGTACTGTCTGTGCCTATATCAGTTACAGAAAAGGAGTACTGTCTGGGGCACATCATTCAGAAAGCAGACTTCAGCTATACCCCTTTACTGAGAGGAAGTACTTTCTGTCCCTACAAGTTACAGAAACATACTGTCGTGCCACATCGGGTTACAGAAAAGCAGTTACTGCTGTCCTACATAGTTTACAGAAAAGCAGTACTGTCTGTGCCTATATCACTTACTGAGAGGCAGTACTGTCTATGCCTATATCACTTACTGAGAGGCAGTACTGTCTATGCCTATATCCTTACTGAGAGGCAGTACTGTCTATGCCTATATCACTTACGAGGGCAGTACTGTCTATGCCTATATCACTTACTGAGAGGCAGTACTGTCTATGCCTATATCACTTACTGAGAGGCAGTACTGTCTGTGCCTATATCAGTTACAGAAAAGCAGTACTGTCTGTGCCTACATCAGTTACAGAAAAGCAGTACTGTCTATGCCTATATCACTTACTGAGAGGCAGTACTGTCTGTGCCTACATCAGTTACAGAAAAGCAGTACTGTCTGTGCCTACATCAGTTACAGAAATGCAGTACGGTCTGTGCCTACATCAGTTACAGAAAAGCAGTACTGTCTATGCCTATATCACTTACTGAGAGGCAGTACTGTCTATGCCTATATCCCTTACTGAGAGACAGTACTGTCTGAGAGACAGTACTGCCAGTTACAGAAAGGTAGTACTGGCTGTGCCTATATCACTTACTGAGAGGCAGTACTGTCTGTGCCTACATCACTTACTGAGAGGCAGTACTGTCTGTGCCTACATCACTTACTGAGAGGCAATACTGTTTGTGCCTATTCATTTTGAGGGAGGCAGTACTGTCTGTGCCTATATCACTTAGAGGGAGGCAGTACTGTCTGTGCCTATATCACTTAGAGGGAGGCAGTACTGTCTGTGCCTATATCACTTAGAGGAAGGCAGTACTGTCTGCCCCTATATTACTTACTGAGAGGCAGTACTGTCTGTGCCTTTAGCACTTAGAGGAAGGTAGTACTGTCTGTGCCTATATCACTTAGAGGGAGGCAGTTCTGTCTGAACCTATATCATTTAGAGGGAGGAAGTACTGTCTATGCCTATATCCCTTACTGAGAGGCAGTACTGTCTGTGCCTACATCACTTACTGAGAGGCAATACTGTCTGTGCCTACATCACTTACTGAGAGGCAGTACTGTTTGTGCCTATATCACTTAGAGGGAGGCAGTACTGTCTGTGCCTATATCACTTAGAGGGAGGCAGTACTGTCTGTGCCTATATCACTTAGAGGGAGGCAGTACTGTCTGTGCCTATATCACTTAGAGGGAGGCAGTACTGTCTGCCCCTATATTACTTACTGAGAGGCAATACGGTCTGTGCCTATATCACTAAGAGGAAGGTAGTACTGTCTGTGCCTGTATCATTTAGAGGGAGGCTGCACTGTCTGAACCTATATCATTTAGAGGGAGGAAGTACTGTCTATGCCTATATCACTTAGAGGGAGGCAGTTCTGTCTGAACCTATATCATTTAGAGGGAGGAAGTACTGTCTATGCCTATATCCCTTACTGAGAGGCAGTACTGTCTGTGCCTACATCACTTACTGAGAGGCAGTACTATCTGTGCCTATATCAGTTACAGAAAGATTACTCCCCTGTCCCTATGTCATTATGAGAGGCGTACTTCTTGCCTACACACTTACTGAGAGGCAATACTGTTTGTCTAATCATTAAGGGGGGCATATGCTGTCCCAAAACCCCCTTATGAGGGGCAGTACTGTCTATGCCTATACCCCTTTATGAGGGGCAGTACTGCTGTGCCACTCACTTACTGAGAGGCAATACTTTTTTGTGCCTATACATTTAAGGGAGGCATAGCCCCCCCGGGGCCCTATATCACTTAGAGGGAGGCAGTACTGTCTGTGCCTATACATTGACAGTACGTTTTCCCTATATCACTTAGAGGGAGCGTATGTCTTGCCTATATCACTTAGAGGGAGGCAGACTGTCGTGCCTATATAAAATTAGACGAGGCTTTTATTCTGTGCCTTATCTTTTTGACTGATGCGGTACTGTCTCTCCCTATAGCACTTAGACTGAGGCAGTACTCTCTATGCCTATATAATTTACAAAGAAAATAACAAAAATGGTGCATTGTTCATACACATTGGGGAGGGAGGTACAGTTATAGCATGGAAGGAAAAAAATCCCTTTTCTTCGTACTTCTTTTAACACCAGTGTAAATGAAAGGCTCCAAGCTGCAGTTCATGTGGATAAAGTGCAGCGAGGACACTGGACAGCAGATGTTTTGCAAGAAGGTCTATTTTTCAGCTTTTACAGCATTAGTTAGCTTTATAGTTGGTCGCTGCAAGTAACACCTGAGTCCATGATTCAGATTTAATCATTTCTACTTGTATTAAATTAACATTGGATAATACCTTATTTCCTGACCAACAGCGACTGCCAGAAACAAGAGTACGGCTGCTTCCGGCCTCAGCAAACAGTCGAAATTGTGAGAGCGATGCCGAGCGCCGTGGATGTCAGCTATAAACATTCACATGTATGGCTATTGTGTGGTGGTGAACTTACGTGTGCATTGAATGAGAATCCAGGAAAAGTCCCGGGCTGGAAATCACATTTTTTGTAATGTAATTGTGTGCTGCTGCTAACAGCTGTTTGAGAGATTGAATTGTGCGCTGCCAAATACAGCTTGCTATAACTGCATTAGCAGCTTCTCGTATGTAGGGACTCTTGTGCTGATGCAGCGGATCGCACCCTCTAGAGTACTTGACCACTAGGGGTTGTGCTCTCCTGTACACTATTCTGAAATAAATAGATATTGTAGAAAGGTGGACTAAGATGACTTTCCTATCAAATCCTGCCTATGACCGGGTGTAATAGGAGTAGTAACATGGCAGCTACAGAGGCCTTTAGCAGGACTTTAATCACCAATTCAAATAGGTCCAATGCTCAGTCAACAGTCATTATATCCCCCATAAACATGTTAACAAAAAAAGAATACAATGACAAAAAAGTCCTTAGGGAAATATACATTGACAATCTTTATTAATTCAATAAAAAATATTAAAAACTGAATTATGGTCAACAAATAGTACAAATTTAAGGCAAAAACAATTAAAAAATAATGCCCATTAATCAAAACAAGGCATACAAAAACCCCCCCATTCCTGAAAATAGAAAGTCATCTAAGGGGGTATAACTTATAATATTTAACATTAGTAATAAGTGGTCTTATATTTGGATCAAGTGATTAAATAGTAATATAAGACATCAAGATGGCATACAATACTGCCACACTCTCACACACAATTACATTACCAAGTTTATACTGAATGGAGGAGATGCACTGCCAAGGAAATGGGATAGCCTCGACGCGCGTTTCGCCAAGCTTTCTCAAGAGGCTTCCTAACGGTATCTAAAGGGGCGAAGCAGCCAGGATCAGAGGCGTCTCCGATCCCAGCTAATATCATAATTATCATCTGTCACCAGCCGCGTATGCAGTGGGCTCTGTGATTGTGCCCGCTCTGTACTCCTTTAGGGTATGTTCACATGGCGTGTTCAGTCCATGGTGAACATTACGTTCCCTTTGATGTGTTTGGGTCCGTCTAGACCAGGCATCCTCAAACTGCGCCTCCAAACTGTTGGGAAATAAAACTCCCATAATGCATTTATATAAATCTTAACAGTGGGCATAGGGAGTTGTAGTTTCCCCCAACAGCTGGAGGGCCGCAGTTTGAGGATGCCTGGGTTAACGTAACCCAAACACCATCAAACAATAAGCATCGGGTTCCCAATGTACAACACGCATTGGCTTTCAGATGAGTGATCGCCGATGCGTGTTTATTTGCATCAATCGGATCCTTTTCAAGAATTGACATGTCAATTCTTGATCCGAAAGATAGGGTGCGATCCTGCTGCAGCCAAAATGCATCCAGACACGCACCTGTGTGTTGGATGCATTTTGATGCATTGATTGATTTTGCCGTTTTTTGGATTTCGATTTTCGGGCTAAAGCCGTTTGTGAGGCATACCCTTACCAGGATTATGATGTACCAGTACGTCAAATGGTGGTAAAAGGCTGAATGTCACGATGTGTGCCATGGTCGCCACTGGCCACCTGCCTCTCCTTAAAGGGGTTGTCTCAATACATTGATTCATCTTACCTCAGTCCTGTTCTCTTGGTTTCACTTTGAATTAAGTGGCGTGTTTACTGGCTTCTACTAGGCTGCAGTAGAAGCCAGGTCTGTTTGCTATAAACAAAACCAGTGCTGGCAGCCTATCAGGAGAGATTAAACAGGTCTGTAGCTATAGCGACCAGAGGAGCTGATGCAGCCAATACAAGAGGGGATATCTAGGAATAGGTAGGACACTATTAAGGGACATATATTGCAAAGGGACTTGTTTTTGCAAGATCTTTAACATAAAAAGCAATCCTTGTAGTGAGACAACCTCTTTAAGGAATTTCCACCCGGGTACCTGTGCCAGGGTATTGGCATTCCTGCTGAGAGTTGCTTTGTTACCTGTGTTCTGTGATTTCTGTTTCTGACCCTTTGCATTTACACTTTGACTATGTTATGTCTATATTTTGTCTGCTGCCTGCCCAGACCTTCCTATCTGTGACCCAGACTGCGCCTTTTCCCGCTCCTACAGTGCCACGATTGTCACTTCTGCCGTCAGCGCAAGCGACCACATCAGGGGTAGCAGTTCCCTGCAGTCAAGTTCATCCCGCCTTGCATGGGGCTCTGATGAATACCAGGGGGCTTCTTAGACCCCGCTCCCTGGCATGGTCTGCGTCATCTCTCACGGTGACCCATAGAATCCACACCTTTATCCATTAAACTAAAAGGGTTTGGGGAGTGGGGAAAAAAGCTACAAAATTTCCCCAAATCCCTTGTCGCTGCCGCTTTGTACCTCCCCAGGTTCCGCTCATTTTACCCTTCTGTGCTTTTTCCCCCCAACAGAGGCCCCGTGCTTATTCCTCATAAAATGTCAGCCTCTCCGGTTGGGGTTGAAAAACCCAAGTGAAGAGGAAACCAAAATCGGGGGGCAAAATTTCAAGGCAGAAGGGGGGAAAGGGGAAATATTATTTTTTTTTCCATTTTGTCCCCATTTAATGTTAATTTTTAAAAAAAAAAAAAAAAAAAACCCCAAAAACCCCCTTTAAGTTCATATATTCTGTGCTTACCCAGTCATAAGAGCTAAGTAAAAAAATTTAAAGGGTTTTTCCCTTCTTTATAACTGGGGGGGAGTTTACTGATATTCCCTTAAATTTAAGTTCCTAATTTTGCATAAAGATTTTTAAGCTCCTAAGATTTCCCTTTTGGGTGGTTTTCTAAAAGGGCAACCAAAATTGTCATTTGTGGGAAATTTTGAACCCCAAAAACCCCGTACCCGTTTGAGGGGTTTGAACAGTATTTTCCAAGAACCCAAGAATTTTTTAAAACCCCTTTTTTTTTTTATTGTTTGCGTTTTTTTTGGGAAATTTTTGTTTTTTTTTTTTTTGGGGTTTTGGTTTTTCAATAGTTTGTGCACTATAGAGCACTATTGAGTTTTTGGATACGCATGTGCAACAAACCCAGCACAAACCCTTTCTGGTCTTTAAAAAACCCTTTTTGACTTCATAGAAAAATTTTCGGGCCTTTTTCCAAATGATTACTGGAAATTTGAATGTTCAAAGGGTTTCGGGAAAAAAAAAAATGGGGGATTGAAAATCGCCCCTAAAAAATCCGAGCTGTGTGGACTCCCGTGGGGGAATTTTCATTTGAGCTATAGAAGGGGTCTTAAAAATTTGGGTTTTTGATGGTTTGAAAGCCCTAAATTCCCGCAGGGGTTTTTTCCAACTGGAAAGGGGTTTTGCCGGTGGACGGCCCCCTTTAAATTTTTCTACAAAAATCCCCGCAAAGATTTTTTTTTTGTTTTTTACCCCTGAACTTTTTGGGAGTTTAAAAAAATAAATCTAAAATTTTGGGTTTTTGTGGCTGCTGCATAGCTTAGAGCCCCGCCCCTTTTTTTAAACCCTTTGATTTTTTTTAAAACTCAAGCCCTTCCCAAATCTTAAATTAATCATTTATTAAAATTCTGGGGAAATCCGTTTAAATTTTTCTTCTCCCCCAAACTATTGGGAAAGGGAAGTGTTTTTTTTTGTTTTTTTCCCCCCCCCCCCCTTTTAACACACTCTTTCCCCATTTAATGTTAATTTAAAAAACAAAAAACAAAAACTGGACTACCCTTTTAAGTTCATATATTCTGTGCTTACCCATTCATAAGGTTTTAAAAGATAAAATTAAAGGGTTTCTTTTTCATAACTAAAGGGGGGGGGTTTTCTAGTATTGCTTTAAATTTAAATTCACTTTTATGTAGCATGAGATGTAAGCTCCTAAGACTCCTCGTGTGGTGTCTGAAAGCAAAAAAAAATTGTACACTTGCCCGGGTTTTGAATCCCAAAAAAGTTGGGCGTCCGATTTAATTTTTTGAACAGTATTTTAAAGCAAAGAAAACCCCAAGGGAATTTTTTAACCCCCATTTTTGTTTATTGTTGCGTATTTTTGTATTTTGATGTGGTTTTTGGATTTGGTTTTACAATAGCTTTTGCACTATAGAGCACTATTGAGTTTTTGGATACGCATGTGCAACAAATCCGTGCACAAAGCTTTCTGGTCTTTATTCACCCTATTGACTTCAGTAGTAAATTTTCTGCCGTTTTCCGAATGAGATACGGTGGAAGATTGAGCATGTTCTAAGTTTCTGATAAAAAAAATGGCGGGATTGAAATCTGACCTCAAAATCCGAGCTGTGTGGACTACAATGCGGATTTTCATTTGAGGTCTATAGAGATGGTCTTACAGTTGGTTTTTGATGGTTTTGAAGACCTGAATTCGCATGGATTTCCAACTGGAAATGCTTGCCGTGTGGACGGACCCTTTATCTTCTACTCCAATCACCGTAAAGATGTTTATCTGTTTAGCCTGAACATTTTGAGTTTACGAAATAAATCTAAAATCTCTGGGTTATTGTGCCTGCTGCATAGTCTTAGAGACCGCACTATTTTTACCCATGATGTTTTTAAACTCAAGTCCTTCCAAGAGCTTCATTAATCAGTATTACAATTCTAGGAAATCGCATGTTTGAATTTCTTCTCCCCAAACTATTTAAAAAAAAAAAAAAAAAAAGTTTGCAGACGTTGGAGTAACTTGTCCTTAAAGTAATATAAAGCTGCACGTAGTCTTTAAGAATGGTGTTTCTGTGAAGAGGAAAGGAAATGAGTTCCCCTCTCAGGTTCACGTGTGCTCTTCATGCCGGGAAGAGACTCACATTTCCTGATGAGTTGTGTGGCAGAATTCCAATGTGCAATCCATTAGGCAAGCCTGAACCAACACTGCTATAAATTGCACAAGAGTAACTGCCCAGACCTGGGAACAGGGGCATTGTAAGAGGAATGTAGTGCGCACGCTGGTCTGGAGCACCTTTTGGGACGTTTATCACTTTGATTCACAACTATATGTTCAGATCGTAGTGTTTGGTGTGAAAGTTTAAAAGGTAAAGTGGTACAACCTTGCACTCCTGGTCGTGACCTATAGAATATCATGGAAAGCGTTGGAGCGGCTAATGACTATTACCCGTAAATTTTATTGACATGGAATGATAGGTCAACCACGCACTATAGTTTATGCTATAAATTGCAAGCCAGTTTCATAGAAAGGAACAAAATTGAAGGTGAATTATCAAATGTGTGTTTTTTAAAAAAAATGTTTTAAAATAAATTATACAGTGGGGAAAAATACTTAGTCAGCCACCAATTGTGCAAGTTGTCCCACTTTAAAGGAAGAGAGGGGAAGGGGACTGTAATTGATATCATAGGTCGAACTCAACTATGAGAGACAAATGAGAAAACAATCTGAAATCACTTGTGTGATTTGGAAAGAATTTCATTCGCCAAATGGGGGAAAATTAATTATTTGGGTTCACCTACTAACAAGCAGAGATTTCTGGCTCTCACAGACCTGTACTTCTTTAAAAGGCTCCATCTGTCCTCCACTCATTAAATGTTGTTAATGGCACCTGTTTGAACTTTTTTGTATAAATGAAATGTCCACAAACTCATTACACTTCACACTACACAAACGACCACTATGGTGAAGACCAAAGAGCTGTCAAAGGACACCAGAACAAAATTGTAGCCCTGTGCCAGGCTGGGAAGACTGAATCTGGATCTGTATATGTTTTGTACTTGGCTCATTGCTGTTTATATTACAGTAAATTAAAGGGGTATTCCGACTGATAACATTGATCACCTCTTTTGATTTTTATAGTGGGAGACACTAGTTTTTTAATTTTTCCCTGTCAGACTGTAATGGGCAGGTGGTGGGATTGGGGGGACACTGTATGTCCTGAGGTGTGCCTGGGCATCAAGACAAGGGCAGTACCGATCATCTCCGGCACAGCTCAAGCATTGTGGCTATGGAGGGAGCTGGTACTCTAAAGGCTATAGCTCTGGATAAAGCAATTTTGGTCTTGAACTTAAAACAAGGCTTGACTCGAACCTGAGATACTTGCAGCTCTCATTTCCAGCTGTGTCTAGGAAGAGGGTTGGGTCAGTAGGGATGTGCTGGCAGCGTGCAGGGAGAGGCGGAGGATCTGTGATCCTTACTCTTTTCCTGACCCTGAGCGAAGGGGTAACATGGACTTTTGTTCATGATATCAGCCCCTCTTATTTATTAGACAACAAACTTGCTGTCTGATTGTCCCATAGAAGAGTATTTTTCCAGAATGATTAAGAAGATGTGAAGTTCATCTAATAACTCCACTGCACCTAAATAAGGTGCTTATTAAAGGGGTTTTGCCATGTTGTGTAATGTTGACTTGGGATCCTCCGAAAAATGGTTATTTAATCAACTTTTCTAAATATATGTGGATTACAAAAAGTGAAGCTTGTGTGAGTACAAGGCATTGCTCAGTCCATTGTTTTCTGAAAGCTTTACATTAGGCACCGCCAGGACATTGACAGGAGCCGGATTTTGCGCCGCGCTTGCTTGTTTGGCACCTCTTATCTGATGACTGGGACACAATGAATAGCTTTACAACGGGTCTGGGCGAGTAAGTGAAGTTATGGCGGGGGGAAGTTTCTGCCTGTATTGACATCCACTGGTTTGTTATGTTATTATTTGAGTTAACATTGCAGACGTTCCCTTGTTCCTCGCTCTCTGCTCACCCCCTCCCTCTCACCCCATGCAGCCTTCATGATTTGTTTATCTTTTCTCCTGGGCAGATAAGAGGTAAGACACTCACTTTGTGGCAAAACCCCTTTAACTCCATGACCCAGATACCTCAACCAGTACTGGACTGCGCAACTCCTAGGGGTTTTTAGTGAGGCAATTCAAAAGCATTCCCTTCTCACACAATGTTCTACTATATGAAAAATGAAAATACATGGTCAATTAAATTATTTATTCTACACTGCAAGCACCACAAAATAATCCCAAAACAGCTGTTTTCTATTCATTTGCTCTCCCACAAACAAGAAAGAAAATGAGTTAAAAAGCTGTATGTATCCCAAAATTGTACCAATAAAAGCTGCAGCTTGTCCTGCGGAAAACAAGCCTTTGAACAGCTTTGTCGACAGAGAAATAAAAGCGTTATGGCTCTTGGAATCAGACCACACAAAAATGAATAATTTTGTATTAAAAGGGTTTTTATTGGGTAAACGTAGTAAAACATAACTAACACTACATAAATGTTGCATCGTTTTAATTGTATCAACCCAAAGAATAAAGTTCACATATTATTTATACCACATGGTGACTGCTGTAAAAGAAAAAAAAAAATCATAAAAAAAATACTTAGCCAAATTTTTTTTCACCCCTTTCCTCTACCGCAAAAAAATAAGAAATTAAATACATACAATTGAGCCCAGAATGGTTCCGATGAAAACTAAAACAAGCAAAATTGCAAAATACAAGTTCTCCTTTAACTGCAAAAAAAAGTTATACCACCCCATCCACGGGCTCCTGACAGGCTGACAGCCTGTCCCAAATGTGCGGTCCCGAAAACAGATATGATTCATGGGATGTGGCATTGTGTGGCAGTTCAGAATTTCTGGGGGCAAGTGTTAACACTACTTAGACACAAAGGGGACTGTCAAATAGTTCTTCAAACAGAGGTGTTGCTGTTTCTATGACGTGCTTATTAGGAGCAAACACCATTTTGCTACATATACTCCTGTTGGGGGGCCAAGAGAGTGTTTATTAGAGAAGTGGTCTCTGGATGCTGTTTGCTCCTATGGACTTGGTGAGGTGTCTCGACATGCCATTGAAGTACACGTACGCTTAAAATGGTGATAGCAGGGAACGCTTTGAGGAATCACTGTCTGAAAGATTCTTGACACAATGGCCAGCAATTCATGGAAGGCTTTTGCTGGACACTGATATCGCCTACGGGTCGTCTTATACCCGTTTCGGTCTCGATAATGTGCGTATTTGGATGGCGTGCTTTGGCGGGAACTCTAGGCAAGCTTGAGCTTCCCCATGATCGGGCGACTGGCTCTCATTGCTGACATGGGATGGGACCGGGACCCAGGAGACCAGGCACGGTTCGACCTCGGATCATCCTCCTAAACATATACCCCTTCAAGGATTACATCAAATCATATTAAACACCACAAATACGGCATTTGCTAGTAGCTGAGACATAAAGTCTATTAGATCGTGGAGCCAACCCTTTTTCCGATTTTCTACAGACTGCACGGAACTAGTGATAGTGGTTAAATATTGCCTGTTTATTTGTTCCACCTGTTTTTAGTTGTTTTACAAAGATATTGAGTATTAGGTTAAGAAAATATTGTATTACAAGAGGATTTGCAATATGGGATTCTCCGCTTAGACCTATACTGATTCCAACCGGGATTTTCAATCTCGGGATCTATAATACTGGAGAAGATCGATTTTAGAGATGTAAGAACAAATGGGGAGAAGGTGCTCTCCTATACAAAGTGACATGTCCACTGACATCTCAATGCTCTCAATATACCTGTGTGCGAGAAGACAAAAAGGTCATTGTAGGGGTTTTACCGTGATGTGGGGTTGGCGTGTGACCCCCCAGGGTGGGTGTTTGGGCACTTTTCTGGATGTGTGTGAGTGCGGGATGTGAAGCCTCTGAGGGCTGCAGCTTTCTTTGCAGGCCCTTGGTTGCTTAGGAGTCTGCATCAGACACGATCAGGAGAACTGACGGGAGCTGACGGGCCGCGCTCACGTTATCTGCGCTTCTTGTCTGAGGACGGGAACCATGGGTGGGCTTGCGGGGGGGGGGGGGAGTGCGGCGTAGGAGGCCTTGGGTTCAGTGGACAGTCCACTGGTTTTAATGTTATTTGAGTGAACATTACAGTCGCTCCCTTGCTTCTCTCTGTGTGCTCCTCGTTGCTCGTCCCCCTTCCTCCCCCTGAGCAACGTTCCTGATTTGTTGGTATCATCTCCTGAGCCAGATGGGAGGAAAACGGCTCAACTCGACTCACTTCGTGACGGGACCCCTTGAGGAGTGATGTAAGGAGTTTTAAGAAATTGGGGACACATTTTGGGAATTCTCTTTACAGTGACCTTGTATGTTGTCTTATACTGTGCTTTGCTACTTTTCTTAACTTGTGAATTTGTGAAAAATCAATAAACATGAGTTTGCAAAAAAAAAAAAAAAAAAAAAAAGCCACGCGATTAGAGGAAGAAAAATTAGGGGGGGGGGGGGGATGGTCATGATAGGCTTTAAATTGTAATTGTCAGTAAGAGGTTGAAATGCACTTAGTTTTATGCCAACTATATTTCCGTAAGACATACATTCAAGATCTACAGCAAGAAGGACAACATTTTGGTAGGGTACTCTTAAATTTAACTTGAGCGGGCTGTTGGGGGTAGGGTGTTAAAGGGTGCTTGTTCACTACATCGATTCCATCGTACCTTAGTTCCTGGTTTTCTTTCGTTTTCATTTCTGAATTTCAGTGCCATTGGTACTGGCTTCTTACTGGCATGTAGTGATGAGCTGCTGAGGACACCAGGTCTGTAGCTATAGCAACCAGTGCTGGCAGCCTATCAGGAAAGATCAAACAGATCTGTGGCTATAGCGGCCTGAGGAGCCGATGCAGCCCATACAAGAGGGGGTATCTAGGAATAGGTAGGACACTGTTATTGGACACATATTTCAAAGTGACTTGTATTTGCAAGACCTGTGACATAAAAAGCAATCCTTGTAGTGAAACAACCCCTTTAAAGTGGTTGTCTTGTTACAGCATTTGGCAGTCGTGTATGCTGATTGCCAAAGGGGCGTGTTTCTCCTCCCAGCAGGGAGTATCTTCTCTCTCTGCAGACACACTAACAAAATGTACAGGTGAGTATTCATTCTGTGTGAGCTAGGGGAAGGGAGAGGTTCTCACTGTACTTGTAATCATGGGAAAGTGAAAAAGCTAAGTTTACTACCATAATGTATATCTACATTTCTCAGTCTCTCTCTTTCATTACTTTGTAACTAGATGGGGCATTTGACATTCAAGACTATGGGATCGATTGGCGGTGATTTTTTTTTCTCTGTCTCTCTCTCTCTCTCTCTCTCTCTCTCACAGTGATATATCCTGCATATTATTACACCTCTGACCTCTACAGATCTTCAGAACAAAACTATACGCTTTATCTGTTTGTGTTTACGTGGGACTGCAGATCTGTCGCAAAATTGTTTAACGTGGCACTGCACAGTACAGCTGTTCTTTCTCTGTATGTAATTTGTATGGGACTACTGTGTTCTCCTTCTGATTTATGTGGGACTGAACATGATCTCTCTCTCTGCTGCAGCACCTCTGATTGCAGTCAGTGAATGACAACCTGTCCTGCACAGTTCATTGCCTCAGCTGCTGCAGCACCTCTGATTGCCGTCTCTCGCTAATTCTCACGCTCTCTCATCTCGTCCGTGCTGCTCCTTCTACATACATCTCGTCTGTGCTGCTCCTTCTACATACATCTCTCGTCCGTGCTGCTCCTTCTACATACATCTCTCGTCCGTGCTGCTCCTTCTACATACATCTCTGTGCTGCTCCTTCTACATACATCTCTCGTCCTGCGGGTCCTTTTTTCCTTTCACTCTCGTCCATGCTGGTCCTTTTTACAAAACATCTCGCCCCTTTCTGCTCCTTTTTAAAAACTCTCTCCCTCCCGGGGGGCTGGGTCCTTTTTACATACATCTCTTTGTCCAAAGCTGCCCCTTTTTTTCATACTCTCGTCCGTGCTGCTCCTTCTACATACATCTCTCGTCCGTGCTTTCTCCCTTTTAATTTCATATCTGTTTTCTGGCATCTAATACATTTTCTCCTTGGTGCTCCTTCTAAAGGAAAAATCTCTCGTCCGTTCGTTCCCTTTCTACATTTCTCTCGTCCGTGGTTTTTGCAATTCTACCTATTATCTCGTCCCCTGTGCTCCTTCTAAAATACATCTCCTCGTCCTGCTGCTCCCCTTTTACATACATCTCTGTCCCCTTTTGGGTGGGTGGTTTTACATACATCTCGTCCCCTGCTCCCCTTCTACATTCATTCCGTGCTGCTGCTTTACGTACAAACTCTCGTCCGTTTTGCTCCCTTTTAAATCTTTCCCTGCTCTGCCCTTTTACGTACCTCTCGGGCCGTGCTTCCCTTCCATTTCATTTTTCCCTAATGCTGCTTCTAAGGGAAAATCTCTCGTCCGTCCGCTCTTCTCCTTTACAAATCCCCCTGTCCCCTGTGCTCCTTTACTTTCATCCTCGCCGTGCTGCTTCCCCTTTTAACATACATCTCTCCCTGTGTGACCCTTTTACAACCCTCTCTGTCCGGGCTGCTCCTTTTACTACATCTCTCGTCTGTGCTGCTTTCCCTTTAAATACATCTTGTCTGTGCTGCTCCTTCCCACATTCCTTTTTTCTCGTCCGGCTGCCCTTTTACAACATCTTTTCGTCCTGGGCTGTTCCTTTAAAAAACATTTCTTTTCCACTGCTGCTTTACTTTTCCCCTCTCTTCCTTTTGTGCTTCTACATACCTCTCTCGTCCGGGGTGCTTTCCTTTTACAAACATCTCTCGCCGTTTTGGTTGCTGCTTTTTAAAGTACATTTCTCGCCGTGGGTGCTCCTTCTACGTACATCCCCCGTGCGCCCGCTTCTACGTAAATCTCTCCCTCCGGCTGCCCCTTTTACCTACATCTCTCGTAGGCTTTCTGCTTTCTACCAAAACATCTCTCGCCGGGGCTGTCCCTTCTAAGTACAAACTTCGTCCGGCGTCCTTCCAAAACCCTTTTCTCGTCCGTGCTGCTCCTTTACGTAAAATTCTCTCGGCCGTGGGTCCTTTTACGTTTCAAATTCGTCCCCGGGTTTTCCTTTTACAACATCTCTCGTCGTGCTGCTCCTTCTAAAATACATCTCTGTGCTGCTCCTTCCCCACGTACAAACTCTGTCCGTGGGTTTCCCTTCTACGTACATCCTCTTGTCCGTGCTGCTTTCTAAGTAAATTCTCGCCGTGCTTTCTGCTTTTACTACATCTTCGTCCCTTGCTGCTCCTTCTACATACAAACTCGTCCGGGGCTGCCCCTTTTTAAAAATTTAAAATCCTTTGGGCCGTGGTTTCTCCCTTTACAAACATCTCTGTTCCCGGGGCTGACCTTCTAATACATCTTTTCGTTTTGTGGCCCCTCCCCCTACATTTCATCTTCGTCCGTGCTGCCCTTCTACATACTCTTCGTCTGTCTGCTCCTTTAAAATACATCTCTTTGGCTTGTGCTCCTTCTTTCTTCATCTCTCGTCCGGGCTGGGTCCTTTTTACTTTCATCTCTGGCTGGCTGGGCCTTTTTTCGTTCATCTGTCCGGGATACTGCTGCTTTTAAGTTTTCATCTCTCGCCCCTGCTGCCCGCTTCTACGTTCATCTCCTCCCTCCTGCTGCTCCTTCTACTACATTTTCTCGTCCGTTTCTGCTGCTTCTTTCGTACAAACTCTCGTCCTGTGCCCCCTTCACATTTAAATTTTCCCTCCGTGGGGCTGCTTTTTACATACAATCTTCCCCGTGCTTTCCTTCTACCTACATCCCCCTGTCCGTTTGGCTCCCCTTCCTACCAAAATCTCTCGGGCCCTTTGCTGCCCTTTTACGTTCATTCTTCGCCGTGCTGCCCCCTTCTACGTACATCTCTCGTTTCCCTGCCCGGCCCTTTTAAATCATCTCTCGTTCCCTGTGCCCATTTTCTAAAAACCCCTCGTCGGCTCGCTTCTTTTTTACATCTCTCGTCCGTGGGTGCTGCTTTTTACATACATCTCGTCCGTGCTCCCTTCTACATACAAACTCCCCGTCCGTGCCCGCTTTCCCTTTAAATTCATCCCCCTCTCCTTTTCCCGCTTTTTCTACTTTCATCCCCTCCGTGGCTCCCTTCTAAACTTTTCTCGTCCGTCTGCTACCCTTTTTACATACATTTTCGTCCGTGCTCTGCTTCTACATAAATTTTCTCCCCCCTCCATGCTGCTTGCTTCTACATACATCTCTCGTCCGTGTTGGGTGGCTTCTACGTAAAATCTTTTCCTTTCCCGGGGGGGCTCCTTCTTCCCTACATCTCTCGTCCTTGCTGCTCCTTCTACATAAATCTCTCGTCCCTGGGGTGCTCCCTTTTACAACCCTCTCTGTCCAGGGCTGCTGCCCTTTTAGTTTTTTCTCTCTCTCCCTGATGCTCCTACTAAGTCCCTCCCCTGTGCTGTCCTTTTAAAGTAAAATCTTCGTCCGTTGCTGCTCCTTTTACGTACTTTTCTTTGTCCGGGGTGCTGCTTTAATACATCTCTCGTCCGTTGCGTGCTTCTACAACATCTCGTCCGTGCTCCCTCCTTCTACATAAATTCTGTCTGCTCCCTTTACTACATTCCCCGTCCTTTCTGCTCCTTCTCCTCTTCTCGTCCGTGGGGTGCTGCTTCTTTCATACATCTCTCGTCTTGCTTCTTTCCTTTTACATAAAATCTTGTGCTGTTTCCCTTTTACATACAATTTTCCCCCGGCCGTGCTCCCCTTCTACATACATCTCTGTGCTGCTCCTTCTAAATACATCTCTCCGGGGGCCATTCCCCGCCCTTTCCCCTTCCCTTAAAATTTAAAATTTTGGGCTTGCTTGGGTTTTTTACATTTCATCCCCGTTCCGGTGCTCCCCTTCTACACATCTCTCGTCCATTTCTGGGGCCCCTTCCCACATACAACAGTGCTGCGCTTCTACAAACCCCTCGTCCCTGGGGTGGGTCCTTTTACTTTCACTCTGTGCTGCTCCCTTTTTCATACATTCTCTTTTCTCTTTTGCCCTTTCTACAAAACATTTTCCGTCCGTGTGTGCGGCCCTTTACGTACATCTCTCGTCCCCGTTTTAAACTGGGGGGGCCTTCCTTAAAATTAAAGCTCTCGCCGTGCGCTCCTTCTACATACAAAACTCGCCCGGCTGCCGCTTCTACATAATCTCTTTCCATGCCCGCTCTTCTCTACCCTTCTCTTTTACCGTGCTGGGTCCTTTTCTACATCTCTCGTCCGTGCTGCTCCTTCTTCATACATCTCTCCCGTGCTGCTCCCCTTTACATAAAATTTCCCCTCCGTTGCTGGCCCCTTCTACATTCATTTTGGCCGTGTTGCTGCTTTTAAACAACTATCGTCCAGCTGCTCCCTTTTACATTACATCTTCGTCCGTGCTTCTCCTTTTTACTTTCCCTCTTCCGGGCTGTGCCTTTTCATCTCCTCCCGGCCCTGCTCCTTTTATTTACGAATCCTCTCCCTCGTGGGCCCCTTTTACATACAAACTCTCCGGGCCCTGCTGCCCTTCTACGAAAATCTCTCGTCCCGTTTCTCCCCCTTCTTCGTACAACTCTCGGGCCCTGGTGCCCCCTTTACATACATTTCGGGCCCTGCGCTCCCCCTTTTACATAAAATCTTTTGGGCTTTCTCCCTTTTACCCTAAAATCTTCGCCAAAGGGTGCTCCTTCCCACATACCCTCCCTTCCCCTGGGCTCCTTTAATACATTTTCGTCCGTTTCTGCTCCTTCTACATACATTTCTGTCCGTTGCCGGGTCCTTCTACATACATTTTCTCGTCCGTTTCTGCTCCCCTTTTTCTTACATCCCCCTGCGCGTTCCCATCCACGACCTGTTCACTGCATTGCCTTTGCCTGTGCTTTCTCGTCTGCGCCCTGGGGGGGACCAAAAACTCAGCCAACCAGCCAATTATGGGTTTAAGGGCCCGGGGTAAGGCCGTGGTTAAAAAGGCCCTTTTTTTTTGGGCGGATTTTTCGCCAAAAAATCCCCCGTGAATTTAAAGGGGGGGAACCGGGGGCAGGGGCCCAGGGCGCCCCGTAAATAATGGCATGTTTAAATTTCTCCCCCCGCGGCGGGGTTCGCCGAGCGGGGGGAAAGGGGGGGGAGGGAAACCTTTTTTATGGAAACAGTGGATTACCGTAATGACTCCGACGGATTGGCGCCGTACTGAAGCGCAAATCCGGCACGCAGTACGGCGCCAATCCGCGGCAAATTAAGCCGTGTGAACGAGGCCTAACCCAACCTGGGCTCAAATACCGTTCCTAAGCACAAATAAAGCAGTCCGTTCTCATAAACTATAGCACTTCATTAATGGTAAACAAGGTCGTACATACTTAGATTTTTGGTCCCCTCATCTTAAACTATGATCTTCGTAGGGAGACAACCCCTTTAATATCAACACATTGAAAAATTGCACAGTTTCTAGTCCTGGAACCCATAGAACCAATGTAGAATCCAAACCTCCAGGACTGAGGTAAGATGAATCAATGTAACGAGACAATCCCTTTAACAAAAATACCCCTTTCTGACAGAAGAGTCTCTTTAACACTATGCAGAATACAAAAAAATGCGAAGTTGTCCATAGCCTGGTAATCATTTTAAACATCGAAAAAGAAGCAGCATCGGTGGGATAGAGAAAATAGTAGGCTGGCAGCCAATCAGGAGAGATCAAACAGGTCTGTTGCTATAGCAACCGGAGGAGCTGATGCAGCCAATGTAAGGGAGGATATACAAAAATACGAGGGACACTGTTAATGGACACATTGCAAAGTGACTTGTTTTTGCAAGATCTTTAACATAAAACACAATCGTTGTGGGGAGACTTTTTAATACCAATATTCCTGGAAAACCTATATATTTTAGAATTTTCGACATTTGTTCTCTAGACAAGCCTAGAAAAGGATGGATAAACTGACAGAGTAATGAGAGCAGTTTATGAAAGGATAGTGGGTTAAAGGGGTTTTGCCACTAAGTAAAATTGACGTGGGACGTTTGTAAATTAAATAATAAATATTTTCACCATTCATCATTATTAAAAATTCTGCACCGTTTTTGTTTTAGCTGTCCTTTAGTGATCCATTGTTTACAGCTCGTCTCCAGGGGATACGACCAAGGCTGAGAGCTCCTCACTCCTGGTCAGGCATGCTCAGACATCACCTCTCCTCTCAGGCAGCTACTGAGTGTTTAAACCCCAGGTGCTGTCATTCTACTCCCGTCCTCTGTACTCCTTAGTAATTAGTCAAACAGTGCAAATAAATTAAAAAAGAAATCTCAATGAGGTCTGTGCATTGATCAGGAGAAATAAAATCCACAGGTTTGGTTCCTGCAGGGATTTGAACTGAGAACCCTTTTGCCTGGAGGCAAAAGTTTTACCTCTAAGCTACAATGTAGCTACTTACAGTCCTACACATAAACAGACCTTTCTTTGACTACAGAGAGGAAAGGCCTGGTGATGTCATCCCGCTGGGTCACATGATCTGCGATTCACACAAATCACACACGCCCCCTTCTGAGCACACAGAGCTGAAGAGCTGGATGCAGGAGGTATGAAATGAGATGGTGGCAAAACCCCTTTAATCTTTTTCCAGCTTTTTCCATACCTTGTATGACTCTTAGTGGGCCTGGAAAAGAACCATCAAGCAGTCCTTACTGGCATGCTATGAGAGCTCATGCAAGGAATGTCCGATAGACAAACTAGGAAGTAATATACAGAGAGGAATTTTAGAAAACTATAAAGCCTCTTTACCTCCACCCAGCTCCTGTTGCCTCAGATACCTTGTAAACCGGTATTTAATCTCACATCTGATTTGATATGCGTCAACTGGGATCTTGTTGTTGGCCTTGAGATTGAACAAGCAGCTTGCATTGCATTGTATTACATGCCAGCTGCAGAAATCTATGACTGATGCACTTAAAACAGTGACAGATATTCACATAATGCATACAGTGCACAGAAAATATGCCAAGGTGTCCAAAGCCTTTAACAAACTTTCCTTTCCTTTTCTTTCCAAAACAGGTAATATCTAGGAGGAAAATTCATTTCAGTTCTTTTTCCTTCTGCTTACTGATTCACAAAAAGTATGTAAAAAGCAAATAAAATGAAGTGTTGAACCTTCTGACTGGCTTCTTTTTGAAAGGCCAGGCCTTATGGGAATCTCAGCAGTTCTGGGAGGATAATGTGTTTATTCTTTCTCCAGGCACGCTTATCCCAAAAGAGCCCACAAAAAATATTGTGTCTGCCTAAAGAGTACATGAAAACACAGAGTGTTGGATTGAATGTTTATATGCTCTAAAATAGACTTAATAGCACATAAAATGCTCTGTTTCTCAGATAGATCCTAAATATAATCAAACAAAGTCTCAGCCTAAAATAGGACCATGCCAATCCTAATACTTTATTAGGCAGTGTGTAACTTGCTAATATGAGAGCGCTTTATTTATTGCTTGAGGTGTATTCATCTGATTCAGCATCTGCATTTTACATGCTCAGGTCATACTACCAAATTCTGCTTTTGCATGCTTTGCTAATTTGGGCATAGTCAAGAGACCAAAGCAAACATATAAAATGTGTATGAAGTCAATAAGTCAAATTGTATGTATTAACGGATAGCTTGATATTGTCTTATGCTTAAAGGGGTTCTCCGGGACTATCTTATATTAAACTTTGTAATTTATACTTATATTAAAAATTATTTACCTGTCCTGCTGTGCAGAACCAGGCACAAAGCCCTGTCCTCCCTACCTCTCTGCCTCCTGCAAACTACCTGACATGCATTAATCACATAGCTTCAATGAACGTTTTGTCATCACTCAGTGGGTGTGCTTTGAATCCAGGCTCAGCTTAGGAACACTCCCCTGTAGTGTTTGTGACCTGACCAGTGAACAATGTGGCTGCATTCACTCTTTCCAGTCTAGTTTGAAAGTGAATAAAGTAATCACATAAGAGTAATTACAGGGAGGTAACTCTGTGTTTATCTTTGAGTCCTGCTGACAGAGCTTGGTAATGGGAGCAGAGGACAGCAGTTCAGAGCTGGGGGGGGGGGGGGGGTTGTGTACTATTGTCATGAATATGTGACTGCAGCACTGAACAGTTTATATAGTGACTCATGAATCCTAACTATTATCATTATCATGACAGCAAGTACAGAGCTGGGGGCTAATTACACACTTATGTCAGCACAATGTCTAACAGTGATAACTGTGGAGGGAAGTCCTAGATTGCAATGCAGTCTGGGACTTGTAGGAAAGAGATGCTGAAGAACTACTGACACTCTCACAAGCAGGAAGTTTCACTGCCAAAAGTGGATCTTATGATTAATAAGAAAAGAAACACAGGAAGGTAGTGGAATATCTTTTTTTTTCCAATATAAGTGCTGTTTATAGTGTTCTAAGAAATCTTTAAACTCCCAGATATCACCTTTAAGCCTTGACTGGCTGTATTTGATCTAAGAATCCATAAAGAGAGAGTCCCTGTCTTATAAACCGTCTCTTTAGGCTGTAGACATAACATGCGGTAATCACTTTGCTATGAGAATTGTGGTTGGCACTGATGTAGGGGACATCTGTGACTAATTTGTGACCGTGGTGGAGTATTATTTACTCTGTGAAAAAATGTGTCTTTCCAATCTGAATCAGGAGAACTAATGTTTTCCAATACATTTTCCTTTTCTTAATAAGAAGTTGAGAAACAATATCTGTGGCTGAAGTATGAAGTATCTTGCATATCGTTAGGTTTAATCAGGGTTAAACAGCGTTTCACATTCACTTGTAAAAGTCTAAAATTAGTTCTTCACATCCCAAAATCAGTCTATGCTCCAGGCAATACTTTTTGCTGTCACCACTTACAGGCTGATAAAATCCCCTGTTCTCCTTAAGTACACACCAAATCACATTGCGCACTCTTGCATCAAATATGTCAACTTCTGGCACCCCCGGCATACAGAGGGTTTTAAGCTCTATTTTTTACTCTCTGAGGCAATAGATAAGTTCAGAGCATCAAGGAACAAACGGAATTTTAGGATTTAATATACAAAAATTTGGTGCTTAAAGGGGTTTTGCCACAAAGTGAAATTGATGTGGGAAGCTTGCAAATGAAATAACAAATATTTTCACCATTCATTATTATTAAAAATTCTGCACGGTTTTTGTTTTAGCTGCTCCTTTAGTAACCATTGTTTACAGCTCGTCTCCAGGGGATACGACCAGGGCTGAGAGCTCCTCAGTCCTGGTCGCACATACTCAGACATCACTTCTCCTCTCAGGCAGCTACTGAGTGTTCAAACCCCAGGTGCTGTCATTGTACTCACGTCCTCTGTACTCCTTAGTAATAAGTCAAACAGTGCAAATAAATTAAAGAAAGAAACCTCATTGAGGTTTGTGCTTTGATAAAAAGAAAAAAAAAACAGTTTTGGTTCCTGCAGGGATTGGAACCTAGGATCCTTGTGCCTGGAGGCAAAACTTTACCTCTCAGCTACTCACAATGCTTTATATAAACAGACGTTTCTTTAACTACAGAGAGGAAAGGCCTGGTGATGTCATCCTGCTGGGTCACATGATATGCAATTCAAACAAATCACACACGCCCCCCTTCTGAGCACGAAGAGCTGGATACAGGAGGTTTGAAATGAGATCGTGGCAAAACCCCTTTAACTAATTTCAGAGCGCCCATACAATATGGAAATCCGGGGGTCTGTAACTAACGTTCCTGAACGTCTTTGCAATCTCTGCAGTTGCAGGTAGGGAGAAAAGTCTGTCAGCACTAGCTTCGATCCCCAGAGAGATGACAGGGACAGTTTATTCCTGCCCCTGTATACACAGTGACCCCAGGCTTTCTGCTTCCGTCCTCGGTGATCACATGATTGCCAGGGTTAGGGAAACAGAAACTGCTGAGTCTTAACAGACCCAAATCAACTCTGTACTTGTATTACAAAAAAAAATTCTCTGGAGGTCTTTTATGATCTTATTGGGGGCACAATGTATAAAATGAATAAAAAAGGTCAAACACCTCCCCCCCCCCAAAAAAGAAGCACTGACAGTCCAAACTGCAATTTCTAGCCCAATGACCCTAAAAAAAAAACATATTACCTGTGTAAAAACAATCTTGATGGAAAATTACACAGTTGAAAAATTATTTTGTTTTTCAAAAATAAATTAAAAAGAAACCATGAAAAGCAGACTTTTAATTTTTACCATTTGCCCTGATATTATTAAAAAAGAAAAAAAAATCTAAAGTCAAAGCTAAATTCAAAAAAAATCTTAGACTCCATACTCACCTGCATTGTTATTTCCAGTTGTTTGTTCAGTTATAGGAATAGAAAACAGAAAGTAACTGCTGTGACAGATTTGTTACATGACAAACGCCAATGACTGGAGTCTATCGGTATCCATCATGTGCCATCAATGTGTAATAGGTGCGAGTCCCACACATATCTCGAGAACGGTCCCATGAAAGAGACTTACTCAGAACCCCTGTTGAAAACAAAGGCAGAGGCACAAACATCTCTCAAAACAGAGACTTTCCAAAGCCCGTTCTCGAGAGAAGTGCGGGTCTTGCACCCATCAGTCATCTATTATCCGTTTCAGGGCCCCAGACAGCCAAATCAAATGGGGGTCCCCACCCATTACTAGTTCCTATTTTTTAACATATCACTGGGCCCCTTTTTGATTAGGGCCCCTGACAGGAGTACTGCCCTCTTGGCACCCCTGCTTGCACCAATCACACATTTATGGCATGTCCTATCGATGTGTTTGGTGGCACAACACCTTCAAATCTCTATTATTGAGCCAATACTCAGTTCTTTGGTTTCCTAAGGCTGAAAATCTAACGGATTTTGGTGGGATCAGCCCATTAGCTTGTCTATGGGGACCCCCAATGTGGGCAAAGTGAGAAAGCGGGTATAATGGTTTTCAACATGTCCTGCAAGACATAAGGCAGTGGTATATTAGCACATATGAAAGTCATTTTTTTTATTTTTCAAAGTAGAGGGGGAAATTCTAGCCTTTAAAAGTAAGGGTATGTTCACACGATGTACTGCGGCGCGCGTTTTGGGAGCTTGCGTTAATACACGCGTACTCCCGCGGGGGTGCCGGCAGCACGCCGGCCCCATTGACATTCATTACTCGCGGCGTGTATTCGCCGCAATCATTGTGAAAATTGGGTTTTTTCCCCGCTTATTTAACATTACGACTATTTACGACCGGGAAGACGTAACCAAAAAGTTTCAAAAAAGAACAAATTTAAATTGCATATCTCGGCGCCGCATTCTAGGACGTTTTTGGACGATTTTTGGGCAAATCCGCCGAAAAATACGGTTTAAATATTAACCCTGGGTCACTTTTTTTTTGTAGCAATTCAAACCCTGCGGCCGGGTTATTTACAGGTCGATAGGGCCCCTGGCCTTTTTGTTTTGAGAATAGCCGTTTTACCCCCTTCACCCCCATAACCTTTAAAAAAGTTACTGTTGCATTGTGCTACGACAAGAGACATCAGCTTCTGTATTATACAGTGTATGGTAGTGAAGTGTATCACAGCCATCTCAATATCTATGCAGTAGAGAATGTGATTAAAATGTGCATAAAATAATCACCGTAAGACCTAATTTATCTGCTTTTTGTGCACTAAACCTCTCTTATTGAACTAGAATAAGCAACATGTATAGAAGGAAGTTTTACAGGGCTTAGACTTGCTCCGGCATGCACTGCCTATTCGCACCAATGGCAAAAAATGATTTATTTAGGATATAAAATAAAACAGGTCAGCAATGAGCGGGAGTGCCAGACGTGTTGGGACGTCAGCCGCCTAAATGTTTATTTTATACTCATTTACATCTCTGTCTTCTTGGGCCAAGTGATGTTCCCCAGTGGAAAAGTTGCATATCTAGACATGCTGCCTCATTAAGCAGTTTTAACGGCACAGCACTTCTCTAGTAGCCTATGACAAAGGAAAAAATATCTTCAATAATATATTCAAGTGCGGATATGTGGGGGGGAGAATGATTTCAGTTTTACATTAAGCATAATTGACACTATACAGTTGATATGTTTTTACCCTGTTTCCCCGAATATATTAATTTTTGCTCCTAAAGATGCACTATGTCTTATTTTCAGGGATGTCTTATTTTTCCAAAAATAAATTATAGCATGCTATACTAGTGTATGTGTGCATGTGTGTGTGTATATTTTGATATAATATATATATATATATATATATAAATTATATATATATATAATATATATATATATATATATCTTAAAGTTTAGAGTCATAAACCATAGGATATATGTATGTTATGGACATTGGCAGCGGCAGTGACTTATCTCAAAGGATGGCAAATGTGGCATGCTGGGACTTGTAGAACTAGAAGTTCCAGCATGCCCCATCAGCCATCCTGTGAGATGTGTGTGTCAGTGTCATTGTTCTGTTCTCCCTCCCATCCCTCACTTACGTGTACACTTTCTGTCTCCTGTCCTGGGATGTTCGGGACCTGTGGTGACATCACAGTCACATGATATATATAAACATAAATACACACACATACATATGTATATGTAGGCATGGCGGACAGCTGAAATCACCCCCCCCCCCCTAATTCATATGTGCCCTTTAGAGTATTTGCAGATGCTTTTATTTTATTTATTTTTTACTGATTTTGAGTGCTTTTATTTATTTAATGTTTACCTTGATTTTTTTTCATAATTTTCCTCTGTTGCATGGGGAAATGTACAGAAAATTATTACCAGTCTCCTGCCAAACCTGAGACTGACATAGGTATTCCAGGACTTGGATAGTAAGGGTCTTTCTCTAGGCCGTCAATATCCAATCGAACGTCCTCAACTTGTTAGCTCTCATAGAAACATGGCTCCAACAGTCTGACACTGGTTCCCCTGCTGCTCTCACCTATGGTGGCCAAAACTCCACCCACTGAGAACAGGAGGGTGGAGGAGTTGGCATACTTATTCCTCCACACTGCACGTCCCAAGTCATTCCTCTTGCATTCCCTTCCTTTGAGGCCCACACCTTCAGGCCATGGTCACACGGCTTATTTTGGGACGTATTTCAGCCCGTAATTTGCGGCGTACTACGCGAATTACGGGCTGAAATATGTCACGGTCATTACAGTAATCCACAGTTCTTATAGAGAACTATGGATTACGTCTCTTCTCCCTGCTCGGACAATGCGGCGAGCGGGGAAGAAAGTGACATGCTACTTATTCACAGCGTATACGCGCCGTGGATAATGCATGTCTATGGGGCTGGTGCCTAACCCCCCCCCCCGCACCTGCCCCGCCCCCGTCCCTGTACACACGGCGTAATTGCGGGACGAAATACGTCCCGCAATTAAGCGCGTGAACATAGCCTCAGACTCTGGTTCACCCCACCAGTTTTATTCACGAAGTAGGACCACCCAATGGACTCCTAAGCCAGAATGAGCAAAGACTTATGTGATTAAATGACAACGTGTACTTGAACTTTTTTTTATGAAACTGTTCTCTCTATCTGTTTAGCTTTATCTATCCATCTTCATGCTCAGCTCTATAATTTGCAGATTTGGCTTCACTTTTGAAGGTGATGGATTTCTGTCAGGTATATCTTTATATGAGATAGAATTAAACATTTCATGTGCATTGGAAACACATGGTTAAGTCAATTTGCAGAGTAAGTATAATAATGTATGAAGCAGATGAGACTAAATGTTGTCATGGAGCCATGTTAATACGCCGCCTTTACTGAAAATAATATTCCCAGTCAATATAAATGAGTCTTCTTTTATTAAGAGCACACCTCAGGTCTGGTTTTAATACTCTGTAGCGCACAATGTCACAGCAGGGAGCTATGTACACATCTTTATTATGTTCGTGGCAGTTTTAGATACACATACGGTTTGTCCGCTAAAGCTCAAAGCTGGCAAAGTGTGTTTGGTTTAGATGGACAGTATCCTTGCACTGTAATAATTGTGTCATGCAGTGTAGCAGTCATCAGCTCATAAGGGGAGGCTTCTGCATATATTTTTTAAACTACCTTTATTATCTGACAGATATACACTATTAAATTTAACCCGCCGCCTACACGCTGCCTTTGTATCGTTGCTCATCGGTTCACAGCTGGATAGTGGCCTGTGCAGGGTTGAAACTTACTATTCTTACCATGTCAAATAGGTGCTGATTCTCTTGTGAACATCCAGCTTCTAGGAAGTCTTTAGGGCAGGTCTCCCTGGGAAAATGTATGACAAAAAATTAGGCCAATTTGCATCACATTTTGGAGCTCTGTACAAACACCTCAAAAAAAAAAGGAGCCATAGGAAACTACAGGGCAAATCTATGTATACGCTAGAGTATAAGCTGACCCGAATATAGGCCACCCAACTTTGCCACAAAAAACTGGGAAAACTTATTAACTCAAGTATAAGCCTAGGGTGGAAAATGCAGCGTCTACGGGTAAATTTCAAAAATAAAAATGGATACCAATGAAATTACATTGGCAGGCATAGGCAGTTTAATGTCCCCCATATGCAGGTATAGGCAGTTAAATGTCCCCCGTAGGCAGGTATAGGCAGGTATATGTCCCCCGTAGGCAGGTATAGGCAGGTATATGTCCCCCGTAGGCAGGTATAGGCAGGTATATGTCCCCCGTAGGCAGGTATAGGCAGGTATATGTCCCCCGTGGGCAGGTATAGGCAGGTATATGTCCCCCATGGGCAGGTATATGTCCCCCATGGGCAGGTATAGGCAGGTATATGTCCCCCATGGGCAGGTAGGCAGGTATATGTCCCCCATGGGCAGGTATAGGCAGGTATATGTTCCCCATGGGCAGGTATAGGAAGGTATATGCCTTCCATATGCAGGTAGAGGCTGGTATATGTCCCCCATAGGTAGTTATAGGCAGGTATATGTCCCCCATAGGCAGGTATAGGCAGGGTTTGTTAAAAAATAAAAATACCAGTACTCTCTCCCTTGCTGCTCCGATGTGCTGCGTCTTCTTCCCGGCCCAGGTGGCTTGATGTCATCAGGCTGCATAGGCAGCGTAATGACACGCACGCTGCCTGTGATGGTGACTACAGAGGGGGGCGCAAGCTGCAGCCTTCCAGAGTCCTATTGCGGAGCAGGGAGCGATCCCCACTGACGCCTGGGTCCTGGCAGTCCCCGGACACCGACGGGTAACTCAAGGGTCAGGTGTATGTGTTCCCAGAGGAGTCGCACACAGCTGATGGATCTCCACCGGCGCCTGGGCGAGGACAGCGACTCGAGTATAAACTCGAGCAGGGCTTTTTCAGCTCTTTTTGTGTGCTGAAAACCTTGGCTTAGACGCGAGTATATACAGTATTTTCTTATGATTTGTGTTTGGTCTCTTTCCCATAGGCATATGCTTTATGCGCTGGCTAGCAAGGCCATCATATCCATGAGGGTCCATCTACACAACACAATTCTCAGCCGATTCTGAATTCTAAAACCCCATCATCTGCCGAATTTTCAATCTGGATTTTTTAGAAAAGGAGTCCCATTACTCTATGTGGGGTTTTGGACGTGAATTCGACACATGTGCTAAGCTTTTTGTCAAAGCAGCAGTTTTTAAAATCTGAAAATAATATCATGAGAGTTCTGTGGACTACAATTTGGATTTTTAATTGAGGCCTATGGGGAGGGTTTAACAGTATTTTTTTTTATAAATTTGAAAGTCCCGGACATGGGCCCTGGACTCTTGGTTTGGTGTTGCTTATTTAAATGTTTGGGTGTTTTTAGGATGTGCAAATAGCTAAAAACTATGGTGAAGCAGCCATCAGGCAATTAGTGTTGCATTCTGCAGGCTACCTATAAGATATCAGCGAGGTGACCTGATGTAGGTGTGGTGGTGATATGGGTGTTCTTAAAGGCATTTCACATGTTTCACCAGAGCCCACTGCTGCTAAGCCCATTGGTCCATAATGCTGTTAAGATGGCCCTGCCAGATCACACTTCTCTTTGGCACATAAAGATTATATGAATAAGAAATCTTGAAAACATAGTCCAAAAAGAGGCATGTTTGACCTATGGCACATTTTGGTACCTTTTTTAAGATATCCCGGTCAAGGCTCAAAATGTGATGTGAATGTGGCCTTTTGACCCGTGTAGCCCATCAACATCTCTGCAAGGTAGTACCAGGTTTGCTTGTAAAGCCCCGCCATAGCAGAAGGTGCCGATACTTCTTGTTTGTAGAAGTCTATAGATTCTGTTGACTGTTGGAGAGGTTAGGTCCATACTACAACGTCAGTGATCTGGATTCTTCCCCACCCTGATATGGATGTAACAAAGATGATTTGGCATAGATAACTTACTAGAGCAGGACGTCTCATCTCAGAAGCCAGTGAAAAACATTGTAAAAGCTTAGTGTTATGTGCCACGGATAGGAGAATGTGTTAAATGTGAAGTCAAGCTTTGCTACATCTATACAACAGTCAAGGGAAAACATACCAAGGGCAAGTTGCCCAGATCTGTTTGCAGCATGCAATTAGCTTTCATTTTTAGCTGGGAATTTAGCTTGGTTTTTAAAAAAAAAAAAAAAGAAGGAAAAGGCTGGGATTGGAATGACTCCTTCGGTGGAAATTCTGGTGAAAACCTTGTGAATTCTCATGTGTAGTCGTGATGTTATTGCAGGCGTTTGTGGGTTTCTGAGTAATAAACTGTCCAGAATATGATTGAGCACCAGTCCATGAAGCACCAAATGGCAATTGCGGTCATATAATTTCCTCCATACTACTTCCAGTTTACAGGATATGGTGTCAGGCTATCACCATCATGTTCCCTATGCATCTCCATGGAGTGGGCAGAAGTGGACACACAGCCTGGACATGCATGCTGCTGCACA
Organism: Phyllomedusa bahiana; assembly: GCA_025379985.1. Classification (NCBI taxonomy): domain Eukaryota; kingdom Metazoa; phylum Chordata; class Amphibia; order Anura; family Hylidae; genus Phyllomedusa; species Phyllomedusa bahiana. The sequence continues at coordinate 155,695 of JAODAL010002033.1, forward strand.
GGGCACAGTCTCCAGCCTCTCCTGTGCCTTTTTTTACCTTGGCTCTTTTTAATCCATCTCACTGGATAGGGTCTGGCAGTACCACATTATGGGATGTTTTGTCAAGGTATCAAGGGATATTTAGTTACTGAAACTGCACCTTGCGGATTAAGATGTCTCTACCATCCGAAGACGTCACAGACAGTATCGGACTTGGGTGTCTAGGGAACACAAGGGAAGTTGATTCTAGGGGCCCACCAGTTGAGCTGTTTCTGGTCCCACCGGTGAAGTTTATTGTAGAGGCCCACCCTACAGCTACTATAAAGGACTGTACAGGCCTCCTATACTTTGCATCTTGCTTTTTGGTCTCTTTTTTTTCCCTTTTTGCCTCTTCCAAGGATGTATATACAGTTAAAAAAAAACAACTCTAACCATGCTCAGTGGCCCACCGGGGGATTCCCCGATTCACCTGTAAGCCAGTCCAAGCCTGGTCACAGATCTCTATGAAGAGCTGGTATGTGTGCACAAACACCGTAGGGGAAGTTTATCAAAAGTTGTGCAAATTAGATTAGTTACTTATTCAAATTCCAGGTTTCATCTGCTCCAATTTTCTACTGCAATAATTTTAATAACTCTCTCCCCTTATCATTCATCTTGATTCAGTCCTCCTGGAGAGCTGCGTTGTATCACAAGCAATGTTCTTGCCATCATGAGGAAGGTGCCAATAGAGCCTGCAACACAGATGTGTACTCTGCCTCAAAGTGATCAGAGTGCTTAGGTAGCATAAGGTTTATAGGCCTGAGAAGAAATACAGCTCTGGAAAAAATTAAGAGACCACTGTACAGTTTTCTAAGAGTCAGCATCTCTACATGTCTGACAGCCATTCCATTCCAGTGTCAGATGAATTCCAACCAAAGTGCACCTCATTCTACTTAATGTGCTTCTCATTAGGTGATCACCTGAACCAAATCTTATTTAATGAAGGAAAGTTTAAAAAACCCTGCTGTGGTCTTCACAATCCTCTTGCAATAGGACAAGCTGGATGGCAAAACAAGTGCTAGGAATAGGCCAAAGGAACTTGAATTAAAAAATAACTTTTACCATGCCAAAGGGGATGAAAAGAAAACTCTTCCTGATGTAAAACATTAGCCTTATTGTTTCTAAACAAATATGAACTTGTGTTCTTTGCATTATTTGAGGTCTGACAGCGCTGCTGCTTCTTTTTTATTATTTTGAAGATTTCTCATTTACTGCAAATAAATACAACATTTTTTGCTTTGAATTTCGGAGACATGTTGTCAGTCGTTTATATAATACAATAACAATGTGCGTTTTTCTCAAAAATACATACCCCTGAAGAGAAAAATCAAAAACAGAAAATTTTGCAGTGGTCTCTTAATTTTTTCCAGAGCTGTATGTGCAGTTAATGAACACGTAGCATGTGTACATAAATGTTTCTAATGGTTCCTTAAGCTGAAGGTTTGTGAGATTCTAGAAAGTGTGATAAGAAGGGGATGTTCACACAGCGTTTTTTTAGATACATGTTTGGATATGTTTTTTTGGACCCAAAAACGGACCCAAACATGTATCTAACAGTGTTCCTGTGTGATTACATTAGTTTCAATGTAAAACACCTATCAGTGTTAAGACGATACATGTTTTACATACATCTTTGTGATGCGTTTAATTGAATCCATTTTATGCATTAAAAACCCTATTTAGAACTGCAGGGTACGTTTTTGCAGTCCAGAGAACGTATCCAAATACGTACCACACTTTTTCATTGAAGTGGATATCTGGACATAAAAATGTAATCTTACTGTAACACTATAAAGATGTTACAGAGGGGCAGCAAATGGAAAAGGTAGGTTAGGTGAGACCTATCGCTAGTCTCCTTTTCCATTTGCTGAACTCTGTAACATTTTTAAAATGTTAAAGTAAAAAAGATTGCATTTTTATGTCCAGGTATCCACTTCTTCAATGAAAATTTGCATTTTGGGTTGTTGCCGGCAATCAGGATCCCGGGCGATACACGTACAGAGGTTTTTTGAAGCGCACGGCAGGGTAAGAGAAACTAAGACTTTTTCTTTACACGTACCACACTTTGGCTATGTGTTTGGATACGTTTTACGCAATACATTTTTTGGATCGAAAAACGTATTGAAGAACGGCATGCGCACATGCCCTAAGGGCAGATCTTTTTCTGAACTTTCTAACCATAACCCTATAGAATACCACTATGCTCTGCCTTTGCCCAACAAGTGGAGATAAGGTAAACATTATATTTAATGTCTTTTAAAGGAATTTTCTCACCATGCTGTTTTACAGAGCCATAGGCAGCTTTAGACTCGCACTTCCTGGTTTGCTATGGTTGGGGCTACAGCAGTGATTGACATAGCAGCTCTAGCTGATCCTGTTACAGGGACATGGCTGCTGGAGTTTTGTAAACTGTAGTGTACAAGCCTACAGAGCCCTTAAAGGGGTTTTGCCAAGAAATGAGTTCCTCACCTAACAGGCTGATCCTCCCCTCTTGAGGCTTGAAAAAGGGGCGTTGTGTTTCTGTGTTTAAAAAAACAAGTACCTCCTCTGTGATGTCGTCACTCCACCTCCCATTGGATACTCATTCTCTGTACTTGAGCAAACATGTTATTTGTCTTATCCACAGGGGATAACTCTATTGTGCACACGTTTCTCCCTCTTATCTGCTCAGGAGAGAAGATAAACTCTCAGCAGGCATCATCTTTCATTTGTTCATGAACTGCTACAGGGGGAGATAGGAGGGCTGAGAAGGGAGTGTCTGCATGTTTACTCAGATAATTACATTACAACTAGTGGATTCTCTATACAAAAGACACAGTAACTTTTCTCCCCAGTCCCTTCAAAGCTCGTTCATGTTCCCTTCCATCAGATAAGAAGTGCAAACAACGCAAGCACGGCCAGATCAGCTCCTGGACGTGTCTAATATAAACTATCAGGAAACTAAGGGCATGTAACTCAGGCTGTAGCTCTCAGAGGCTTTACTTTTTTTAATGACATATTTTTAGAAAAGCGATTAAGTACCCATTTTGGAGGATCCCACGTCAACATTAGATCATGGCAAAACCCCTTTAAGGGTTAAAGCTTGTCAGTAAGTAATGTAAGCGAGCTCTTGTATTTGATGAGAAGAAACACAGCAGAGAGTGAATCATCATCCCGACCACTGCTGCAGCCTGTAAGAGCAGAGAGAGTTGGCTGGTAGGTCGGGAGATGCAATCTACTCCAAACTCTGAAGAGAAGCAAAATCAGAACAGCAATGTATTTGGTAATAGTCTTTATTTACCTCTGCCTATACATTTAAAGTTAATGAATGAAACGAGCATACCCCTTTAAGGCTTAGTCACATTGAGGTTTGTATGAACTTGTTTGTTTTTCTTGGTAATTTGTGAGAGCCTTAAGTTCTTTGTTTGGGCTCTTTCTTTTTCAGCAGGGCTGGATTCTGCCAGTATAAATAATTGCCATTCTCCGTGACCTCCTTTAAAATAGAACGATCTGGTCAGAGCGAGGATGCATATTACAGTTGTGTGGAAGCTCATAACATTTATACATTTTCCATGCTCTGTAGTACGTATGAGGAGGAGCACCTGCTTAAAGCAATCTTCTCGTTGCCAGACCACAAGATGCATGCCCGTGCCAAGCTCATGGGAGTTGTCCTACTCTGTGTCAAAGGCAACACTGCGCTGCCTTTTCTGTAAAAAGTTTTCGCTGTTATTTCAGGACTTAGTAGAGACTCATCGTGTCTAGCAGAGCAGTGTGCGGGGAACTACGAGTGCCGTAATTTCTCAACATCTGGTTAACTTCTTATTGGGCTGAATTATGGTCAGAAATCTGCACCCTCCTCTTATTTAGCTATACATTATTTGCAAACATGAGATGGCGTAACGACTCCACCATCATTTCTGTAGGGTTCACACTGATGCCACAGCAAACAAATTTACGCCACTGCTTTTTTATATTCTATTTTCTAAGGGATTGGTTTAGACAACTGTTTCCCCGAAAATAAGACATACCCGAAAATAAGACATAGTGCACTTTTAGTTATGAGATTCAGAGTTTGGCTGCTTGTGCTGATGTTTGTGATGAAATCACTACAGTATATTAATACATGCTGATGTTTTGTTCAACAATAAATGTGAATTATTGTTCATAGAAAAAAAAAACATCCCCTAAAAATAAGTTTTAGTTCGTCCTTAGGAGCAAAATTTATATAAGACACTGTCTTATTTTCAGGGAAACAGGGTATTTTCAACTTTATCTGGGAATTCTTAGTAGATACAGGAGAGACAGGAGTTTTCTGTTCTGGATCCCCTTCAGTTACTCAGAACTATATGCTACTGGAGAATCCAGATTGTCTGGAAAGCTTGTTCATGTGAATAGGCACCAGTTAATGCTAAATTTCTCTTTTGGTGGCATTGCAGGAACATTTGAGCACTTGCTGGGAAAACAACCCCCTACCTTCTTTAGTGGCAGTTGCAGAGAAAGTTAAATTCATATACATTGTTGAACTGGGGTGCCTGGGGCCCACCATAGCAGTTGTTTGTTGTGGTGCAGTAGTTGATTATTGGGGCCCACCGGAGGAGTGAATTCTTGGGACCCACCAGAGGAGTGAATTCTTGGGGCCCACCGGAGGAGTTAATTCTAGGGGCCCACCGGAGGAGTGAATTCTTGGGGCCCACCAGAGGAGTGAATTCTTGGGGCCCACCGGAGGAGTGAATTCTCGGGGCCCACCCGAGGAGTGAATTCTAGGGGCCCAAGGGAGGAGTGAATTCTCGGGGCCCACCGGAGGAGTGAATTCTCGGGGCGCACCGGAGGAGTGAATTCTCGGGGCCCACCGGAGGAGTGAATTCTTGGAGCCCATTCTACAGTTACTGTATATGACTGCACTTACCTCACATGGCTCTTGCTTTCTGCCTCTCTTTTTCTGCTTTTTTTTCCCCTCTAAAAAGCAACCCAATGCTTGCTATTCTCAGTGGTCCACCTTGCCCAGGGGCCCATCCGGGGTTTCCCCTGCTTCCTTATAGGCCCATCTGAACCTGATCACCTGTTTGCCATGTAAATGTCTTTTTTGAATATACCAACCTGTATGATAATTATATGCCCTAACAGGGTATAGCCCCTTCATCTAGGAATATATTGACTTAGGTCTGTAATGGTGTGGTAGAGAGCTGCAACATTTTTACACTGCGAAAATAAATTGCATTTAAATACATACATTATTTGCGGTAGTCCTTCCATGATTTCAACAGTAGTTTTATAAAAGTAAGTTTGGAATAACTTTTCTAGGACAAGAGAGGAGAAGACAGTTGTGAATAATAGATCGGAGTATAAAGAAGGGGATAGCATCAAATGAGGGCAGCTCACATAGACTGAAGATAGAAAAGAAAGCACACACATGACAGTGTGCACGGCGAGATCATTAAGACTGTGTACAAGTGTAGAGAGAAAGCAGAGCACCTATGGTAATCTGTAGGCTTTTAAACACACTTATGTATCAAAGCTATCTAGCAGTAAGATTTTTTGTTGCCCATAGCAACCAATCAGAGCTCAGCTTTCATTTCATATAATGCTTTGGAAAAAATAAAAGCTGAGCTCCGGTTGCTATGGGCAACAAAGACAGTCTTACTGCTCGGCAGATTTCATACATAAGGCCCACAGAACTCATTTTTATCGTAGGTACACTTCAACTGTGAGAGACAGAATCCAAGAGAAACAAATCCAGACAATCACATTGTATGATTCTTAAATAATTAAGTTGCATTTTATTGCACAAAATAAGTATTTGATCACCTACCAACCAGCAAGAATTCAGGTTCTCACAGACTTGTTAGTTTTTATTTAAGAAGCCCTCCCAATCTGCACTTATTACCTATATTAATTGCACTTGTTTGAACTTGTTACCTGTATAAAAAACACCTGTCCACACAATTGCACTCCAACCTCTCCACCATGGCCAAGACCAAAGAGCTGTCTATGGACACCAGGAACAAAATTGTAGACCTGAAGAAGGCTGTAATGGTCTATAGGACAATAGGCAAGCAGCTTGGTGAGAAGAAAATGGAAGAAACACAAGATGACTGTCAATCTTCCTCGGTCTGGGGCTCCATGCAAGATCTTGCCTCGTGGAGTAAAGATGATTGTGAGAAAGGTCAGGAATCAGCTCAGAACTACACGGGAGGACCTGCTCAATGACCTCAATAGAACTGGGACCACAGTCTCAAACTTTACCATTAGTAACACACTACGCCATCATGGATCAAAATCCTTGTTTCCTAGGCACATGTCGAGGCCCGTTTGAAGTTTGCCAATAACCATCTGGATGAACCAGAGGAGGAAAAGTAGAAGGTCATGTGGTCAGACGAGACCAAAAATAGAACTTTTTGGTGTCAACTCTACTTGGAGGAAAAAGAATATGAGTACAACCCCAAGAATATTGTCCCAACCGTGAAACATTGGAGTGGAAACAACTTACATTGGGGGTGCTTTTCTCCAAAGAGTACAGAATGACTGCACTGTGAAGTGAGAATGGATGAGCCATGCACCTTATTCCTAAATACACCACATAAAAATGCAACTAACAAAAAGTTGGCACATTTCTGTGGAAATGTGTGAACAATAGTGGTTTGTATATGGCAGTAAAATTGCCTCCAAAAAACCCCTTCACCTATCTGGAAATTTGAAAGGCAACATGTCTTAAAATACAAATTTTCAACCTCACTATGTGACTAAGATTTCACAATATCTGCTTGCTGGGTAATTTACTGCAGCATTAAAAACACCACATCTGAACACCGCTTTATTAATTACTTAGTCAGCTTGGACTGAAACGTATACAAGTGTTAACTCAGCTGCAAGAAGTTTATTGGCCAATAAAATTACAGTTAAATGGCCTTTTATGTACTAAATCTCAGTTCTTAGATCGGTTTAAAATATTTTTCTTGTAAGTCTTATTTTTATTTGGTTAAATTTGGAGTGTCCCAAAGCAAGAATGTTTCCTTTCTACTTCAAGATGATCATAGGGAAATGCTGACTTCTGAAGTGTGATATAAAAGCAAAAGAAGAAAAAACAAAAAGGGAGTAAAAAAATAAAAAATAAGCAGGGTGGTAGGGGTTTTCTATGTGCATGGAACAAATGGCCCCCAAACATGGCAGTTTTATTTTCGAGTAACCCTCAGATATTTCTTGCTCCCAACGCTGCCTACACAGAGGACACAGAATAGTCACGCTGGAAATTATCCTCCGCCTTCACTGATGAATTCAGGGTTTAGTGCAAAGAAGAAGGAGTTGCGGGCACAGACTGCTGCTAGAATCTGTGCCCAGCTGTATTCTTACATGAAGATTTGTATAGTATTTTTATAAGTGTACATACTGTCCCTTATTTAAACATCATTTAGTCACAATTCTTTGCTAATTTATTACATAATAAGACACTTATACACTAAAATTTATTTTATTGTTCATTTGCTTTCCAAGTGCAAAATGTAAGCAATTTTCTAAATAGTCTTCATTAAAAATGTCCTACTATTTTGCTCTAAAGTGTGTGTGGACTCCTTCGGGCTTGTCCCCACGGCACGGTTTTTCAGCCGGAGTTCGGTTGTGAAAACCGGCTGCAAACCAGCTGAAAATACTGTTACATGGACCTTAATGGAAAATCCGTGTAGTGGTCTCCACTGCACAGATTTTCCGTCCAGCGGTGTTTCAGACCAAAAATAATAGAACATGTTCATTCTTCCGGCCGGTTTTCGGGTGGCAGAAGAACATGTCTATGTGAAGGGGGAGGGCTTTTATCCGCAAACCGCGGCGGCTGTGTGCACGGCACGAAAACAGGACGTGTAAACGGCCCCTTAATATAGCTGCTGTTGCTGCTGGTTTTGCAACACTGTTTAGGGCCAGGGTAACAGGTAGGTAGAAGTAGGAAATGGCCTAGAGAATTTACCTCTTCCTATCAGGAAGATGGCTCAAGAGTTGAGTCAGCATATGGGTTCAGTGGCCGGGACCAGAGATCACTCTGATGCCAGCCGTCTAACTACTTAGATGCCTTGATTAAAGGGGTTATCTCACTACAAAGATTAGCTTTCAACATGTAGGGAACGGTAAATCAAGACTTTTTCCAAATACATTAGTCTTGATTTTTCCGTGATCAGAAGATGAGAGATTTTATCTGCTCTGAGTGCACACGTTTCTCTGGTTACTGTCCTGTTGTCCCTTTCTCACTCTGAGAGCAGAATGGCACACAGGATGCTGGAAGTGTGAGAACAGAGTCTATTATCTCTAACAAGCAAAGGAGGTTAATACTTTTGATTGTTTACTTTGAGCTTTGAAACCATCTGCACTATAGATAACATCTCGTGTGTTCATGTCAGTGCAATTAGAAGAGCTGGAAATACAGAGATATGCTAATCACTGTTATGGAAACACCCACTGCCTAACCAGGCAGAGTAACGCAGCATGAATCTGAACCTGCCTGTGGAACAGCGTGGTGAGACAACCCCTTAAATGCCACAGCGGCATCTTCACAGTTGTCCAGGAGGAGGCCCCCTCTCCCACCTCCGAATCGGCAAGTGTGTTCATACTACTTGAACTGTTCCTTACTTTTAAAAGTTATAGCAACAAACTTTAGCTTATTTTAATTGATAATTTATTTGATAGAACAACACAAAGTAGCAAGTATTTGTAAAGTTTAAAGATAATGATACTTGCTTTTTCCAATTTTTGCAAATTCAAAACACTGACAAGTTTGGCGTGTTTATATATTCATCCCCCTGTACTCTGGTACCCCTGAATAAAATCCAGTGTGACCTATTGCCTCTGGAAGTCACCTAATTAGCAGAGTACATCTGTATGTAGTTTGTTCTCAGTATAATTACATCTGTTTTGTGAAGGCATCAGAGGTTTGTTAGAGAACATTAATGAACAAACCTCATCATTAAAGCCAACGAACACACCAAGCAACTCAGGGATAAAGTTGTGGCAAAGTGTATTGCTTGGTGAGGTTTTAAAAAAATAGCTCAAGCTCTGATCCTCTCGCGGAGCACCATTCAACCCATCATCCATAAATGGAAGCATTGCACAATTGTTAACTTATCAAGGCATGGCCTTCCATTTCATTTGATATGGTGATGTCAAGCCTGCTGGGTCACTGAAAGCTAATAAAACCCCTTTAAAGAATCTGTTCAATATTTTCTCTGCCTTATTCTCTCAAATCCTTCTCCAAATCATACAGACCTTTATATCACAGAGCTCAGCTTCTTTGCCTCTTTCACATCCTGCTCTCAGATAGGGTAACATAAACTACCTAACAGGTTCCCTTTAAGGGTATGCTCACACGGCTTCTTTTGGGACGCATTTCGCCACGTATTGAGTGCGTACTGCGCTCTAATACAGGCAAAATGCGCCCCAATCATTACGGTAATCCACAGTTCTCATAGTGAACTATGGATTACACCTCCTCTCCCCGCTCGTACAATACAATCGTATTCTAGGTGCAGGGAGATAATTGACATGTCATTTATTCACGGGGCTTACACGCCATGAGTAATGACAGTCTATGGGGCCGGCGCGTGCTCCCAAACACCCGGCGTAATTGCAGTGTGTATTGTACGCCCTGCAATTAGCCGTGTGAACATAGCCTAAGATTCACCAGCACTACTCTAGGTTCAAAATACTAAAACAAATAAGACACTGGAAAATTTTCCAATTGAGATACCAAAATAGAACGTTCCTTTAAAACATAACCTTACTGTATATACTCGAGTGCAAGCAGAGTTTTTCAGCACAAAAAATGTGCTGAAAAATTCGACCTCAGCTTATATACGAGTCACTGTTGGCGCCCGGGCGCCGGCAGGTACACTTCTGCTACATGTGACTCCTCAGGGAGCACATACAGCAGATTCCCGAGTAAGCCGACAGCGTTAACCTGTATGCGACTCCTCTGAGAGCGCATAGAGGTGAAGATACCACTGCGGAGCAGAGCAAGAGCGATCCCTGCTCAGCAGTGGACTCTGGATGGCTGCAGACTCGTGGCTGTCCGGAGTTTCCGGCACAGGCACGTGCTATGTCATCAAGATGCCTGCGCAGCCTGATGACATCACACTGCCTGTGCCTGAAGATGGAGCGGAGTGCCCGGGAGTCTGACCAGAGGGGGAGTGAGGTAAGTGTTTGTATTTTTTTTTTTTTTTAAACCCTGCCTGTAAGGGATATTTACCTGCCTATTACCTACCTATAACCTGCCTATACCTGCCTATAGGGACATATACCTGACTATAACCTGCCTTTGGGAACATATGCCTGTCTATGGAGGACATATACCTACCTATACCTGCCTATATAATTTTATTGGTATCCATTTTTTTGAAATGCACCATTAGCCACTGCATTTTCCACCTTAGGCTTATACTTGAGTCAATAAGTTTTTCCAGTTTTTTGTGGCAAAATTAGGTGCCTCGGCTTATATCCAGGTCGGCTTATACTCGAGTATGTACGGTAATTTGGATATAAGTTATGAGATATTCTAAATCTACCCTATAAACACAAAAAAGAAAAGCATCTTTGTTACTAATCATCATACAAGAATCATGTGATTCAAAGGACCTCCAATGATAGAAATACAGTGCAGTACATACCACAAAAACAGCACTCGAATCAGAAAATCACTTGCGGTACAGATGTGGTTGTAATTTCTGTTACACGTAACTAGGAAACATACTTTCTAAATGCTCATTTGAAAACGTTAAGGCCACGTTCACACGGCTTATTCACACCGGATTTACGAGCCGGATTGCGCTCGCAATTCCGGCGTGAATAAGGGGCGGGATGTGGCGGGCGGGCGGGGGAGCGCAGCCCGCCGGCCCCATAGACAATGCATTATCTACGGCGCGTCCGCGCCGTAAATAATGTGCATGTCACTTTCTCCCTGCCCGGCGGATTCGCCGAACGGGGAGGAGCGACGGAATCCACTGTTCTCTATGAGAGCAGTGGATTACCGTAATTACTGCAACGGATTGGCGCCGTCCTGCAGCGCAAATCCGGTGCGCAGTACGGCGCCGAAATAAGCCGTGTGAACACGGCCTAAGGGGTGTAGTTTCTTAGATGGAGTAATTTATGGGGTTATCTAAGCTACAGGCTTAGAACTGGATCAGAACTGGACTTATCTTTAAAAATATCAATGTTGCGAATTTTCTTCAAAATGTGAAAAATTACTACTAAATTTCTAAGCCCCCCTAATGTCTTAATAAAATAAAAAGATTTAAAAAATGATGCCGACCTATAGTGGACATATGGTAGATGCTATTAAGCAATAAGTAAACTTTCAGCATCCCAAAAAATCATTCATGTACGATAGTCCAATGGCAAGCCAGTGATTGTAAAATCCAAAGTGCATTATTGAAACATCTTAAAATCCAGATCGACGATACAAACACACAGGCCGTGAGAAGTCACTCCGCTGTCAGGAACAACCGACCACCGCGTTTCGGTGGCTGGGACCAGCAATAAGGTGTTAGCCACCGAAAGCGGAGTGACTTCACACGGCCGGTGTGTTTGTATCATTGATCTGGATTTAAGATGTTTTTATAATGCACTTTGGATTTTATAATCACTGGCTTGCCATTGGACTATCGTACATGAATGATTTTTTGGGATGCTGAAAGTTTACTTATTGCTTAATAGACTGCACCGGTGAAGGCTCCTGGTAATTACATGCATCCCGCACCTATACCAACCGCCCTGCTATGAATGGGGTAAGATGAAAATCTTTCTTCTTTTTATGCTAGATGCTAGTTATAAACTATTTTGTTTCTGCAAGCAGAAATTTTAGAACTTTGAAAATGACAAATTCTTCCAAATTTATGTGTCACGAGAAAACAATCTCTGAATCACGTGGCTAGGTAAAAGTATCAAAAAGTGTCACATGTCAGATTTAAAAAATGGGGCTCTGTCAGGAAGGTCAAAACTGGCTGCGTCTTTTAGGCTATGTTCACACGGGGTAATTTCAGCACGCATTGTGGGTCGTACTTGTGCTCTAATACAAGCGAGATGCGCGCTGAAATTACGGTAATCCACAGCTCTCATAGAGAACTATGGACTACGCCTCCTCCCTCCGCTCGCGAAATACGATCGTATTGTACGTGCGGGGAGATAAGTGATATGTCAATTACTTGCGGCAAATACGCGCCCTGAGTAATGCATGTTAATGAGGCTGGCGGGCTGCCTGCCCCCCCTCGCATCGCGGGAGTACGCATTCCCAAATCACCCGGCGTAATTGCGGGGCGTATTGTACGCCCTGCAATGACGCCATGTGAACATAGCCTAAAGGGGTTGTCTCACTACGAGGATTGCTTTTTATGTTAAAGGGGTTTTATCATTTCATTAAATGGTCTTCAGAATAAGGGGACAGTGAAAACAAGCAACTTTGCAATTGGATGTCATTAGCAAAGCTGTCTTGTATTCACAGTCTGCCTTATCTTGTGTTTTTGTTTACACTGATATCCATTGCTGGTCGAATCCCTCCGGATCCCTCCTCCTTGCAATTCACTAGCTGAGAGCTCATTTACATTCTGTACAGCCCCAGGTCGAATTCACAGAGCTGTGTCTCTCACTTAGAGTAAGGGACCGTCACATTTTCACTTTATACAGGCAGAAGAAACAAAATTACACTGAAGGGCTTACACAATCAGGAAATAGCACAATTTGTGTCGATCCCTGCCTGACTCAGAGTTAGGGGCCGTAGCATTTTCTATCTCCACACCCAGCAGAAACAGACTGCAACAGATTCTACAATGAGAAAACATAACAGTTTTGTCCCGGTGCCTAACTCTCCTGCATAGAAGAAAGATCTGTGCCATTCATAGAAAGCTGTAACACATCTCCAGCTGTGAGAGGAGAAGTGTTCAGTTGCTCAGTCTAGATTGAATGCAGCCTGTGGCATGTATACAGCTCTTACAAAATAAGACTGCATAGGGAAAGACACAGTGACATGTGGACTCAGAGAGGGGGGGTGGTGTTTAAGTCTCGGGAGCCAGAATGCACAGTGAAGGGGGGGATGATGTCACCCAGCTGGGAGGGGAAGAAACACCACTGCATCTCCAGAGTTGAGAAGCTGAGAGCAGTGTGAATCAGCCGAACTAAGGAAGCGATACATCCCCTTTAAAGATCTTGCAAAAACAAGTCACTTTGCAGTATGTGTCCATTAGCAGTGTCCTACCTATTCCTAGATACCCCCTCTTGTATGGGCTGCATCAGCTCCTCAGGTCACTATAGCTGCAGACCTGTTTGATGATAGGCTGCCAGCACTGGTTGCTATAGCTACAGACCTGGCTTCTACTGCTGCCTAGTAGAAGCCAGTAAACACACCCTGAATTAAAAATGAAACCGAGAAAACAGGACTGAGGTAAGATGAATCGATGCAGTGAGACAACCCTTTTAAGGGGTTAAAAAACATATTTGTCTAACACGTGTGTTAACGTAGTTCAGAAATGTAATGTGAATGGGGCCTTGCACGCCTGTAGGTGCAAAAGTGGGATATATTTCTATCTAAATACAGCTTTGTTCTATGCAATTAGGTTGTCTTGTTTAGTCAGAGTTGAAACTTCAGTCCGTGCCATGGCTGCATACAGCAGGAACGCTTCCAAGCTGCCTCATGTTTATATCATTAGAAAAAGGAATATAAAACAACTTCTCTTGAAAATCCCCCTTTATGGACATTCCCATGCTGTAATTTTAATGCTTTTCTTTTTTTTCCCTTTTTTCTTTGTGTAATGGCACCGAGCCATTTTATAACAGGCCTGCGCCGCTGAATTTATTTTTTCTATGAGTGCAGAGAAAAATACATTATGGCAAGAGATCAGATTCTAAAAAGTCCGGCCACAAGGAATGAAAAAGCCTCTTGTTTTGCCATCTTCTGGGAGATGTATATTTTTTCATATGTTTCCTATGTACGGTTTAAAAACTGTGATTAAAGGAAGCAGTAACCTCAGGAATAGGATTGAGGCTTACAGAGAACCCTGAAAACCTAGGACTTCACCTCGATTTTTTTTTCCCAGTGAGCAGGCTTGTATTTCTACTTTCTGTTGGAAAGGGGTGCCAAAGGACACGAAGCGCCGGCCTAGGATTACATAGCCTTGCTTCAGTTGTCAGAGTAGCCTGGTTATATTTCATCTTTTTTATACTGTGTATGTATATATTGGATCGTGCATTATTTTAGTAGTGAAAAATATCTTGGCACATACAAAGACTTACTTACAGATCCATATGTTCCAGATACCTCTTTTAAGCAGAGCAAGGGATCTTGCTTAAAGGGATTGTCTCACAAAGACTTGCAGTGATGAGCTGATTGCCATGAGTTTAAAGGGGTTGTATCATTTCATTAAATGGTCTTCAGAATAAGGGGACAGTGAAAACCAACAACTTTGCAATTGGACAGCCAAGGTGTCTTGTTTTCACAGTGTCCCTTATCTTCTGTTTCTGTAAACACAGTTCCCCAGTGCTGGTCAGATTCCTCCTCCTGTCCTGTGCTTGGCTGATGGCTCTACTAATTTACATTCTGTCTGGCCCCCGGTCGGATTCACTGGAGCGAGCATTCTTGCCTCTCTCACTCAGAGTAAGGGACCAGCAGGAATTTCACTCTGCACAGTCAGAAGAAAAACAATAATACTGCAGGGCTTCTACAATCAGAAAACAGCAGAAATGTGCCTCGATTCCTGCTTCTCTCACTCGGAGTAAGGGACCGCAGCAATTTCACTCTGCATACCCAGCAGAAACACACTGCAGCTGATTCTACAATCAGAAAACAGCAAAATTGTGCCATGGTGCCTAACTCTCCTGCATAGAAGGGAGATCTGTGACGTTCATAGACGACTGGATTCAACTGTAATAAACCTCCAGCTGAGAGAGGAGAAGAGATCATAGAAGACTGAGTTCATTGAAGACTGTCTAGATTGAATGCAGGTATGTGGTATTTAAACAGCTCCTACAAAATAAGACTGCATAGGAGAGGACAGTGACATGTGGACTCAGACAGGGGGGGGGGGGGGCAAGAACAGGGCTCGGGAGCCAGCATGAACAGTGAAGGGGGGGATGATGTCATCACCCTTCAGTGAAGAAACACCCAGCTGGGAGGGGAAGAAATGCCCCTGGATTTGTAGAGCTGAGAAATTGAAAATACTTTGAAACACACGAACTGAAGAAGCGTTACATCATCTCTAACTCCTGGAATCCTTGTCAGGCAGCTCATATTGCTGGGCGAAGTATTGGCTGGCCAAACAATTCCCTTGCAGTGGACATGTAATACATGGACAGTCACGACCAGCCTAGAGGGACTTTCTTTATGCTTTTGCTAGATAGACTGAAAGGTCAGTTTTACAGCGAAGTAAAATTGATGTGGAAAGCTTGCAAATTAATTAATAAACATTTTCAGTATTCATCATTTTTAAAAATTCTGCACCATTTTTGTTTTATCCATTACCTTAGTGATCCATAGTGCACAACTTGTCTCCAGGGGATACGACCAGTGACCAGAGCTCCTTAGTTCTTTCCGCACATGCTCCGCCATCACCTCTGCTATCAGACAGCTGCTGTTAGTCTCTTACCTGCTTAGTAATCACACACACTTACTGCTGAGTGAGTGTTCAACCCCCAATGCTGCTGTTCTACTCCCGTCCTCTTTACTCCTTAGTAATTAGTCAAACAGTGGAATAAATAACAAGAGAAAAAGAAACCTCAATCAGGTCTGTGCATAAAGAAAAAAAATCCATATTTGGTTCTTTCAGGGATTTGAATGTAGAACCCCTATACTGAAAGGCTGAAGTTCTAACCACTCAGTTGCATTATAGCTACTCAGAGCTCTTTACAGAAACAGACCTTTGTTTGACTAGAGTGAGCACACTGTGGGGGGGGGACAGGTGATGAAAGCCTGGGGATCACATGATATGCAGTTCAAAGAAATCATACATACCCGCTTTTGAACGCACAGAAAACTGAAACCGGACAATCCAGGCATGAAATGCTGTAGTGGTAAAGCTCCTTTAAAGGTAGAGCTATACAAAGATCAATCTGCATCAAATCCGTAATAAAATGCATGCAAATTGTAATGTTGTTTTCACTTTGTAATGGTGAAATCTTCCACCTTTCTGCAACAGAATAGTTCAAGTCCTAAGGACCATGTTGAAAACATTGCTTTATTATCTGGATGTAGCATTCCTCAAATCAAATCTGACTCCCTGAGCCCTGCAATATGAAAGGGATTAAAAAGCCCTGCCATTATTAACTGCAAAATCGCGGATTCGGAGCAATAAGCGTCTTTTAAGAGTAAGGGTTTTTCCCATTTGGGGGAGCACCCTTTCGGTGTATACAGGGCTTATTTGCCTTTATCGCCCCCCAAAAAGTAAGGTATTTTTTTAAGCTATGGGAAAAAAGAGCTGGGGCTCTGCGCGCCTTTATTAGATTATGTTTCTGCACCCATCAATGGTCCCTTTCCTTTATGAAAACCTTACCCTTTTGGCTTTCTTACCCTTTACCCACAAGCCCGATCTATCCTGCCTGATGAGGGCAAACATGCAAAAAACCCCTGGGTGTAGTAAAAAAGCTGATATAGCTTTATTAATTCCCTTCACTTTGCAAGACTCACGGAGTCCGATGCGACTTGGAAGAATGCAAACCTTAATAATGAAGACTCAGTCCTCTATATTCAAAACACTTTATATCAAAAACGTTTCATAAAATATGCATAGTCCTTACATTTCCGGACAAACACTTTACTTTTCAAATATTATAGTAAAGAATAGAACCTTTGATGCACGAACGGCAATCTCTGCAACTGATGCAGGGAGCCTACAGCCAATCAGCGCCAGTCTGAGGAAGGAGCAGTTTTCCTCCAAAACGTCACTCCAGGGCGTGCGGCCGTCCTCTTGGCTGCTCCATGTTCACAAATAATGGACATATTGGGTATTAAAGTAAGATCTTTCCATTTGAAGTTGCAGAGATTGCCGTTCGTGCATCAAAGGTTCTGTTCTTTGCTATAATATTTGAAAAGTAAAGTGTTTGTCCGGAAATGTAAGGACTATGCATATTTTATGAAACGTTTTTGATATAAAGTGTAGAGGACTGAGTCTTCATTATAAAGGTTTGCATAGTCATGGGAAATAGGAGAAAAACCCATGTTCAAGTCCTCCCCTGTGACTCCATTGACAGAATTTTCTTTGATGTCATTCTCTTTTATAGTTTTTCACTATTTTATTGTATATTCTGGGCACCCTATTATTCTTGGCATGTTCTTTTTTTTTATACTAAGTTTCGGTTTTGCTTTTCTATGGGCTTTTTAATTTGTTTTTAATGAAATTATTTTTATTTTTGGCTGTGCAGGTTTCTTTTTTGTACTCCTCTATTTGTTCTTTTCGGCGATATTTGTTTCTTACATGCTCACAGCACCCTTCTCCTTGCACTGTTTTCGATGTCCATTCCTCTCTATTTTTGTTTTTTTTTCTATTTAAAGGGGACTTTTTTCCCTTACTAGCTCACCTGTTTACATTGGTTTACTATCATTCTTCAGTTCTTTAAACTTGACTGAGGCTGTGGTACTGGATTAGCATGTACTCTACTCCATCGCAGCACTGCATACGATGGTTTAGACATTGACACTTATCATACATCTGGGCCTCCATGTGCAGCTGCTTAAAGAGTACCTATCGCCTCCACACAAACACACAAAATATAGTAGTAGAAGAAATTATAAGACTTTTTTTCCAATACATGTCATTAGCAATCCAGAGGGCCCATGTCAGTATTACAGGGTGACAGATTTCACTTTCACTTTCTTAGCTGAGCTAAGGGATTCTTTCTGTTGAGAGATACCAACTGTGCAGAGGGAGCTGAGGGCATAGCTTTTAATGTGTAATGTCTGTACATTTACCCTCGAATTTGTAAAGTGCTGTGGAATATGCTGGCGCTATATAAATAAAGATTATTATTATTATTATAGCTGCTTGTACAGGGTGATCTGAGTCTCTCACTACATACAGTGCAGCAGGCACAGATCATAGAGGACATAGTGTGGCAGGGTTTACAGGCATCTATATTACACTGCTGCTAGTGTTTTATCCAGCACAGACATAGCAGCCCAGAGAAAATCAGTGTGCTCATGATGTAGACTTCCTGGCTCCCCCCTGCACAATGGACTCTTCCAGCTCAGAAACAGCACAACTGTCAACATAGTGATCCATCAAGCTGTCAGGTGTGACTTGGGCCGACTTCAGAGCTGTCTTAAAGGGCCAATGCTTTTTTTTTTTTTTTTTTAAATCTGAATTGTAGGTAAAATGCTTTGATTTTCCTAATGAAGCATATTCATGAAAGTGTTTGTATTTTAGTCTCCTGTTACTTCATGACTTTTTCCTGGAGGTGATAGGTCCTCTTTAAAGGACCTGTCCGTTGCCACTTTAAAAACAGCTAACAACTACTATTTATTAGATTATTTGTAAGAGACTGGGCCAATTTATTTTATAGCTCACAATTACTAGTGGATTATGAGGAAGGGAAGATCTCTCCTTTAAAGGGGGCACCGAACGAACGGGTTGTAGAGTTTTTTTTTTGCCTTTTTCGCCCTCTATTAGCATCTGCATATCCAAGGGTTATGGGAAAGGGGGGAGAAGCCCACAGCGCCCCTGTTGGTTGTAACAAATCCCCAATTTGTTTTGACCCTCCGGTCTTGAGAAAGCAAAAAGGGGTTTTTTTTGCCAACCGTATCTTCATCTACAGACAACGCTGTTTCGGGGGTTTTTGTCCCCCTTCAGTGCAGAGAAAAGATACTGGCGGCTGTGGGGAGGCATCGGGGAGCTCAGGAAGGGAAATCTCGTTTGGTGGTCTCCTTAAGGAGAGATTTCCCTTCCTGAGCTACCCAGCCTCCACACAGCCCGCCCTTATCTTCTCTACTCTGCACTGAAGAGGGACAAAAATCCCGAAACAGCGTTGTCTGTATATGAGGATATGGCTTTGGGTAAAACCCCTTTTTCTTTTTTCAAGACTCGGGGGTCAAAAACAAATTGGGGTTTGTTACAACCAACAGGGGGCGCTGTGGGGTTTATTAAATGCCTTTTTTTGATAGTGGATTATGAGCAATACTCAGTGAGATGCTTTATGATGAGTCTGTTGGACAACAAAGCTCATGTACTATTCTTGCACAGAGCCATTTGCTGTCGATGTCCAACTTTACTTGTGTCCCGGTGTTGACTCTTTCTTACACTGTACCCATCACTAGCACAGTTCTGGAAAATGTGATCACAGAAGTCCACATCTTAATTCGATATTTAAGGGTGAAGAACAGCCAGGTTCCTTATACTCTACATCCCAAGCTGCCCAGTGCCAAACCGTCTCTGGGTCCTTAACTCCGATTATGCCTCTGAGCACTGGTAAAAGATTTGGGAGTTATGGAAGAACATGTCTTGTACACCTTTAAAGGTAACAATGGATAACTTCTTAGTATAGTAGACTGGGATCCAAGAAGACCAGCAGAGTTTGGCCACCAAAGAAAAAGAAGACATCGCATCGCTGCCCATGTATATGGAACCGTTTATTAGCCTCTGGATGCATTTTGTAAGACACAGGAAAATGTCAGGATGACCTTGACCCAACCGCAACATTTCCTCATGGAGAACAAATTAGGAAATGACAAAATCCCACACAGCAGTTGAATTATGTCACCAACCAAATGTCTCCATGCAGTCCTGTTTTTTTATAGTCTGTGAGAAGTGAAGGAAACAATTAAGCTGATCCCTTTACTTTATCACATGACAGAGAAGCAATTCTCCTTGTGCAGGTACCAGGGGTGTGGATACATGGGGAGAAGCATCACGAGTGGTGGTGTTTCGTGACTGCTAAGATTTACCCTGTTCAGAAATTCCCTAAAATATAAGGTATCCCTTTGGAAGGTCTAAAACAGTGATGGCGAATTGTTTGAGCTTGGTGTGTCAAATTTCATTAAAAAAAAAACCTGGCTTAACTTGGGTGCTGTGTCACATCTAAAAATATCCATCATTTTGTATATACTTCCTTCTATAGCTTCAGCTTCAAGTATATCCAGTTCAGTATAAAGCTGCCTGTATATACAGTGCTCTGTATCCTCAGCCCCCCGTATATACACTGCCTCCTATATCCTCAGCCCCCCATATATACAACTCAGCTTATACTCCCCGTTTATACACTGCCTCCTATATCCTCAGCTCCACGTATATACAACTCAGTATATGGGCTTGTCCCCATGGCAAGGGTTATTGGTCGGTTTTTTCAGACTGTTTGTGGTTTTACAAACCGTCTGAAAACCGACAAGCAATGTTCCCCATAGACTTTAATGGAAAATCCGTGCGGCAGTCCCCACTGCACAGATTTTCCGGCAGAAGGTTTTTTACATCGCCGGCGTTCCCAAAAACTTGGAACATGTTCATTCTTTACTGGGTTTTCGGACGGAACATGAACATGTGGGTGCGAAGGGGAATGTTGGAATTTCCCCAAAAAAAAAGGCGGTTTAAAAGCCCTTCCCCCCTTTTTGGGGCGGGGTTAAACGCACGCTAAGGCTAGTTCAACACGGCAATTATTGGGACTTTTCCCCGCCCTGTATTTTTTAAGCTGTTACGCTCGAAAAAAATGGGTCGGGGATACGGGCCCAGTCATTACGGTAAACCAAGTTTTCGTAAAAAAAAACTATTTTGGGTTACGCTCCTCTCCCCCCTCCACAAACGGCGGCGGGGGGGAGAGAAAGTGAATGTAATTATTTTAAGGCGCCCCCCGGGCCCCCCCCGGTCCCCCTCTCCCGAGGGACACAGCGGGAATTGGGGGGCGAAATACGTTCCCCCAATTTTTTGCGTGTGAAACCCCGCTTTGGCTCCCCTTTTAAAAACGTCCCCCCTTTAACACTTTGGGACCCCCTTTCTTCAGCCCCCTTGGGATACAGCCATTGCCCCTTTTGTTGCAAAAGGTGAGGGCGGGCCCCGGGAAAAAAGCAAAATGTCTCCCGCATCACCCCGGGCATTTTGTGTGGCCCCCCCCCAGGGGCCCCTTGTGGGCGGGGGTTTTCCCTTGCCTTTTAGGATCTAATGGGGGTAAGTGTTCGGGGCCCAAACCCTTTTTCAAGGAAAAATGTAGGTACAGTTTAGCGGGGTGAGGGACAGAAGGTCTGCAGGTACCGGGGTTTGGGGGGGAAAACATGGGAGGGGGGTTTTGTGTTTTAAAACCCACTTAAACCAAATTGGGCTTAAATACCCCAGTATTTCTTACATTGTGGGAGGCGGGTACTTCCCAAAAAAGGAAAAAGCAAGCTGCCCTCTTCCTAGCCGGCCCCCCCTGAGGGGTGTAAGTATTATTTAAAGGAGGCTGGGGGGCCCCTTTAGGGGGAAAGGGTCGGGGCTGCGATTTCACCCCTAAAGATTGTGGGAAAGGAAAGTGGCAAGGGTGAAAATGGGCATTTAGCTACTTGCCTTTTGGGGCTTTGGGGCTCGGGGTTGCCTATTTGGGGGTTTCACAGGGCTTTCCCCATGGCCAGGTTTCCCAGTTGGGGGTTTGGAGGAAAGGCACAATGTGTGTCACCCCAAAATTTTTCTTGGCGGGGTCACCCCCTTCGACCCCCCTTTTTTTTGGGGTTTTTTCAAAAAAAACAAAAAAAAAAAAATTCGGGGGCCAAAAAAAAAAAAAATTTAATGGTTTTTTAAATAAAAACCCCCCCGTCGGACTGGGGTGCCTAGGGCACACAGGGTGGAAATTTCCTTGGGGGGGCCCCCCCGTAGAAATTTTTTTGGGCCCCCTCGTGGAGGGGTTTTTTGTAGGAGGGCCCCTCCCAAATTTTCCTGTAAATGATGTAGATGCCCCCTATATTCTGCCTTTTTTGCTTTTTTTCCTCTCTTTTCTCCTTTTTTTTTTTTGCCTTTTTCTGGAATTTTATTGGAAATTAAAAAAAAACTTTGGTCTACAATGCTCAGGGGGCCCACGGGGGGGTTTTCCCCCCTTCTCCCGTGGGCCAGTTTCCAAAAACCCGGAAAAGGGGCCCGTAAACGTGGTTTTTTTCCCCATTAGGGGGGCCCCAAGACCTAACATGCCTTAAACCCCTCATCCCTTGGGTTTCCCGTCCCTTTTGGGTTTGGGCATCCGTGGGGGCACAGAAAGCGGGGATTCGGGGCCAAATCTTTTTGCGGGGAAACTGGGTTAGAGAGTTAAAAGTGATCTCGTTAAGTCGTTTTTCACGTATGGGTTTTTAAAGATTTTCAAAGTTCTTTAATATTAAGGGGTGGTTTTGGCATGCTTTAGAAAAATACTCCAAAATTAAAAACCCCAAAAATGAGGTGTTGTCCCGATACATCCCCCCACACTGCCCCCAGCCTTCACAAGGGCCCTTTTGCTTAGGTGAAAAAGTTTTAAAGCTTGATATTTGGAAGTTTCCCGGGAAGGCGGGGGTCCAAGAATTTAAAAAAAGGAAGGGGGGGGGAAAAAAAACCAATTTATGTTGGGCTGGTTTTCAAGCCCCTGGGGGGGGGCACTGGCAGGAAGGGGCCCTTTAAACCTAAAGCTGTCTAAAATTTAACCCGGGTTGGGTTCTGGCCCGGTTTTTTAAATGTGTAAGGGCCCCGAATCTTGCCATTATTTCCCGTGAATTTTGTTATAGGTTCTTTGTAGACCCGAAAGTGGTTTAAAACCACTTTTTGGCCCGGAAAAAAATTTTCTGTTAAACTGACACAAAAAAGGGGTTTTTTCTTTGGGGCCCCTATATGTAATCCAGATTTTTTTTTTTCCCATATTTTGGTTTTTCAAAAAAGGCAAGTTCATAGTAACTTTTCAGCCTGCAGCAAACTTCGTAGGAATCCGTCGGCTTTGACATACTCCAAACTTTCTCCTTTGTCTGTTTCCATTTGGCGTGCACCAAACGGACTTGTCAGAAGTCCTCAGCGTCAGTGCCATCAAGCACTGCTGAAAATGAGGGAAATGCCTGACGTGCTGAACTTGTGCTAATGAAGGCGCAGTGTGAACCTCTCATTGTTCTTCTGCAAATGATTATACAGTAATTATTCATTGGCAGTTCTTGTAAATGTTTCTGGGTTCTTAACTGTGTTATTCAGAACTAGGAGAAATGCCGCAGATTTTCTTTATATTTCTACCATATGTCCTAACACGAGCTGTGGGATCGTTAGGCTTTATTCACTCTCTTTTGGTGAAGGTTGGGCATATTTTCCCAACATATAACCCTGACCGTTATATTCGTGGCACATTAAAGGGGTTGTCTCACTACAAGGATTGCTTTTTATGTTAAAGATCTTGCAAAAACAAGTCACTTTGCCATATATATCCATAAATAGTGTCATACGTATTCCTAGATATTCCCTCTTGGATGGGCTGCATCGGCTTCTCAGGTCGCTTTAGCTACAGACCTGTTCAATCTCTCCTGATAGGCTGCCAGCACTGGTTACTAAAGCTACAGACCTGTTCAATCTCTCATTATAGGCTACCAGTGCGGGTCACTATAGCTACAGACCTGTTCGGCCTCTCCTGATAGGCTGCCAGCACTGGTTGCTATAGCTACAGACCTGTTAAATCTCTCCTGATAGGCTGCCAGCGATGGTCGCTATAGCTACAGACCTGTTCAATCTCTCCTGATAGGCTATCAGCACTGGTTGCTATAGCTACAGACCTGGCTTCTACTGCAGCCTAGTTTAGACAATAAACATGCCCCTGAATTCAAAATGAAACTAAGAAAACAGGAGTGAGGTAAGATAAATCCATGTAGTGAGACAACCCCTTTAAATTAAAAAAAAATACACTCTATTGAAAATCATAGTTTGCTAACCTTTCAATACAATGACTAAAAAGTTATACTGTTTTATATCACCTAAATATATGGCAAAAGGGAATACTCTCTGCATATAATGGGCCCATTGAAGGCTTTGGATAGGGTTGGTGTCTACACTGGAAGCCTGATATGAACATAGCTTTAGTGGTAGCTGTTCTACAAGGATTTCAGAGACTGAATGCAATTATGGAAAGGCTATACTTATGCATATCACCCAAATATATGCCAAAAAGACACACTCTTGGCACATAAAGGGCCCATTGTAGACTATGTATAAAGTTGGTGTATACACCAACATACTTTTGGGGACTTATCTTTGGGACCTATTTTTGTATTTAATCAGGCATAGAATCATCTATATATGTATAGCCTTTTTTGGTGGAGCTTTTTGATATTTTGTCTGGTGTAGGGTATAATTAGGGCATAATAGGGTGATTCTTCCTGGACACGGGGCCGTCCCTTTTGGGGTAACCACCCTGTTATTTTTAGAGAGATTTAGAAGGATTCAGTCGGTGATAAAGAAATTTTTATATCTATTTGTGTTATTGTAATTATCTGTGATTTTTTTTTATATATTAAAGGGGTTGTCTCACTAGATTGATACATCTCACCTCCGTCCTGTTTTCTTGGTTTCATTTTGAATTCAGGGGCGTGTTTACTGGCTTCTACTAGGCTGCAGTAGAAGCCAGGTCTGTAGCTACAGCAACCAGTGCTAGCAGCCTATCATGGGAGATTGAACAGGTCTGTAGCTATAGCGACCTGAGGAGGGGATATCTAGGAATAGGTAGGGCACTGTTAATGGACACATACTACAAAGTGACTTGTTTTTGCAAGATCTTTAAAAATCACTGTTTTAAAGATCTACAGTTGTGGGTTTTTGCTGTGAGAGTGCAGATAATCCACAGCAACAATACAATTAATTGCGAATCTGTAGTTCTCTCCTGAATTTATTGTTTAAATTTTGCAACAGATTTTCATTTATTCCACAACAATAATTAACTTGTGCATGAGATTTGTAACATGTTACCCCATGCACTATAAGTACTGCGATTCAATGGATCAATCAGTTTTATAGCAATTTACCCTAAGTGTGTATTTTACGACTTTGGAAATGTTATTACATTGCATTTGAGTTCATTTAAATTTGTTTGGCCTTGTACATGCTACATCATTTCCTTCCATGTTCTAGCACTTTCTACATGCATAAAAAGAGAAGTGTATTGCACGTCTTGTTTCAGTAGGAATATGCGCTGCAGTTCACATCGTCCACTATGGCATGTATTTTTAGCAACACAAATTTTAGATAGTGAGCTTTCATTTATTTACATATTTTCCACGTGGAAAGTGCATTGTCCGCTATTTTGCATCCTAACATATGGCAGATCCACATCCAAAACAAGTAAATTGCGTACCAGGACTCTAAGGGTATGGCTTTGATTTTCGCCACATATTTTTTCATCAGAAGAATACGTAGAGTGTCTATACTTTTACATTGCATCCAGGTATCTCTGTTATTTACATGGTTCTGGATGAAATATGTTCTATATGAAAAGCAGTCCCCATGAGTTGTGGATTTTGGGTAAAAGGTTTGTAACTTCAGCTGCCTAATAGAAGATGTGAGCACAGATATAGCGATTCATGGTGGACGGTAGATATGCATTCAACGGCTGAACAGGCAAGTCCAATGAGGATCAGATATCATTATGTCAGGCCCGCTGTCAGAGTGCCCCATGTCTCAGAGCAGGTCTGATCAGGCAGATTTCCTTTTGTTGAGCAAAAAACTTGTTTTCAATTACATATACATTGAAAATTGACTCTAAGTCAATATTACCAGGAGGAAATTAAATTAGCAGCTTTGAAATTAAATTTAAATAAATTTAAGTTTAAAGAAAACGAGTTGGAGCCGGATTTCTGTATCATGGCAGCGTTTACTTGTTTGGGTCTAACAGTCTATAGAACGTAGATATATTGTAGTAAATGCTATTGAATATATACTTATGATACAGTGTTATATTGTATACATGTATTAGAAGTGTATGCCTTTAGACATTTGGACTGGCCATAGTGCAGCATGTATAACAAGCTGACAGGGCTCTCCAGTCAAAGTGCCACAGGTGCGTCATTTTTAGTAGCCACTACCATTTAACAAGGGGAACTTTAGGCTTTTAGTGGGCAGTTTGATCAGTCTGCATATGACCACCTACCGCGCCAAGGTAGCCTCATGAGATTGATCACTAAATCTAATACCTCTCTGTGGGGTAACAATGGCCTTACAGGTCTGGGCTTCATTCAGACTGATTTATAAGGGTCTCATACAGCCATGTGGGAGGAGTGCACGGCTAAGATTGAGGCAACCAGTCCTCCAAATGCACCATCCAAGGAAAAAAAAAAGTTAACCTGCACCTCTATTTGTAATTTGTATAGACTCTGGTGCAGACTGTAATGACTGCAGAAAGTAAATTTTAAAACACCAAACTAAGCAGCTCATAGTCAGCCCTAAAACCCATACAAATATTGAATTAGTGGAAGATTTAAAATGCATTACTGTTGTGCTTTATACATGCAAAAAATGAAAGCGTTGAGTGCTCAGTTTGATCAATTTGGGTATGCCCACACACTGCATCAAGGTAGCCTTATCCGCTGCGTCACTAGCTTTAATACCGGTCTATGGGGCTATAGCCGCCATACATTTAGGACTGGGCTCTGTTCAGACTGATTATACTTTTTGATTACCAGGGGAGGTCAGATATGACGTTTTAAATTGTGATCTCTCACCTCTGTCTAGAAGTGTCACCTGCTGCAGACGGTGTCACAACGGGGCCTTATTTATAATGTGTCCATGAGATTAGGGACGACTGCCCAAGTAGGAGGCTTGGGATCCCTTACTGGAGCTAGTAAATTGCTGTATATATAAGGCTTTCCTGTTAATGGCTGGTGCTCCACCAGACTTGATAATAGAAAAGGAGCTATACCTTCAGAAGTAGAAAGGGTTAAATGGTGAGGTTACAAATCAGGGTTTTAAATAGTGTGTATAGAGGTTAAGAGTTATACATAATAAAAGTTACGTTTTAGTGTTTTACAGATGGAGAACTGATAGAGTTTGTTTGCCTATGGCAAAATAGGAAATATAGTGATCAAAAGTCACTCTTTGTTCTCTTGCGAGATTCCCAATTTTTTGGTGATTATTATATACTAAGTGGAAATCCCTAAAGAAGCATTTATGCTATCTATCATACATGAAAAAACTTTGAGACTCTCAGTTCACATATTTTGATCAAAAGATAGGATAGGACTGCCCGATTTTGAGATCACGTTGAAAGTCGTGGGCAGCTTAAACATCTTTTGATCAAAATATGTGAACCGAGAGTCTCAAAGTTTTTTCATATATTATATACTAATTCTCTATATTCAAGCATAAACTATTGTACACCTTCTCAGGTATATGTCTCTGATACAACGCCAATCAAAGTGCGGGTCCTACTCCCATCACTCCTGGCAAACAGCTGGCGACCATTCAGATGAATGTCTATCCTTGTAATACTAGCATGGCTCAGGTCTGCCAGAACAGGAGCCACCCATGCAGCGCGCCTTTCGGTTCTGGATCAGAGGGGGTCCCAACTAGGACTCGTGGAGAGGCGCAGTCTTTAAATGTCTTTAAGCTAATATATCATTTATACTTTTATAGTTCTATCATATAGCATTTGGTAATATTCAGCATCCAGGGAATATAACTGTGATGGATCAGATGTTTTTGTTAACTTCGCGTTCATCTGTAGACATGGAATACATATGGGAGCGCTGTTGGTCTTTCATAGAATATTCTTGTCAAGACTGCCTTGGTACAACGTTTTTCAGAGGAAAAATCTGGTACACGATATGCAACAACACGGAGTACCCAGGATCGACAGTGCGTGCTGTGTTTTACAGTGTTTTCAGTTCTCTACTATGTAATACCCACTTAAAGCAAACCAAAAAAAGTATATGTCCAGTGCCTTGATTTATTATATATATTTGTTAATATGTTTATATATAAGGATTTTTGGAATACTGATCCTGAGCCAAGAAGTTCAGGATAAACATTAAGGCAGAGTTCACACGGCTTATTTTGGGACGGATTTCAGTCCGTATTGCGCGAATTACAGGTGAAATCCGTCCCAGACATTAGGGTAATCCACGGCTCTCATAGAGAACTATGGATTCCGTCTCCTCTCCCCGCTCGCGAAATACAGCGGGCAGGGAGAAAGTGACATGTCAACTATTCGTGACGGGATACGCGCCGAGAATAATGAATGTCTATTGGGAACGACGAGCTGCCGGCCCCCGCCCCCGCTGCGGAAAACACAGCGTAATTGCGGGCGAAATCCGTCCCAGCAATTACGCCATGGATAAGCCGTGTGAACATAGCCTAAGAAGATGCTAGATATTAATCCAGTGATATCAATATATTAGAGATGCAATAAAATATAGACAGCTGAATCACGTTATAATGACCTCTTCCTACGTTGAATGTAGCTTATGAAAGAAGTCACATGTGATGAGCTGACTTGGGGGGTATGTAAGGTGTGTGATAGGCTTTCTGCACATATCCATCAATACTGTATGGGTAAAAAGGGGCTACTTATATGATTTGCAAGAAGGAATGATTATTGGCTTTCAGTTTCTGAACTGTTCGAGTGATACTGTGGTGAAAGTGTACCGTGAATATGTAATGTAGAAACCTCGGAGCTCACCACGCCATTGATGTGAGAGGTGAACGTCCGCTACGAAGGTGCGCAAGAGAGGGCTCGAACCCTACGATCGAGCAGCTCACTGCCAAAATAAACCAGGGGCTACCAGACGTGTATCTAAAACAACAGTTCAGTGAAGCCAATTGTATTTGGGGCTTTGAAGAAGACGGATGGTCATTGCACCTCTACTAATGTAGTAATGGAAGAAAAGTCTTCAGCTTTTATGGCAGCATTGGAACTGGACCTCTACTAGATTGGAAAAGGGTTGTCTTCTCCGTTGAGTCACGTTTTCAGCTTCATTAAACAGATGGGCTTTGGCATGTTGGACGAAACATCATATAGATTGAATACCTTGCAACCATTGGTGGAAGAACACAAGCTGGTGGTGGCAGTGTTATGGTCTGAAAAATGGTTTGTGGTATTCTCTAGGTCTACTCATCTATTAAGACAATGTACTGTCACACGACTAGAAATGTCTGACATTGGTTGGAAGAGCATGAGCAAGACTTCCAAGTACTACCCTGGCTGCCTAATTCCCCAGACTTGGTTCCTATTGAGCGTCGGTAAGGCCACCTCCATGGTGGTGTTGGCTCTATAGACCCTCCAGCAGCTGTGGGATGTAGTCAGCATGGTTCCAGATACCTGTGACAACCTACCAGGACCTTATTGAGTCACTCCCAGTCTGTATAGCTGCTGTCTGTGCTGCACACAGTAGTTTCTCTTGAAATTATCTGGTGGTCATAATAATGTGTCTGGACTCTACATTATATTTGTAATAAAACATATGATCACCATTGATACACAATATATGAGACCTCCTGGTATTGGCTGTTTAAAGGGAATGTGTCATCAAAAAATTTCATAGGCTGCATGAATGAAATGCTCTGTCGCTTCCTGGTTCAGACTGACTAATTTGCATACAGCTCCATGCTTGTTTTCAGTTGCTCATTAGATCAGATTAGCTCAGAAGCTTTTGAAACTGCTCTCAGAAGGCTTTATCTGACCCCTCAAACAAAAGCCCTAATTACAGTGCTGTTTATTTTAGATAAATCAAGCTTTTTACTGCCCAGCAGCACAGAGGCTGCCATGACCTGTGTGATGAAGTCACTCACTGCTATCACATAGAACAAACAGCAGGGGGAGAATTGTTTACAGGTCGGTTACTGAGGGAACTGATATAGCCAGGGAGGTCATAAACACACTTGTATCTCCTTAAGGAAAACAGAAGAACAAAGTAAAATATTTGGAAAATGTCTTTATTTTGTGTTCCCTACAATCTGAAAGCTATTCTTTGTAGCGAGACAACCCCTTTAACAGCAGTCGGAGAGGTGCTTAAGGGCATGTTCACATGGCAGTGGACAAATACTGGTTGGTTTATCCGACCGGTACTTGTCCGGTTTGTGCGCCGTCCCCACAGCCGCGAGTGGGTGGGGGGCCCTCCTCTACCCCTTCACATTGACATGGACATATTCCCTCTGAAAACCGGACGGAAGAATGTGCATGTTGAATGTTTTCGGGCGGCCGGCGGTTTTCGGGGACTGCTGCACGGGTTTTCCATAGAGCCCTGTTGTGCTCGTTTGCAAAACCGCAAACCGTCTGTAAAACCGGCCGCAAACCCGTTCCGTGGGTACATGCCCTTACTGTAGCATCATGCACATAGGAGACTTAAGACTGACTCAGTCCCATTCACTTCTATAGGAGAGTTTTCTAGTCATGCTCTGTGACCTGGGAATAAATCAGTGTACAGGGAGGTGAAAGGGTGAACTGTGATTATCTCCTCTGTGACTGGTGGATCCTGTGTTATCTAGTCACACTGGTGTCTCCTTTCAGTTTGACCCTCTTGTGCTGATAATGAGCAGACAACTGAGAATCTTTCTGTACAGAACAGGAAGTGTCAGACATTTATTAGGCTTAGTGGCCAAAGTGAAAACTGCAGGACTTAAAGGGGTTGTCTCACTACAAGGATTGCTTTTTATGTTAAAGATCTTGCAAAAACAAGTCACTTTGCAATATGTATCCATTACCAGTGTCCTATCTATTTCTAGATATCCCCTCTTGTATGGGCTGCATCAGCTCCTCAGGTCGCTATATCTACAGACCTGTTTGATCTCGCCTGATAGGCTGCCAGCACTGGTTGCTGTAGCTTCAGACCTGGCTTCTTCTGCAGCCTAGTGGAAGCCAGTAAACACTGCCCTGAATTCAAAATGAAACCAAGAAAACAGGACTGAGGTAAGATGAATCAATGTAGTGAGACAACCCCTTTAAGAATTATTAAAAAATATTGACAGTGATATGGAAAAATAAAAACAATAACCAAAAATTATTAAAAACGGGTTTAACATAAAAATGTGAGTTAAACAGTAAGTCATTTTTTAAGACACATTCCCTTTAATGGACAACAAGTCTGCTGCATACAAAACTGTTTCTCTCTCCATCACCACATGTTTATCTGCAATGTCTTCTGCTCTGCCTGGCCTCAGGCTTATATTACACACAAATACAGTATTTGGAAATGCTATAAATGACTGGTTTATAGATCGAGCCACGTTGCATTGTGGGATTTACGGTCTTTAATTGTATCCAGTATTCCTGGAAAAAAAAAAACAAAAACCTATATGTCCCTATATCTGAAAACAGGTCTGGCTGTGAATGGTTTGATTGTTTAAAGAACAGCTCTCTTTCTGTGTTTGAAGTGGTGTAGCATGGTTTTAATAAAACCCCCTGCCCTCTGTGACCTCCCCTACTCGTTTGATTCTTTCAGATGCGAGGAGGAGAGCCTGCGCTGCCTACCACGCCAATGGTTATGCAACGTCTTAGAGGAAATTAAATCTAGCGATCCGTCTTCTAGGCTCTGTGCAACCAGACGCAGTGCTGGAATTCCATTCTACATACAGGTACTTAGCAAGCTGTGCGCGGTTTATTTTATGGGATTGAAATGGCTGAGCACTTTAATCGACGACGCAAAAGGATCTGCATCTGCCCCCATGGCTTTCTCATAAAAATTTGGGATGATGTTTGCTGTCTGTGTTATTTCTGCGCGTACAAGGCGGGTTGACTTTCTTAAGGCCAGAGAGAGACCGTATTTAAAGGGGTAATCTAATAATATATTGGTTTATTGCAAGGGTGTGCCATGACATTAAAATTTTGGGGGTAGGGGTGGATTGCCTAACTCCTGAAAATTAAAAAAAAAGAAGAAACCCCCCCCCCTTACAGTGGTGCTCCGGTCTACCGACTGTGCAGGGAATTACAACACCGCTCTAATTAGATACATGGCTGTAATGGAAACGCAGGGCTTAAAGGGAACCTGTCACATAGGTTGTGCCCCCATTGTTGAGGGCAGCACAAGCTAGTGTCAGACCTGCTGTTCCCAGCGCTGTGTCCCTTATTCTGTAAGATGCTGTAGTTTTAGAGCATTTACCCCTCAAATCTCCGCCCACCAAAGGCTAGTCCCGCCCACTGGCAGTTATTCACATTTCTACCTATTCAAAGTCATAGGTTTATCGGTTGAGGTGGGCGGGGCTAGCCTCAGGTGGGCGGGGTATGAAAAAACGGACTCTTTGAATGACTCTTCTGGCTGAAAACTGCAGATTTGAGCATTAAAAACACGAAAACTGCAGCATCTTACAGCAAGGGGGCATAATCTATGTGACAGGTTCCCTTTAAAGGGGTTTTTCCACCACTTTGGCTCAGCTTGGCACTCCCATAGTACATAATGGAGAGCGATGGGCACGCGTGTTCTGCTTGTTGCCGAGATAGGCGCAGGTCCCAGAGGTGGGACCCACACCTATTAGACAATGACGGCATATCCTAGCAATATATTAAAGAATCATCAGCACCCGGTAGGAAAGAGTGGTGCTAGCGGAAAGGGAACTTGCAACCCCAAACATATAATATTACAAATGTGCAGCACACAATAATGCTTCAAAAAGTGTATTTATTGTGAGAAGTTTTTTTTATTGTATGTCCCAATACGTGTTTGTCGGGAATTGGTACAGTGTTTTGGTAAGTATGTTACATTCCATAAAAAAACAAATGGTACATCGGGTAATGTGATCTGAGGCAAAAAGGGTAGTTCCCCGGGGAAAATTTTTTCGGCATGCATTGCGTCTTTTTTGCGCTTAAAGAGTATTTTGCGCGCCAAATTACGGTAATCCTGTTCCATGGGAAATTTATGGATTACGCCTCCTTTCCCTGAGGAAAAACACGATCGTATTGTCGTCCGGGAGATAAGTGACAATCTTGGGGCCGGCAGGTGCCCCCCCGCCCGCCACCCCCGGGGGACTATTGCCGATTAGCCGACCCCCAAAAAACCCCCGCAAAAATTACCCCATGGGAGTGGGCCCTAAGGAGCCCCGGCTCCATCTCTGCGCCCTGCAGCATTTCTTTTGTCACAGACCTGGGGTTGCTTCATATAAGCCATATCTCCATCCTCACCCTACAGTGGTGCTGTTCCGTATTAATGGTATTTTCCAAATACCCTACTTATCTTTCTTCCTTTTCAACCATTGTGTCACTTTGACCAAAATGAAAGGAAAAGATACATTCCCTTTATTAACTTTTTTTGTATGGAAGTAACATACGTACCAAATTTACTGACAAAAACACTGTATTGTATTACAAAACACGAAAAATCCGATTTTTGAAGATTTTTAGCGCTAGGATTTTAAATTTTTCCCTAGCATATGTAATCACAGAAAAAAAAAAAAAACCCAATATAAAAACCGTTAAACTTTTTTAAAAGCTATTAAAATATCAAAAAAAAAGATCCTTTTTACCGTAAAATATAAATATATGTTTTCAAACTTATCTATAAGGGCATATAAAACAAACCAGTATTACGATACTTTTCACCTCCACTGATTCCACAATGATAGCCGTAGCTATGATAATAGCTGTCAATACGATGAAAAGATTGACAAAAATAAATATGGAATCACAGAATAATTCCCAATTTTGAAAAATAAAAAAAAAATAGAAAATTTCACACAATACAAAAAAAAAAAAAACCTATTCTTTAAAACGTACCTTTTTAAAGTTTTTAAATAAGAAACAACAATAAAATGGCGATGATCGCCCTAAAGAAAAGGGGCAAAGACACCTACCTGTCCCCTAAACTGAAAACCCCAAATACCCACAAAAGGAGAAACCCCCCCGAAAGGGGGGGAAAAATAGCTCCTAAACTTTTCCCAAAAACCAATGCCACCCTCATGTAAAATAAGACGGCAGAACCCCAAAAATGTGGGGAAATAGGGGGAGACAGAACTGAGTACAAAATTTTGCAGTCCCAAATGCAGTATTTTGAAAAGGCGCACGATATTAAACAGTACAGTTTCCAAAAATGGGGAGTAACCCCCATAGACTTTGTAAAACGGGCCCCACAAAAAAACCCAAAAAGTAATGGCAAAAATAGGGGAAAGAAAGATGCTAGCTTTCTGCCCCAGTGAAGCGCCCCTAATACCCCCAAAAGCTTTTTTTCCCCCTTCCGGGATCTAGTGGGTAAAAATAAATATGGCTCCAATATAAAGATACTATTCCTTTTTTGGCCGTATTGTAATCCTAGGGGATTCCTAATGGGGTATTCGCCCTGATGAGGTTGGCCCCAGAAAGCTATATCCTTATCCTAAGGTCACCCTAGTATTCCCTATAAGGGCCTAAACAAATGGTCCAACCACAAAAAAATAGATATAAATCTTCCAACGCGTTTCCCCTATTGTAGGTGCATCAGGGGAGCACAGTCAGACCAAAATCGATAAGTTGCGCCATGATGGAAGAGCCTAGCTATATGCCATCATTGTCTTTTGGTGGTAAAACCTCTTTAAAGAGGTATTTTCAACACATAAATTACAGATAAACATGTAGGCCGAAGTAAATAAAGATAATTACCAAATACATTGCTGTTCTGATTTTGCTTCATTTCCGATCTAGAGCAAATCTTATCTCATGCTTGTGAACACAAGCTTCCCTAGATTACCAACCACCTCTCTCTGCTGTTGCGATCTCTCCCTGCTGTGTCTTATCAGCAGCACAGGAGCTTGCTTGATTCTAACTGACAAACCTGAACCCTTTAGAGCTCTGTAGCCTTGTACCCTGTTTTTAAAACTTCTCCATTACTATGGTCCCCCAAACAGGCTCAGCTAAGATTAGCGGAGCTGAAATACCAGCCACTGCTCTAGAACCACCCATGGCCTGACCTGGAAGTGGGAGCCTAAAGCTGGCTGTGAAGAGTAGACTCCGTGAACCAGGTATGATCTTGAAATCTAGCATTGCGTGTAGTGGTGGGAAACCTCCTTCAATCCATCCTCATTCCTGCAATAGGACATCAAGGGTCTCTGGAAGTTGAGGCACTGTGATAGACTATTATATTACGTCAAGGTAATAATTCTGGAATTGCCATGGTGCCTATGCAGTCACTGGTAGAGGGACAGCTGCAATGTACTGCCGCTCTTCCACCACACATGCAGCTAACCCTGGAAGTGCTTCTATCAAGCCTGATTGTGGCACAGGAGAAGAGGGGCACATTCTTATAGCTGTGATTGATATCTCTGGGACATGGTCATTGAGCTGCTCAGTTCAGTCTTAGGAGAGGAGATAGTTGGAGTGATTTTCAAGTATATTAAAAGATACCAAGAAATGAAGGTGTGCACCTTTTAAAAAAAATTCCCGTAGTTAATTGGGCAATGTGCCAACTTTTCTCATCACTTTCCCAAATTGTATGAATAATCATAAGTCATATATTTTACCATAAGCTTGTAGCAAGTCCTCTGCAAAAAGTGTTTAGTAAATCTGGGCCATAGATTTAAAGAGAACCTGTCACATAGTTTTTGCTCCCCTGGGTGAGGGTAGCACAAGCCAGTGTCAGACCTGCTGTTCCCAGCGCTGTGTCCCTTATTCTGTAAGATGCTGGAGTTTTCATGTATTTAATGCTCAAATCTGCAGTTTTCAGCCAGAAGAGTCATTCGAAGAGTCCTTCAGAGAGTCAGTTTTTTTTCAAACCCCGCCCACCTGAGGCTAGCCCTGCCCACCTAAACTGACAAACCTATTACTTTGAATAGGTAGAAATATGTAAATTGTCAGTGGGCGGAGCTAGCATTTGGTGGGTGGGGCTAACACCTGCTCATGAATAAGATTTGAGGGGTAAATGCTCTAAAACTGCTGCACTTTACAGAAAAAGGGGCACAGTGCTGGGAACAGCAGGTCTGACACTGGCTTGTGCTGCCCTCAGCAAAGGGGGCATAATCTGTGTGACAGGTTCCCCATTAAAGGGATGATTTCACCATGCTACTTCACATAGCCTGCTCTTCACAGCCAGCTTCAGGTTCACACTTCTTGGTCCCAATTAGACAGAGAGCAGGGAGCGGCATCACCATGGACAGAGCTCACTCTTGGAGAACACTTATTATCTTGAACAGACTTAGCTTTTGTTTTTACTTCTCAGAACACTTGTAGCTTTGTTTACTGAAGATTAAATTTCCTTCACTTAAGTTTTTGTAATGTCCGAGCTAGTTGTAGAGTAGCTAATTATGCCAATCACTGCTATCGAATCACCTACAGCCTGACGAGGCAGTGTGAGTGAAAAGCTGCCTGTGACTGTGAGAACCATATATTCTGTAACCTTAAAGGGTTTTCTCACCATGCAGTTTAAGAAGCGTCTTTTGATTCTAGGTTGAGCTGAATTGTAGCTTCCAAGGCTCGGACTAATGTGATTTCGGTTTGATACGAAGCAGTGCAGAACATCATTGTATCCGGCAACCGATCTAAGGCCTGCCAATCAGACTGGCTAAACAAGGTGTATTCATCAGATGTAGCCAGGATTCTTATTCCAATATCTGATGAATAATAAACCTAATTTTGCCAATATGATTGGCAGGCCTGGGATTGGTTGCTGAATACGACGTTACAGCAATTTGTGTCGACTCGGATTGAGTCAAAACGGCAACACTACTTAGTCCTGACAAGCACTTATTTTGCCGAGTATGCGACAGTGAGATTGTTCTTATATTAAAGGGAATGTGTCATCAAATAAGGAGTCATTGTTTAAGTCCCGTTTTTATGTTAAACATATTTTTTAGGAATTTTTGGTTGTTGTTTTTTTTTTTTTTTTTGATTTAACTTTCAATATTTTTTAATAATTCTTAAGTATTGCAGTTTTCACTTTGGCCACTAGGCTTTGTTTGCACTGCTTTATCCGCAGTCAGAGAGATGCTTTACAGTAGCTTCATGCACATAGGAGACTTAAAGGGAACCTGTCACATAGATTATGCCCCCCTTGCTGAGGACAGCACAAGCCAGTGTCAGACCTGCTGTTTCCAGTGCTGTGTCCCTTATTCTGTAAGATGCAGCAGTTTTAGAGCATTTACCCCTTAAATCTTATTCATGAGCAGGTTTTAGCTCCACCCACCAAAAGCTAGCTCCGCCCACTGACAGTTATTCGTATGTTTCTACCTATTCAAAGTAATAGGTTTGTCAGTTGAGGTGGGCGGGGCTAGCCTCAGGTGGGCGGGGTTTGAAAAAAACTGACACTCTGAATGACTCTTCGAATGACTTTTCTGGCTGAAAACTGCAGATTTGAGCATTAAATACACAAAAACTCCAGCATCTCACAGAATAAGGGACACAGCGCTGGAAACAGCAGGTCTGACACTAGCTTGTGCTGTCTTCAGCCAGGGGGGCAAAAACTATGTGACAGGTTCCCTTTGAGACTGACTCAGTCCCATTGACTTTTATAGGAGAGTTTTCTAGTCATGCTCTGTGACCTGGGAAGAAACCAGTGTGCAGGGAGGTGAAAGTTTGAACTGTGACTATCTCCTCTTGTGACTGGTGGATCCTGTGTTATTTATTCACACTGGTGTCTCCTTTCAGTTTGACCCTCTTTGTGTTGATAATGAGCAGACAACTGATAATATTTCTCTACAGAACAGGAAGTGTCAGACAATTATTAGGCTTAGTGGCCAAAGTGAAAACTGCAGGACTTAAGAATTATAAAAAAAAATATTGAAAGTGATATGGAAAATTAAAGAAAAAATAACCAGAAATTCTTAAAAAGTGTGCTTAACATAAAAACGTGAGTTAAGTCATTTTTGATGACACATTCCCTTTAAAGGGGTTGTCTCGCTACAAAGAATAGCTTTCAAATTGTAGGGAACACAAAATAAAGACATTTTCCAAATATATTTCTTTGTTCCTCTGTTTTCCCCTAAGGAGATACAGGTGAATTTATGACCTCCCTGGCTATTTCAGTTCCCTCAGTAACTGACCTGTAAACAATTCTCCCCCTGCTGTTTGTTCTATGAGATAGCAGTGAGTGAGGTCATCACACAGGTCCCTGCAGTGTCCTTGCTGCTGAGCAGTAAAAAGCTTGATTTATGTAAAATAAACAGCACTGTAATTAGGGCTTTTGTTTGAGGGATCAGATAAGAAGTCCTGTTAGTAGTTTGAGAAGCTAATCTGATCTAATTAGCAACTGAAAGCACAGCACAGAGCTGTACAAGCATGGAGCTGTATGCAAATGAGTCAGTCTGAACCAGGAAGTGGCAGAGTATTTCATTCATACATCCTTTGAAAATCTGTAGGGAGACAACTCCTTTAAAGCTATCATATTTGCTTTTGGGTGCGTCTGCATTTATTTAGAGGATCTGCTCTGGACTGTGCATTTGCTTACAGTCTGGTGTCTGTATTTAGAGAGTCTGGGAAAGTGTTTTTATTTTTTAAGTCTTTTATGGTGTTTATTTGTTCAAGAGGTGTCTGAACTAGGGATTGTACTAGTTTAGGAAATGTACGGTCTATATTGATGTACAGGGTTTGTTCTGGGGTCTAAAGTTATTCTGGAGTCTGTATTTATTTGTTTTAGGTTAAAACCATAAAATTAAGAAATTTCAGTTGTCCTCCTAGAAAGGAGATTGTTGGTGGTTTACCAGAATAATCTATGGCAAGAGACCTTTCATGTCATTTTCAGTTTCAAATTTCTTAACTATATTTTAATTGATTTTCAAACTGTTATAAAGGGTTCAAGAAATACAAAAGAGGATGTGGAATTGCAAAAATTAAAATTCGGTCAGTGCAATTAAGAAACTACACACACAATAAGTGATGACAAGCAGAAAGAACAACCTGATAGGCAAACCTTGGAACTTTAAGAGTCTCTTATTATTAATTTAATGGTGGTATTATGGATAAGAGCCATCAAATATTCCATAGAACAAAGGTCTATATAAATTTGATATTTTTGGAGACAGAGGGCTTCTTGAAAATTAGGCAAGAAGATTTAGGTGCAGTATATGATGTGTAGTAGCATCCTGGCCTTGGATTTTTATACATTTATAGTAGTACTATTTAAGACAGGGGTCCCCAACTCCAGTCCTCAAGGCCCACCAACAGGTTATGTTTTCTGGATATCCCACAGGATATCCCTGACAATAATGAAATCACCTGTGTAATGCTAAGGAAACCCAGAAAACGTGACCTGTTGGTGGGCCTTAAGGACTGGAGTTGAGGACCCCTGATTTAAGAGATATGTTAAGGGTCCAGAGAAAAAAGCTGATAGAATAAACTAGCAAGCAGGACCCAACCTCAACCCAGAAATGCACAGTCTTAAAATATCAGACAAAGAGATCGTCCAGAGGAGCAGCCCCTCCAGCATACATTTAGGGTTACATTTATTTATTAAGTTCTGCAGTGTGATATTGTCATTAGAGTTTTCTTTGTATAGGGTGTATATTGAGCTCTTTAAAGAGGTGTAGTCATCAGGCTGCTTCACAGAGCCTGCTCTTCACGACCAGCTTCAGACTCCCACTTCCTGTTCAGACTATGGGAAGTTGTACATCATTGAAAGACATTTCAGCTCTTGCATCCATAGCTGAGTCTGTTTGCGGGATGTTGGCAGCAGGCCACAAAGCTGTAAGGCTCTAAAGCAGGCATCCTCAAACTGCGGCCCTCCAGCTGTTGGGAAACTACAAGTCCCATCATTCCCACAGTTTTATATGATATAAAATCATGAAGGGAGTGGTAGTTTCCCTACAGCTGGAGGGCCGCAGTTTGAGAATGCCTGCTCTAAAGGGTTAAAGTTTGTGAGTAAGAAAGATAAACAAGCTCCTGCACTGAAGGTAAGACACAGCAGGGAGTGATGTCACTATCCTGGCTCTAGAGCACAGATAGATGCTCAGCAACCTAGGGAAGCTTGTATACACAAGCAGGAGATAAAAATTGCTCTGGCGCTGAAATCAAGCAAAATCAGAACAGCCGTGTGTTTGGTGCTAATCTTTTGTTGTAAGATGCAAAGTTAAACAGCGTAATCCAGCACTCGTGCAAGGGAATGATGTTACAAATAAAACGCACCTTTTATTGGAATTAGTTTAAAAATATAACGTAAGAACAATGGTGAACTGCATAGTTTACGCGTTTCGAGCCGAGTCTCCGGCTCTTAATCGTACCATACAAGCAGTTACAAAGATCTCCATTATATACCACCTCCAAGTCTAATCAATCAATGCACCTGAAGATTAACCATTTGCAATCCAAAGGCTAATGCATAGCATATAACATATATAACATATAACGTGCATAATCACTACTCCTCACGTTCTCGCTAATTTTATATATATATATATATATATATATATATATATAATCTGACGTGTAACTTAAACCCTGCGGATACCTTGTTTGGAGAGTTAGGATCTAGAAAGCCTCTCTGTTAGTGAGGAACTTTCTCCAATCCCCCCCTCACACTGGTTTGTTAACTCTCTCAATAGCTTTGACCCTAAAATGTTCGAAACTTCCCTGATGTGAGTCCCGAAATGTCTGTAGGCTCCTGATATGTTGCACAAACCAGAATTGTTAATGTCATAGATCTGTTCTCTGATTCTGATATGTAAGCTCCTTGTGGTACATCCTATATATTGTAACTTGTAGGCATCACACCAAATTACATATGCAACATATTTACTATGACAATTCAAAAATGTAAGTATAATAATAATCTTTATTTATATAGCGCCAACAAATTCCGTAGCACTTTACAATGTGGAGGGTATAATTACAGACAAAAGACAGACATTACAAAATGAAAGCTACTTACAGGTGAGACACAAGGTGTGAGGGCCCTGCTCGCAAGAGCTTACCATCTATGAGGGTGCCTGGGGGAGACAATGGGGAGAAGTGCTAAATTTACAATGGCCCGGCCATGTTTTATAAGTATGGGGAGGTTTACATAAAAATTGGGTGAACCTGCCACCATGACAGTACATCTATATACAGATAAGTGCCTGTGAGTGCCCCAGTGTAGGGAATGACAGAAATGTGTGTGATAGAAGGTGGGGGCTAGCAATTAGGGATCATGGTAGGCCTGCCTAAGAAGATGTATTTTCAGGACACTCTTAAAACTGCGAGAGAATGGGTGCAGCGCATGCAAAATCTTGAAGACGTGCATGGGAGGTTCGGATGATTGTAGTCTGTAGTTTTATGTCCGTAGCTGAGTGGAGAGAGCAGGCAGGGTGGTAGACAGAGATGAGGGAGGAGATGGATGGGGGTGCAGCGCTGTAGAGAGCTTTATGGGTGAGAGGGATTAGTTTATGTTGTATTCTGTACTGGATGGGCAAC
This sequence comes from Phyllomedusa bahiana, assembly GCA_025379985.1. Taxonomy (NCBI): domain Eukaryota; kingdom Metazoa; phylum Chordata; class Amphibia; order Anura; family Hylidae; genus Phyllomedusa; species Phyllomedusa bahiana. The sequence goes on from JAODAL010002033.1 coordinate 196,840, forward strand.
CAGTGCAGCGAGTGACACAGGGTAGAGGCATCAGTATAGCGGCTGGACATTCAGGACAGATTGGAGAGGGGAGAGTTTGCAGTGAGGGAGACCGATAAGCAAGGAGTTACAGTAGTCAAGACGAGAATGAATAAGAGCAACAATGAGAGTTTGAGTTATTATATGTTCTGCCTGTAACAAAAATTAAGAAACTACACACATAATAATTCAATAATAATCTTTTGTTACCTTTGCTTGCATGTTTAAAGCTAATTAATGATTAGACTATCCCTTTAATGCCCTCTATGAACCTTTATTTTATAATGTTTTTGACTGGAGCTCTGTTTTTATAACTTATAATGTGAAGATGAGAGCCCTCAGTAGTTAGGTATTTTCTTCTGACCTAAGGAGTCCTGAAAGCTTGCCATTTGTCATCTTTTTGGTTAGCCATTGAAAGGTATCAGCTACTAAGGACTGCATTTTTCCCTTAACACGTTGGCTGTAGTCTTAGGTCTTACAGTAGTTTTGACAATGATCAGCTGTAATGAACATTTGCTTTTAAGCTGCTGAACCGATACATTTTCCCTTTTCTGACCCTACAGTGGGGTCCTGATAAGTAATTCTAGAACATTATGTCTGTTCTTTGTGAGACATTGTTCAACTCACCCAAGCCTTCTGCCCGAGATAAGGTGCAACAAAGACGTTTGGTTGCATTAAACAAGGATGTATTGTTTCAATTAAAACATAATTTTCTGGCTGCCAAACAAAATCCTATCTCCGTAAGGGTAGATTGCTATTTTAGGTATCGTAAAACTGGAATCTGCCAAGGTCGGGAACTTTTCTCACCGTCAATACTCCTGCTGTAACGACATGTGACAATGGGTTTTAAGTTCGCCTGTGGAGATGCATTTTTCAAAATATCAAATTAGCTTTTTTTTTTTTTACCACGATAAACACAAAGTAACAACTGTATCCATTATACTGAGCTTGGACTCCATATTGAACTTGATAGGATGGGAGATTTTCCGTAAATCTAGAATTTCAGCTGTTCTTGGTCACAACAAGACTTATAGACGTCTGGAAAGGTAGAGGACAGATGACTACATAGCAATGAAAAACAAGCTGAGTTTTAAAAGTACCCCCCTGTTTGGATGCTCTTATTCCTTAAACTTGACATGTTAGTATGGAGTTGATAAAAGTAAACAATTTCAACCAAAATGATTGTTTATTGGGTGAAATTTAACAATGAACGATTGTTTTAGCCAATTGATAGGACTGTCACCATTCGGAAAGAAGTTGGACTTGTTCTAAATGTTTGTCTGATATTTGAATGGTTCCATCCAATAAAGTTCAAGCAATATATGATCCTTTGTCCTGTGAAAGATCTTTTCTCATTCAACTAGTGTCATTGAACTTGTACGTTCAGTTTAAAGGACTATAACAAATAATATGAACTAAAATGTTTATGACTGCGTAAGCATGGCAATCATTCAATCGTCTAACTAATGTGTATGGCCATCTTTAAACAATTGGGGAGATAGAGTTAGAGCAAAATGCTGAAACCCTTTCAGATTTTTCTTCTTTGTGCAGCTGGACACAGCACTGCATGGGAAATACAATAGTGGCCATTCCATCCTTTCAAATGTTGGGAATCTCAATGGTCAAATGTTACGTCATCATTGAAATCTTGAGGTTTTTATACTGGCCCTGTACCCTGAAAATGTTAAAGCAGGGGGTGAATAACACGGGGATTATGAATAGGTGATGAGGACAGCCGATGCTGGTACACTCTTGCAGGGTGAGGGACGTCCACATCTGATATCCTATTATTTTTTATGCCTGTACTCTATCCTGCCTCTAAGGTATGCTGCACATTTAATGTCTCATACTTAGTATATGCACCTTGACCTTGGATTTGTGTGAGTATATTTAGGGGCAGCACATGAGGTACTGCTTATATATGGTATTCTTATTTGAAGTAGTTACCCTATAAGTGTTTTGTGGCTTTTTTTAGTCTTGGTTCCCTTTTTCCATACCATCCCCTGATGCGATCATTTTACACAAAATGGAAGTTCGAAAAATGTTGGGATGGGACCATTAGGGCATTTTTAGGGTAAGTCTGAACAGGGTCAGGTTCCTGACAGGACCACCCTTATCGGGGTGACTTTCCTGTTGTTTGTCATAGGTTAGGGCGCAATAGTCCCTTCCCTTAGGGCCACATAGGGATGAATTTCATATGGTCCCTCCCCCACGGCTACCATTTGGTTTGGGCTTTTTTGAACTGTAGATGCCTGGGGATAGCATTGTGTTTTTTAAATTTTAAAACATTAAAAGTTAAGTTTTATGACCATTTATTCCTCTTCTTTTTTGGGTATTATTTGTATTGGTTGGTCTAAGAGGTATTTATTGTTGTTACACTCAATATATCTGTGGGTGTGCTTGTTTTTTTTTTGTTCTCGTCTGGTGACAACAGTGGCTGATGCATAGCACTCTCCTTGACGTCTCCAGTATTGTTGGTGGCCATCATTTCTGCTCAGAGTGAACTGACTTGCATCACTGAACAGCACTGAGGACCATTGGTCCCTCGTTCAGCGTAGGTGCTCCCTGGCCATGCAAGATGATGATGCCTATGCCTGCTTGTGGGGTCAGGTACCCTGACTAATCTTCTAGTACGCAGGCCATGATGATGTAAACGGTTACAAATGTTCTGACGTGACACTTGGTTGCTTCTCATGTTTCTAAGACGTGCCTGGAGTTGTGCGGCATTCATCCTCCGGTTCATCCTCCGGTTCCACAGTGCATTGGTCATAATGAAGCGGTCATCAGTGTGTGATGTAGCCAAAAAAGCCCACTTCTTTGCCTTTCTGTGACGCTGCCAGTCTCTGTATCTGTTACAACCTGCTGATGACACTCTGTGACACTCTAAGCTCAGTGGCCACTTCGTCTGTGAGCATCTCCTGCTTGAAGCTTTGCAATGGCGAGGAACTGTTGATCAATTGTAAGGTGTTGTTTTGGTCTCATGATGTCACAGTATGAACAGTAGGATGAGGATTGTTTAAATACCAATGGAAATTGATCCCCTGAATTTATTGGGTGATTCAGGGATCAAACACCAGTTGACATTTTTGCCACTATGCTGCTTGTTAGAGATCAGCAAAATGTGCAAAAAGTACTGAAACATTGAACAGTTGGACATGTGCATCTAAAGGGAAGAGATGGGCTCATTTAGTTCATTTAAAAATGTTTTAAAGAAATTTTATGTTCATCCTGAAATTTCAACCAAAAGCCAAATATCCCTAGCTCTCTGTGTGAGTAGTGTGTGTATGTATGTGTGTACACTGTGTTCCAAATTATTATGCAAAAAGTGTTTAGGAGTGATAAGGTAAGAATTTTTTTGTTTGTCAGTTACACTCATTGATGGTGATGTGTGTCAGGGCTCTTTTTATATCACTGAAAGCATTTGCAGACACCTGTGCTAATTAGTTTGGCAGGTGTGTCCAATTAAAGGCAAGACTACTTAAGAAGGCTGTCCCACATTATTAAGCAGCCTACATTTTCAGCCAAAATGGGAAAGAAAAAGGATGTGTCGGCTGCCTGGTAGCAACAAATTGTGGAGTGTTTAGGTCAAGGCATGACTACAATCAACATTGCCAAGACACTTCATCGTGATCATCGCACAATCAAGAAGTATGTAGCTGATTCACAGCACACATGTGTGCGTGTTGATAAGGGAACATTGAGGACTCTTTCCAACAGGCAATTACGTCATGTTAAAAGAGCAGCTGCAAAAATGCCTTGTCATAGCATCAGACAAGTTTTTAAAGCTGCTGGTGCCTCCAACATCCCCCAAACAACAAGATGCAGGGTCCTTCAGAGGTTTGCAGCTGTGCGTAAGCCATCCTGTCGACCTCCCTATCCACTTGCACACAAGCAGAAAACGGCTCCCAGTGGGCCAAACAATACATGAAGACTGACTTCAGAACTGTTTTGTTCACCGATGAGTGCCGTGTAACGCTCGATGGTCCAGATGGATGGAGTGGAGGATGGCTGGTTGATGGACACCCATACAAACACGGCTACGGCGCCAACAAGGAGGAGGTGGAGTAATGTTTTGGGGCTGGAATCATGGGGAGAGAGATTGTCGGCCCCTTTAGGATCCCTGAAGGTGTAAAGATGAACTCCATAATGTATGTGGAGTTTCTCAAACAGCACTTCCTGACATGGCTCAAGAAGAAGAACCGTGCATTCTGCAGCAAGATCATTTTCATGCATGATAATGCACCGTCTCATGCTGCAAATAACACATCTGCATCTCTGGCTGCTATAGGCATAAAAGGGGACAAACTTATGGTGTGGCCCCCATGCTCCCCTGACCTCAACCCCATTGAGAACCTCTGGAATATCATCAAAAGGAGTGTCTATGATGGCGGGAGGCAGTTCACATCTAAGCAACAGCTCTGGGAGGGTATTCTGTCCTCATGCAAAACAATTAAAGCAGAAACCATCCAAAACCTGACAAATTCAATGGACGAGAGAGTTCAGAAGCTCATTTCGAACAAGGGGTCCTATGTGCACATGTCACATCACCTCGAATAAAGTTTTGACTTGAAAACTGTTTGATTTCAGTTTGTAATAACCTGCTAATGCTTAGAATTTCACAAATGACCATTTTTTTGTTCGTTATAAAAATGAAAAGGTTGAAAACTCTGCTGTGCATAATAATTTAGAACATGCATTTTGAGATTTTTATTGTATAAAATATACTGTTATCATAGGCAGGTTGTTCAAAAACCTTTCGATTATACTCCAGTAGTTGAAGACTGGAAAATTACAATGACTGCAATTCATATAGCTAATTTTGGAAAATAATAGAAAATATTATTTGCATAATAATTTGGAACACAGTGTGTAATGTATATATATATATATATATATATATATATATATCTATATATATATATATATCTTCTGGCGATGAGCTCAATGGTTGTGTAACAAAACACCAAGTCCTTGGCTTCCATTTAAAGCCCTGGCTTTTATATTAGCAGCAAACAAACAGAAAACAAACTTTACTTCAGCCAGGAAGAAACAAAAAAGTTTTCAAAGTCTGTGTCGGACAACTCACAGTCTCTTGTCTAATAAAATTTTCTGGGTTCTTTTCCACCAGGAAAAGGGGAATGAGGGCACAACTGCAGGACTTTTGCAGCAGCAGGTATGTCTCCCTCAGACACACTTCTGAATGGTAACCACATTCCTGATCCCATAAGCCTCCTGGCTTAACCCCTTAACGAGCGCCCGCCGACTTTAGACAGCGGCTGGTGCGGGTCGTTCGTCTGCAGCGATGTCTTTTGACGTCGTTGCAGTCATCGGAGTTTGCGGCTCCGGACGCCGCAGCTGCGCTGAGATCGGGGCTGTACTACACAGCCTTGATCCCAGAGCATCTCCTGCAAGCATCGGGCAGCGGGGGAAACCTCCGCATCCCGGTGCTTTAACCCTTTGATTGCGGCGGTGCGTTACCGCAGCGCAATCAAAGGGTTACCCTGCTCTGTCGGGTGATCGGAACACCTGGTGACCCGACAGAGCCCGGGGAACGGCTGCACAGTCAGCCCTGGGGACGTAAAGTAGCCCCAGGGCTGTCTGTGTAACAAGCCAGTGACCAGGGCAGACTGTGAGCAGACTGACACAGATTATAATGTATTAGCATATATGAATATGCTAATACATTACTAAGGGAATTTAAAGGGAATGTATAATCAAAAATGACTTATTGTTTAACTCACGTTTTTATGTTAAACACATTTTTTAAGAATTTTTGGTTATATTTATTTTTAATTTTCCATATCACTTTAAATATTTTTTAAGAATTCTTAAGTCCTGCAGTTTTCACTTTGGCCACTAAGCCTAATAACAGTCTGACACTTCCTGCCCTATAGATAAAGATTTTCAGCAGTGTGCTCAGTATTAACACAAGCAGGGTCAAGCTGAAAGGAGACACCAGTGTGAATAGATAACAAAGAATCCACCAGTTACAAGAGGAGGTAGTCACAGCTCTCACCCCCCCTCCCTGCAGAGTGAATTCTTCCCAGGTCCCACAGCATGACTAGAAAACTGTCCTATTGAAGTCTATAGGACAGAAACAGTATTAAGACTCCTATGTGCATGAAGCTGCTGTAAAGTATCTCTCTGACTGCTGTTAAAGCAGTGCAAACAAAGCCTAGTGGCCAAAGTGAAAACTGCAGGACTTAAGAATTATTAAAAAATATTGAAAGTGATATGAAAAATTAAAAAGAAATATAACCAAAAATTCTTAAAAAATGTGTTTAACATAAAAACATGAGTTAAACAATAATTAATTTTTGATGACACATTCCCTTTAAAAAAAAAAAAAAAAACAGGGAAAAAAAACAGAAAAAGTGTAATAAAATAAAAATATTTAATAAAAAATAATTTTGCATATATTACACACACAAAAAATTACACATATTAGGTATCCACATGACCGTAATAACCTGTAGAACTAATCTAACAGTTCATTAAGTGTGAAATGTGAATGGTGTAAAAAAATGTAAAGAAAAAACAACTCTGCAATTATTTATAAGTGAACTTACACTATTCCCCCATAAAGTACAACTCGTCTCGAATAAAACGAGGCCTCACACAACTGCGTCATTGAAAAAATAAAAAAAGTTACAACTGTTGAAACACATGGTGGAAAAAACAAAAAAAATGTTCTGGCCATTAACTACTTTTCAGGCGTTCGGCTTAAGGGCTTAAATAGGCCAGGCAAAACATGGCCTGGATACATGGAAGTAGTCATCCCACCCAGCTCTTATACTGCTCCAGTTAAGAACCGGCCTGATTGACCAATTACCAGCAGCCTTGCTATCTATACAAAGTGTAAGTAAAGTAATGTTACTGATCAATACTACCGGCTTTACTTCACCATGGCTAGACACCTTGGTGACACACATCTGCAATACACAACAGCACTTTGTGCCTTTTCACATACCTCCTCCCCCCACCTTCCAAAGCCAGGGGTTTGGGCACCTTCTGCCACCAGACTATACACCCTCAATAGTTTTCTTCCCCAACAGAAACAGGGGAATGTGGCCAAAATCACAGGACTTCTGCAGCAGAGGTATCTCTGCCTCAGCACAGTCAAAGACACTTGTGTGTATGTGTAAGGCCCAACTCCAGGATTTGAATTTAAAAGGGGCGCTGGAGAGTATAGCCGTTCTCAATGCAGTACCCCTGGGGCAGAGGATCGGTTCCCGCACTTTTCCCTGAATAATAATCTATTGTACTGGGTTAAGAAAATATTGTTACGATTCCAAAACGATGGAGAGCCAGCACCAATAAGAAGATGGAAACGTTATTAAAGGGAATGTGTCATCAAAACATGAGTCATTGTTTAAGTCCTATTTTTATGTTAAACACATTTTTAAGGAATTTTTTTTTTTTCATATCACTTTCATTATTTTTTTAATAATTCTTAAGTCTTGCAGTTTTCACTTTGGCCACTAGGCCTTGTTTGCACTGCTTTAACAGCAGTCAGAGAGCTGCTTTACAGTAGCTTCATGCACATAGGAGACTTAAGACTGACTCAGTCCCATTCACTTCTATAGGAGAGAGTTCTAGTCATGCTCTGTGACCTGGGAAGAAATCACTGTGCAGGGAGGTGAAAGGGTGAACTGTGACATCTCCTCTTGTGACTGGTGGATACTGTGTTATCTATTCACACTGGTGTCTCCTTTCAGTTTTACCCTATTTGTGCTGATAATGAGCAGACAACTGAGAATCTTTCTCTACAGAACAGGAAGTGTTAGCACCCTTAATATAGCTCTAGGGTACTGCTAACCCGAAAGGCAAATGGTGCTGGCTCTCCATTTTTTGGGAATTATAACAGTCTGTTCAACAAGTGGCCTCCCGGGATTAAGCCGCGCACCTCCACCTTCATTTGTTCATGGAAAGGAGAGCTGGCTTTATTACAACACTACTTTCTGTGAAGAAAATGGATAGATAGAGAAATTTGTATAATTTTTTTTTTCCAGCCTAACCCAAGTTAACTTGATGGATGTTTTTTTCTGCCATACTAACTATGTAAATATGATATTTTATCAACTGGAATATGTGAAAAAATGCTAATTGAGTTACAATTTATGTTTCCAGCGTGCAAGAACTTTTTTTTATGGCAAAATCCCAAGTTACCCCCTATAAGCCAAACCCAAAGCCTGGAATTGATGCCTCCATTGTTTGCCGGGCCAAAAGTGACTTCATTTATTTGCCGTGCTGTGACTTGCGCTGGCGCTTGTCTGTGTATCATGGCATAATATCCTAAACCAACAGGGTGATAATGTTTAGTGGAAGAGCAGGTATTTGTTCATACAGCACTTATAAGATTTTTATTTGCTTAGTTAACACTTTCTATTATATAACGGCATAAAATGGTATCTGGCTTGTCCTATTTCCTGTTATGAAAGATTTCCTTTTGAAGGCTTGTCGTCTACAGCCTTGAGGTTATTACTTAGCTGTGCATTGAGAAGGAGTGAAAGACGGACTTAGAATATAAACCTTGGCTTTTGTTAACCCGTACATGGTTTATGCAGCCATACGTTGTTTATACATGTTCATTGTGGAACCACGCTGCATTGGACAAGGGATTGAGTTTTGTAAGGTGCTGGATGTAACCTGGGTCAGGATATTGTGTTGACTATGTTTACTATTTTGCCATAGGTAAACATAAACTCTATCAGTTCTCAATCTATAAAGTACTAAAACTTAACTTTTATTATGCGTAACACTTAACCTCGATACACACTATTTAACCCCTTACCGACATTTGCCGTACTCATACGTCAATGTCGGGTAGGGGTTCCCGCAAATTAAACGTTGAGTACGTCATGGCGATCTTGCGCGCTCACAGGCGGAGCGCCCCAAGATCGCGGCATGGAACCACGGTATATTACCGCTGGAAATCATGCCGAAATCCCCCACGGCCGGGGTGCCCCCGGCCGCGGGGGATTAACCCCGATGTCGCGACATTATGACGCGACATCGCAGCTGCGGGCGGAAAGGAGTGAGCTCCTGTGCCCGCAATCCCGGCGCAGTAACGGCGCTCACTGCGCTACTGATCTCCTACCAGACAGCCCGGACGTTTAATGACGCATCCAGGTTGTCTGGTGACGTCCGATGCCCACAATGCTTTTGTGGGCAGCGGGACAGACTGTTGCCTTGGAGACCATCATACAGCTATACGGTGTGTGCTTATCTCCTTTTGCATGAACGATCTTACTATCTTTCATGCAATTCCCTCTGGGGAAAAGTGTAAAAAGTGTAAAAAATTTTAAAAAGTGAAAAAAAGTAAAAACACAAAAATAAAAAAAAACACAAAACACCGCACTTTTCCCTTTACAAATGGCAACGCCCCAAAAGAGATCAAAAATAAATTAAAGTACCCCATATTGGTATCGCCGCGTGCGTAGCGACCCACCCTAAAATCTATCATGTTAATTAACCCGTACGGTGAACGCCTTTAAAAAAAAAACCCCAAAAAACGTCACAGAATTTGCGATTTTTGTTCATCCCGCAGCCACTAAAATGGAAGGTAAAAAGTATCAAAAATCATATCAACATCAAAGTGATGCCAATTACAACGTCAGTTCATCCCGCAAAAAAAAACCCTTCCACAGCCTCTGTATACGGAAAAATTAAAAAGTTTGGCTATTTAGAAGATAGCGATGCATAAATATTGTTTTACAAAAATTTAAAAAACACTTTTTTTTTTCAAAAAAATTGTGCTTTCAAAAAAAAAAAAAAACTAAAATAAATTTGGTATCACCGTAATCTTCAACCACGAATAAACTAATTTGTCACGGATACTGCACAGTGAGCGCTATTAAAAAAAAAAAAAAAAAAACACTGCTAGTATTGCAGTTTTTTCTTCACCCTCCCTTCCAAAAAACGGATTTAAAAAGCGATCATAAGTCTTGTCCCCCCAAAAAATTTTTACCAATAAAAACGTAACTCATCCCACAAAAAAAAAAGTCCCTATACAGCTCCATAAACCGAAAAATAAAAAAAAGTTATGGCTCTCAGACTGTGGCGATGCAAAAATGTGTTTTCCTTTTCAAATTAAGTGTTTTATTGTTTAAAAGCAGTTAAAACATTAAAAAAAATATACAAATGTGGTATCGCTGTAATCGTATCAACCTGTTGAGTAAAACTAGCATGTCATTTATACCGCACAGTGACCGCTGTAAAAAATAAAAAATGAAAAATACTACCAGGATTGCTGTATTTTGTACAAAATGCCTAACCCAAAAACCTTAATAAAAAGTGATCAAAGAAAAAACATGCACCCCAAAAATGGTAAATAATAAAAACATCAACTCATCTGTAAAAAACAAAACCCACAAGCAGCTCATATGCAAAAAATTAAGAAAGCTATGGCTGTCAGAATAGGACAACATAAAAAAAGCAACTTTTATAAAACTCCTTCTATTGTGTAAAAGTAATAAAACATAAAAAACCTTATAAAATGTATATCATTGTAATTGTACCGACCCCCATAGTAAAGTTATCCGTCATTTATCCCGTTTGTGCGAATGCTGTAAAAAACGAGCCCAAAAAAAAATGGGGAACTGCGTTTTCCCCCTCCATTTCCATGGCCCAATGCTAAAAAAAAACTACGGAAAAAACTGTGCGCCCAAAATGCAAAAATTTCACCCTTAGATGAGATCCCTGAGGGGTGTTGAATCCAAAATGGGGCAACTTCTGGAAGGCTTCACCTGTTCTTGTACTTTGGGGGGCTTTGCAGATGCGACATGGCCCCATCAATATCTGTGCGCCAAAAGCCAAATAACACTCCCTCCCGTGTACCCCCTGCCATGCGCCAAAACAGCAGTTTACACCCACAAGTAGGGTATTGCCGAACTGGGAAGAAATTGCGTAACACAATTTTGGGGCTTTATTTCCAAGATTCCTTGTAAAAATTTAAAATTTTCAGCTAAAATTGCAGATTATTGGAAAAAATATTATTTTTTTTATTTTTCAGAGCCCAACGCTAAAAAATTTGTGAAAAACCTGTGGGATTGATATACTCACTACACCTCTGGATAAAATTCCGTAAGGGGTTTTAGTTTCCAATATGGGTCTTTTTAGGGGTATTTATTAAGTTTTGGAACCTTAGGGTGTCCGCAAACCGAAATGGCCCCTAAATAAAATCGTAATGAAAATGAGGCCCCAGAGTCCAGTAGGTGCTCCTCCTATTCTGGCGCTTGTGGTTGAGCCAAATAATGCACTAGGGCCACATATGGGATATCTCTGAAAACGGCAGAATTGAGGAATCAATAATAAGTTGCATTTCCCTGATCAAAATTTACCGTTTTTCTTGTCAATAATGGATAAAAATTGAAAATCTGCAAAAAAATTGAAATTTTTACATTTCACGTCCTCTTCGCTTTAATTCCTGTGAAACACCAAATGGGTTAATAAACTTTCTAAATGCGGTTTTGAATACTTTAAGGGGTTTGTAGTTTCTTAGATGAGGTCATTTATGGGGTTTTCTAACATACAGGTCAATCAAAGTCACGTTAGAACTGGACTGGTCCCTAAAATGTATATTGCAAATTTTCTTGAAAATTGGAAATTTACTACTAAATTTCTAAGCCCCCTAAAGTCGTAAAAGAGGCCAAAACTGGCTCCGGCGGTAAGGGGTTAAAAACCTGATTTCTAACCTCTCAATTTATCCCTTTCTAATTGTAAAGGAATAACTCCTTTTTATTAAACAAGTTGGTGGGAAAGCCACCTATTAACAGGGGAACCCTTTTTACACAGTGATTTACTAACTCCAATAAGGGATCCAAAAATCCCACTTGGGCAGTCACCCTAATCCCATGGACATAAAACATATAAGGTTTCCTTGTGAGACCTCTGGG